>CM038677.1:819077849-819563680 GCA_021605205.1 Aegilops longissima
AAAGTCCGTAAAACCCCTTATACAATGGGGATATAACGAAAAGGGGACTATACACATCTAACACCCCTCCTCAAACTCATGGTGGAGCAACAACACTGAATTTGGAAAGGAAAAAGGCGTGCTGTGCTCGAGTCTGTGCCTTGATGAAGAAGTCCGCTAACTGTAACTCAGAGGGCACATAGTGAAGAGCGAGAGTCTGATCCTGCACAGCCGCACGCACAAAGTGGCATCCACACCAATGTGCTTGGTGAGCTCATGCTTCACCGGTCACGCAGCATAATCTTGATAAGCGCCAGATCTTGTCTGACAGCAAGGGAGTCGAGGTAGTAGACACACCAAAATCCTCAAGTAACCACCAGAACAGATCACCTCACCGTCAACATGGCCATGGCTCGCAACTCAGCTTCAGACTCGGCGAGAAGCGGCAGTCTGTTTCTTTGTCTTCCGTGCAATAAGAGAGCCACCAAGAAAGACACAATAAGCGGACAGCGAAAGGCCGATCGAGGTATCACTAGCCTGTAGCATCGAGTAGGCCTGGAGCTCAAGAGAGCTGGAGCGGGGAAAGAAAAGGCGCTGAGAGATCGTGCCACGAAGATAACGTAGAACACGAAGGAGATGACTGTAGTGGACAGAGGTGGGGGCTGAAACAAACTGACTCAGGATATGGACAGGATAGGTGATGTCGGGGACGCTGAATAGCAAGATAGACAAGACTGCCAACAAGATGACGATAGCGAGTGGGATTAGAAAGAGGGTCACCATCGGTGGCACGAAGCTGAATGTTGAGCTCCATAGGAGTCACAACCGTGCGCTCATCACCGAGAGCAGCAGCGAGCAAGAGGATCTGAATATATTTTTCTTGGGAGATGTAGAAGCCATCGAGGTCAAGGAGATCTCAATCCCAAGAAAGTAGCGAAGTGGACCAAGATCAGTCATAAGAAACTGGTCGCGAAGGCGAGCCTTAACAAAGGCAATGTAATCAGTGTCGTCACCAAAGTGATGATCATGTCATCAACATAGAGAAGGAGAAGAGTCCGACCACGAGGAGACGTGTGAACAAACAGCGGGATCATGGTCATCGGACAAGAAACCAGCGGCGGTCACCACAGATATGGCGCCAAACTAGGCGCGAGGGCCTGTTTGAGACCATAGAGGAGCGGCGAAGTCTCATGACCATACCATCAGGAGCATAGTACCCCTGTGGTGGCTGCATATAAACCTCCTCACGCAACTCGCCATTGAGAAAAGCGCTCAACATCAAGTTGAGAGATAGACCACCGACGAATGTAAGCCACAGCAAGTAGAGTGCGGACGGTGGTCATGTGGGCCACTGAGCGAAAGTCTCATCATAATCGCGCCCTGCTCCTGCTGAAAGCCATGGGCCACAAGACGAGCTTTGTAGCGCTCAAGAGAACCATCAGAGCGAGTCTTAAGCTTGTAGACCCACTTGCAGGTGATGGGACGGACACCGGAAGGGAGGGGAACCAGATCCCAGGTGCCAGAGCGCTCAAGAGCAGCCAGCTCCTCGACCATCGCAAGCTGCCATTCAGGCTGAGTCATGGCAGTGCGATAGGAAGTGGGCTCAGTCAAAACAGAGAGACCGTACCGATTAGGGGAGTAGCAATCAGGCGGAAGGCGAGGCCGAGAACGGAGGTTATGAACCGGAGGAGGTGTGAGAGGAGGTGCACCAGAAGTGGAAGGCTCGTCAGAGGAGACATCCTCAGGACGAGATCATCGAGTATAGTGGAGATGAAACGGTGAGAGAGGGCGACAGGTTGGAGAGGATGGGGGAGAGGTGGAGGAGGAGGATGGAGAAGACGGGGTCGGGAGTGAATGAGAAGGAAGGAGAGATGCCGGAGGAAGAGGTGACACCTGAGGCACATAGCAGGGTGTATCGGGAAGGAGAAGGAAGGAAAGGTCGTCCACAGAGAAACTCGAGGAAGAAGAACGTGGGTAGTAAAAGCGAGACTCATCAAAAGTCACATCATGCGAGATGCGCAAGCGACGACCCACAGGATCCCAACATCGATAGCCCTTGTGCTCATCACTGTAGCCAAGGAAAACACACTCAACCGACTGAGCAGTCAGTTTGGTGCGTTCTCGGGTGGCAAGAAGAACATAGCAGACGCATCCAAACATACGAAGAGCAGAGTAGTCAGGAGAGCGACCAGTGAGATACTCCATAGGAATGCCACCTTGCAGAGCAGTCGATGGCTGAATATTGATGAGATAGGTTGATGCGGAGACAGACTCAGCCCAAAAATGGGGTGGAAGGGAAGCAGCAATCATCAGCGCACGAGCCATCTCAAGCAAGTGACGATGCTTGCGCTCGGCAACACCATTTTGAGCATGAGCACCAGGACAGGAGAACTGGGCAAGAGTACCTGTTCATGAGAAAACTATGCAACACCGAGAGATATACTTCCAAATGAGTCAAGATGAAAATACGAATGGGCGTGGCAAACGGGTGTGAACCATGGCAGCAAAACGCTTGTATATAGGGAGAACCTCGCTACGAGATTTCATGAAGTAGAGCCAAGTGTAGCGAGAGAAATCATCAATAAACAAAACATAGTAGCGATGACCACCTTTCAATCAAAGGGAGCAGGACCCCGGACATCGTAATGAACTAAGTCAAAAGGATCTTTGAGATACGACTCACTAGTAGGATAAGGTAATCGAGTCTGCTTACCAAGTCTCAGAATCGTTACAATGTAAGGAGACATCTCCAGATACAGACCCTAAGAGGCCCTGACGAACTAGGGAAGACAAGCGAGAGCCACAGATGTGACCAAGTCGATGATGCCACTGCTGGAATGACGCAGACGAAGAGGCAGCAAGAGCATGAGAGCTGGCAGAAGTGGTGGCAGCGGAACGAACACAAAGCCAGTCAACCTCCCAAAGGCCCTCTGACTCACGGCGCCGGGGGCCAGCACCAACCAAAGCCTTGGTGCGACGATCCTGAATGGAGCAAGAGTCGGTATCAAGAATAACACGACAACCAGAATCAGTGAGTTGGGCAGCGGAAAAAAGATTCATGGTAAGGCGAGGAACATGTGAAACACTCGGAACAGAAAAAGATGGAGTGGAAAGAATACCACGACTAGCAACAGAAAGAGATGTGCCATCGGCAAGAAGAACATTAACAAAGTAATCAAGAGGTCGGAGAGAAGACAACACGGAAGAATCAAGACATATGAAAAGAGGCTCCTCGAATCCGTAACCCACGAAGATGTACCGACTGTAGATGCTCGTGACGGTGAGGAGGAGGATGCAGTCGCAGCAGCAGCCGAGCCAGTCAACGAAGAGCCTGAGGAAGCAAGAAGACGCTTGAGGCGAACAATGTCCTGGTCAGTGAGTGATGGAGTCGAGGAAGACACAGAAGGCCCGTTGGAGGAGGAGCGCCTCTGGTCTCGCTTCTTCGGCGACAATCAGCTCTGGGTGACCTCGCCGGAGCAAGAACCACGATCGGTGTCACGGCGCGACGTGCCCTTCTCAGCATAAGGAGGACGGCTCACCCCCCTGGAGGAGTAGGCAGGAGCGGCGGAGCAGTGAGGCGAGCAGACGACACAGGAGCCCGAGCAGCCAGCACAGACGGGACCACCAGCAAACCAGCAGAGCGAAGGCGAGTCTCCTCGGCACGAAGCTCGGCAAGCACCTCCGAGATGGGAACACGACCACGAGCAAGCAAGTGAGCACGTCTGGGCTCAAACTCAGAGCGGAGAAGAGATAAGAACTCATGAACCCTCTGAAACTCCAAGTCGACCGCGTGAGTCCGACAAAGAGCGACAAGTTCCACAAACAAGCGTCCTCGGTGAGTCAAGCCGACGCCGATGGCAGCGCGACCGTGAATAGAATTCATCAATGCAGACGAGTCACCCTTTGAAGAGCATGCTCCGACGCACTACGAGAGGTAGAGAGCATCGCCAGAGGGCTGATAGCGCCGACAAAGATAGGACCACATCGCTGCAACAAAGGCCGAGACCCATGAATTCAAGCAACCGAGGGAGAACACTGTTGTGAGAACAGCAGCAGCCCGAGCATCATCATTGCACCACTGAGTGTAAGCAGACAGATCATCCCGATAGACAGAAAGAGCATCAGAATATGCAGATACCTGCTGATCATAAGCATCAACCGCAGCATCATCAAGGGCCTTGGCGGCGTCCTGGTCAGCCTGAGAAGCATCATCAGCAAGGATTCGCGGCACGGGTGGAATTGGGGCCACAGGCGCAGTAGGACATGGCGGACAAGGGACCTCGCCAGACAGAACGCCCCACAGAAGAAGTCCACGCATATGGATGCGCATGAAGCCCACAAACTCAGCATAGTTGGTGCCATCGAAGATCACCGAGCAGCGAGGAACAACCACATAGCCCAAAGATGACATACTGAGATATCCCTTTCTCTCTCTCTGTTTTTTTTTTGAGTCAACGGGAACAGGAAGTCCCGATCTGGATCGAAACGGAATCAAGCGCTCAAGAGATCGAGCGCCCTCTCGCTCGCTGGATGCCCCTGCGCGCACGCCCGCATGTCCGCTCGCTCGACACGGCGAGCAGGGGCCGGGGCAGGCAGCAGCAGCGGGAAGTAGGGCCGATGGGAAGGAAGAAGCGGCCTGGCCGGTCGCGCCGCATGGCCCGACGCGAGAGGAGGAGCTCCCGAACGGGCAGAGGGGCTGCACCCGAGACCAGCAGGAGGACGCTCGAGTCGGGGAAGGAGCCGCGCGGTCGTGGAATCGGGCCGAGCCGAGGTCGAACGGGGCAGCAGCAAGTGGCGGAACCGGGCGGGATGAGTGCGGAGGCGGCAGAGGCAAGCTCGGGCGGGCCGGAAACGAGCCGGGCGGCCGGAATCGGCCGGAATCGAGCAGAAACAGCTGGAGGCGAGGGAGGCTAGGAGGAGGGAGCACGGAGTTGCAGCGTGCGAGGAGGGGGAGAGGCTAGCCTAGCATCTGATACCATGTTGGATATTCAGCAACTAGCATTTTCTGAGGGACAAAAGTCATTACATATACATGTATGTCAAAGTGCAGAAAACCCTTTATACAATGGGGATATAACGAAAAAGGGACTATACATATCTAACAGGTCTGTCGCTAGCAAACGAGTTATCCTTGGAAATTTGGACGCCCTTGACACTCTGTAACCTGGATTTCCCTTTTGACAAATATATTTCTGTAGTTCTCGACGGTGGTGGAGATAGCAAATTGCCAGAGCCTGGGCGCATCGCAAGATAAAGCACTTCACTTATTTGATCTACGAAGAACAACAAATATGTGCTGTAATATTTGGATGCAAGTCGTGTGAATATAAAGACAAACATCTTAAAGATCGTTGATGTAGTGCATTGCATTGCATGAAGTGAATGTTGTCTGACATCATGAGACTAACCTCGTGGCCAATACGTTCTCTGATAACCTTCCTAGTAAGACCCCACTTTACGGTTTCATTAGAGGCGGCTTCTTTCAAATCTTGAACTAATGTAAAGCTGAACCTAGCAGCAATCCGGATCGCTCGAAGAACCCTGAGGGGATCATCCAGGGACGTAGCTCTGGCACGTAAAGGATAAGCTGAACCTAGCAACAATAAGGCCTTTTTTCAGATCTTCAAGACCTCTTCCAGTAAAACCTTCTGATGATCCTGTGTCGATACTGAAGAATAAGCTATTGATTGTTAGGTCCCTGCGAAATGCATCTACTTCGGCCACACCGTTCTCCACAGTTGGGTCTCTGTTTTCAGCGTATTTTTCAGACCTCAAGTTGGCAAAATCAATCCAAATGGGAAATATAAGCATCCCTGAGGTTTCCAAGTGCCTAGATTGGTCCGGATTTCATTGCATGATAAGTTGATAACAACTCCTTTCTGCTCCTCACCGTTCAACTCCCACCTGAAAGACAATCAACTAAAATGAACAACGATGCTCCTCTTAAGCTGAACTTCATATGAAAATCTCGCAACCCTGCGGATGTATTCTCATTTGACAAACCTAAAACAGTAGAGAGAAGACCAGCCAGGCCAGGGCCGTGTAGTATTACTACTAGATCAAACAGGGCTCAGAACATCTCAAGATGAATCAGGCTTCTTGGTGCCCCCCCCGCGTCGCCCACTGGCGAACCGGGGGGGACCCTAGCCGCCGCCGCCAGCTCCCCCCGCGCCGCGCTCCTCCGCATCGCCGCCGCCGGAGGGCTGGCCGGCGAAGCCGCGCCGGACCCCGGGATGGCGGGCGCGGCGGCGGGGCGGATCTGACCCCCCCCCGCGTGCTCCGCCACCACCACCCCCTTCCCCCCGATCCGCGGCTTGGGCCACCTTCCACCCCGGCGGCCGCCGCCGCCTCCTGTTGGCCGGTGAGGGCTGCGGCATGCCCTGGCCCTGGCGCTGCTACGAGCTCCCCGCGCGCGACTCCGGCCCCCTCCTCGTGCGCTCCTCCTCTTGGCGCACTTGGCGGAGGCTCCCGCGGTGCCTGCTCCTGCCGGCTGTCATCCGCCGTGGTGCCTTCGGCCTCCGCCCCGCCCTGCTCCGTGACACCTCGCGCGACTCCGGCTGACTCCTCGTGCGCCCCTCTTCTGGCCGCACTTGGCGGCGGCTCTCGCGTTGGCTGCTCCTGTTGGCTTCCCGCGGCTGCCCTCGGGCCGAGTTGCCCTCCACCTCCGCCCCCCACCCCATCCCCCGCGCAAGATGTAGTGATGGCAGTGGCGTGGCATTCGTGGAGGTTCTCCGGTGGTACCCCTATGGCGTGGGCGCGCTAGTTTTCCATGGCGGCCTTTTCCCCCGCGAGTCTGCTCCGGCTACGGCCCTGCTGGCCATGGACCTGCGTCCCCCTCCTGTGTTCATGGTCGGCCGGGTTCCACGCTGGCGCGGCTCTGGACCCGACATGCTCCAGGAGCTGCGTCCCTATTCCAGCTTCTTCAGCTTGACGGCGTCCCCGCGGGCTTGGCTCCGGCAGGTCCGGATCTGCGCTTCTCTCGAGATCTTGGCCCGTCCGCGTTGTCAGCCACCTTGCCTCGCCGTCGCATTCCCCTCCGCCCCGCCGCCCAACCCCGTTCACCTCTGCGCCTCGCTCCCTCTACTGCCAGATCTATGGCTTGCTCTCCCGGTGGCGTCCGGTGTTGGCTTCGGCGGCGGACGTTGCTCCCTTCCCTGTGATTGGCGGCCTCGACCTGTGTCTCGACTTCCTCCTCTCCGAAGTCTACCCCGGGGCATGGGATTGCTCAGATTATGGCCAAGGCGAAATCCTTGCTCGGCTTGCCGGTGCTGGCAGCGGCGACACCCATGGGTGACATTCCCTTCTTGAAGGCATTGCCATGGTCCGCATCTTTGCCCCTCTTCGAGCATCAGGGAAAACCCTAGGTCCGAGCTCTTGGACCGGACGATGACAGCGTCCTTAACGTCGTTCCCTTCATGAAGGCGTTGTCTTGATCACTCGTGGCGTCCCCGATGGTGGAGTAGGATTTGATGGTTGTCTTCATTAGGTTCAAGTTGCTTCTTAGGGATGGGAGAGTTATGCCGTGGTGTTTTTCTTTGTTTGGGCCGAGCACCCCTTGTCCCTCTGCTCCGGGCACCACGTCATGCCGTCTTGCGTTCGTGCATGTGTTGTCCCATACCTTGTATTCTCTCTTCTTCTATCAATGGAATGATACGCAAGCTTTGCGTATTCGCGGAAAAAAAAAAGATGAATCAGGCTTGAAGTTGCTTTTTAAGTACTGAATTGAATAGAATCTTGTTGGCTACATAGTTAGGCCTTGTGGATTCTGGACAGTGATCTTTTCCTTTTCAGGTCACAACGTTCTCTGATACTACTGGTACATAATGCCGTCACTTTAGTGATCCGTGTATCATTATTCGTGTGAGTGGTTACAAACACCGGACCTTCAATACCAGAGTTAAGCATCTGCTATGAGCTTCTCTATTGTCAAGCCCACAGTAACGTGCTCGACTATGATCTGATCAGAGGTTCCAACTTGACATCTTCGAATAGGTATTAACTAGTCAAGTAAGTTAAAGCAACAGTTTCAAAAAGGACAGTCCTGAACTACTAAATCAATGCATCATGCTCCAGGATATAGTTGTGCGTGTGAGGAGATACATAAAATCAAACATTTGTTAGAGTTGTGTAGAATATTATTGTACAAGTTAGGTTACAGTTAGACTTGGTTTTGGACTGTGTATAGACAAGGTAGGAGTCGTGTCCATGTAGGACAATTGTATCCTAGACCTCTCATATATAGCGGGGGTAGACACACAATGTAACCTATGCCAACAAAATAGCATGGGCACGCGGGGGAGCCGACGGCATGTGCCGGCGCCCGGGCGACCGGGGTGCGGTATTGTAGCGGTGTCATGGGGAGGAGCGTCCGTAGTCATGTCCCGGGGATGTAGCCATGATGGTGAACCTCGTTAACAAATTTCAGTGTCGTACTCGTGTGATTACTTGGTTCTCGGTAGATCGACGGTAGCCTCGGATTTATTCTAACAACATTCAGTAAGTATAATCAACCATTCTAATCAAGCAAAGCAAGTCTGATCAGTACGGCTAATACGCTTTTAGACTAGTGTGGACAAGTGGTACCATATAAGAGGGGTCTAATTCGATAACAAGGTGCCAGCCACCTGTTAGATGCAGTGCATTGGTCACTTACTCTGCCATACACACTCAAGACTGAGCCAACAGTTATTGCATATTCTGCGAAAAACACTCAGTCCAGATGCCACTTGGCAGTACAGTGCCACTTTGACTGTCAACGGACCTTGCTGCCCTGTTGACAGCCACTGTGCCAAGCTCTCTGCTGGTGGTCCAACACTCCAACTAGCAGCTTGGCCATCGCTGAAGAAACGCAGATAACCTGTCTCGAAGATGAGCTTCAAGACGGGCTTCACATCCAGTGTAAAGTATTGAAGCCTGTCTTGGATTGAAGCTCGTGACTGCACAGGAAATCTCAGCTTCAAGACAGGGTATCGAGGCATGTCTTGAATTGAAGCTCATATTTCAGTGCGCTCAAGCTTACAAGTCCGATCTCCTTGGCATGGTCTGGCCTCATTAATGAGTCTTATGGTAGCTTTACAATTTTTTATTGGCCAGTAGCAAATATTGTCTCGTTAGTATAATACAAACCCCCGCCGATCCATACTAATTGTCACTGATTTAGTACAACTTTACTAAATCAGCGACAACTAATATGGACCGTTGGGACTAGTATTTATTCATCACAGCAAAAGATATTTGTGCTGCTAATTCTACGGCTGGAGATTGAAGCATGTGCGCCATCATAGATTTTCAACTAATATCCGAATTTCTGAGGAAACAGAGGTTACATCTTATGTCAGTTCTATCTGAACTTTATGTTTCCCTAAAGTTCAGAGAACCCTCCAAAGGAAAGGTTCAGATACAAAAATTTGCATCATGATAAAGGCGGCAAAGTAAAATGCTCTGAAACCTTATGTAAAGTGCCAACTCCACAGCTTTTCTCTTCCACCCCTTTCATTTATTTTTTACAAGAAACCCAATAAGGTTAAACACCAGATTCTTGAGCTTTAGAATTTCCAAGGCCCCGCAAACTCCGTTAAGATAATTTATACCATGTTACAGTAAAGAACATATAAATTTTTAAATCTTTATACCTGGTGCTTGGATTTAGTTATCTAATCTTTTTGTTTTCTACAAAGATATTATTGACCTTTATGTTGCAAACAAGAAAAGTGCTATGGATCTTTTATCTATTTATACCTGTAAATTAGAATCTGTTGCCGGACATGACAAGTGATCCCATATATATGTTGTTTGCTGGAATCTGCAAGTTGAGGAGCTCGCACTCAAGAACACTGTAACAAGACCCATAACATAATAAACAGTGGCCAGAACTCAGATATAACAGGCAATTACACAAAAATATCTGAACCCACGTACTTCATATATGTATATCAAATACCTGCTGCAAGCCTAATCTTTTGCACCAGTAAAGAAGCTTCACGTGGAGCGCTTCCAAAACATCTATATGATCAAGTAGTTCACTGTCTCATCCTCCACGCACACGTCGATGCGCTGTCCAACCTGCCTTTGCACAACACAACCGCACAATGTTGACATACAACATTAGACAAGGGGTGCTACTAGATCTTACTGAACCTCATCAGTTCTAGCAACGAGCTCCCCTCCCAATTAAGTCCTACTCCTACAACTCTTACTCCTAGCATCCATTACAGGAGTATGATTACGCCTAGCAACAACAACAAGACTAATGGTGATCAGGACGAGAGGGACCAAACCGACACCCCAAAAAAATGAAAAATGAAAAAAAAAATTGTATTCCAATTCTAAACTTCCTCAAGTATTAACTAAGGTAAACCTTTAGTATGTATAGATTCCTCAATTTATAATTCCATCAAGTGATCATTCCAGATCAACAATAATTCCACAATAAGGTAACTTCCAAATGAAATTAAATAGTTGTAGGATACATAATTATTACATTTGAAATAAGTGTAGTTCACTCCGATGGATATCATATTGCCCGCCATGCAAAAAAAATATCAAAGAATTGAAGGTGTTAATCAACTTAGCAAATATCTGTCCCGCAAAAAAAACGTAGCAAATATCTGTAGTCTTTGGGGCAAGAAACGTGGTCGATTCAGAACCATTGTCTAATGAGATAGTAGTACCAAAATGGATTACATATCAAAGCATGCATGTGGGTGAACCGACCCAATTTAGATATCAAAATAAATGACTGGACAAATATCTAGCATGTGCCTTACATCTCCATCGGTGTACTTAATGCCCACTTGCAGCAACAGCGATATAGCAATAGTGACATCTGAACAAATATGACATAGCAGCAGTGATATATTGGTTTCTATTATTGGAAATCCGGGAGAAATCCCTTTCTTAAAAAACAAAAACAATGATATCTGAACAAACACCAACTGCAACAGTGATACATACGTAGTAATAACATAGCAACTGGAGTACTGAAGAAAAAAATTTATCTGTGCCAGAAGCATTACCTTGTGACAAATCAAGCCAAATTCTATAGAACATGAAGGTTGATGACATGGACGATGTAGTAGTAACTTTATTTGGTTACCGATGGAGACGGAGTCGGCCGGACCAGACAGGTCAATCGTCATGTATATTTGTGTGTTTCTCCATCAATTTTTTTTCAAATGTAAGGCACAAGGGGCCAATCAGCACGATACACTGAATAAAGAAAAAACATATGATCTATGTTCCTGTCAAAACAAAGATTTCCCGCCCCTTATTTAGAGGATCCAATAGCACCACGTATGCAGGACCGATATGGCAATGAATTCCATGGATCAAATTTGGCAATGATGGGTATATGCCATGCCAGCAGGACCGATATGGCAATGGGCTCCATTGACCAAATTTTGGCAATGATGAGACACGGCGTAAAAGGAAACTCTACGTGACTACGTCTCAATCAGCAGTGTCAAGGTGGTTGGTTTGTTCAGTTACACGTTGCTCGCTACTAAAATTTTGCCACCTATGCTTGGGCACATCCCACATTGGTGTCCACGATCGACTCACACTGGATTTGTTCCATCCTCCCTAACAGCCCAGGCTTCTCTTCAAAGTTTAAAAGCCGGGCCTCTACCACACAAGCAGCAACACGACATCACCAAATTAACACAAGGAGCTGCATGCTGTTATACTCCAATTAAGAAACAAAATGGCCATCTCGCTCAGCTTGGAGCTCCTCTCCCTATCCCAACAATGGCAGCTCCTCCTAGCACTCCTTCCAGCCATCTCCCTCGTGTTCTTGACGAGGAGACTGAGCAACAAAGGGCTCAGGCTGCCGCCAGGCCCAGCCCAGGCGCCGATCCTGGGGAACCTGCACCAGCTAGGCCAGCTGCCGCACCGGAGCTTACGGGACCTGGCGTGGCGGCACGGGCCGGTGATGCAGCTGCAGCTCGGCACGGTGCCGACGGTGGTGGTGTCGTCGGCTGAGGCGGCGCGGGAGGTGATGAAGACGCACGACGAGGATTGTTGCACCCGGCCCGTGTCCCCGGGGATGAAGCGGCTCTCCTACGGCCTCAACAACGTCGGGTTCGCGCCCTATGGCGCCTACTGGCAGGCGATGCGCAAGTTCCTCATGGTCGAACTCTTCGGCGTGCGGCACGCCAAGGCCACATGGCACGCACGTCAGCACCAGGTACGACCATGACCATGTATAATGGGTTCAACTGATCGATCAGGAAACACTGTATGGTTATGGATTTTATTCATGATCAGGTGGAGAAACTGATGAGCACCTTGAGCGGCTTGGCCGGAGAGCCCGTAGCCCTCAAGGAGCACATCTTCAGACTCGCCGACGGCATCATTGGCATGCTGGGGTTTGGTGATATGTACAACAGCGATAAGTTTCCACACCACAAGAACTTGGAGCATGTGCTCGAGGAGGCCACACACGCGCAGGCCAGCTTTTCCGCCGAGGACTACTTCCCCAACATTGTCGGCCGCCTAGTCGACCGAATCACCGGCCTCGTTGCTCGCCGCGAGCGGATCTTCAAGCAGCTTGATACCTTCTTCGAGATCATCATTGAGCAGCATCTTGACCCTAGACGCGTCAAGCCTCACAACGGTGACCTCGTCGACCGCCTCATTGGCCTCTGGAAGGACAAAAGTGGCACCCTCAGCATCACAAGAGACCACGTCAAGGGCATCATCTTTGTACGTTATATTAGTGGCCTCTAGATCCTGTCCTGTCCTGATCGAGGAAAAAAAGATCAACTAACTGACATCACTGACCACCATGCATGCAGGGCACGTTCATTGGTGGCTCGGACACGGCCTCGGTGACGATCCTATGGGCAATGGCGGAGCTGATCCGGAAGCCACGACTACTGAAGAAGGTGCAAAACGAGATCAGGGGCGTGGTGGGCGGCAACGAGAGGGTGCGCCGGGACGACCTGGCCAAGCTGGGCTACCTCAAGATGGTGGTCAAGGAGACCCTACGGCTGCACCCGCCAGCGACGATGTTGCTGCCGAGGGAGGCCATGAGGGACATCCAAATTGGCGGCTATGATGTGCCGGCCAAGACACGGATCTATGTGAACGCATGGGCCATTGGCAGGGACCCGGCAAGCTGGCCTGATGACCCAGAGGAGTTTAAGCCAGAGAGGTTTGAGGCGAGTGAGGTAGACTTCAAGGGCGCACATTTTGAGCTAACGCCATTTGGCGCGGGGCGGCGGATATGCCCCGCCCTGTCTATGAGCACGGCAACCGTGGAGTTCACGCTGGCCAACTTGTTGTACTGCTTTGAGTGGGCGCTCCCCGAGGGGATTGCAGTGAGCATGGAGGAGGAAGGCAAGCTCATCCCCCTCCTCAAGACGCCACTCGTGCTGGTGCCCACCGCGTACCGCCGGCCGGCCAGCTGAGCTCCTGTCAAAATTAATATGCTCCCAGCTAGACAGCTACAGGGTAATTAAGCATGTGATCATATCACTATTAAAATATCAAGTTTAGTTTGCACTACCCATCTACCTCACCTTCAAACACAGTATATTAATTGGAAATAAATTGGCACCCGTACGCATGTCTATATGCATAGGTGCTTGGTAATTTGTCTTTCGAAAGCTAGCTATCCTTGTGTAGATAATGGAAGAGAGAGATACATGGCCATATTTGTCCTTAAAAACAGATGAGAATGTAAGATTATCCATATTCCTACGGTGGGGGTGCTTCTGGCTTCAATCGCCGTCGGATGATGAGGACGACGGCGACAACGATGGCAACGTTTCTGTTCTCAGAATTGCTATGTGCAATTGTACATAATCGCCAAGCCCACAGTAAGAGCATCTCCAGCCGTTCGGCCTCCCAGGGCGCCGAAAAAGATCGGCGCAGGCGGCCGTAGATAGATCGGCCTCGGGTTTTTTTCACCATGCGCCTGCGCGCGCCCCAAGGCGCTCCATATTCGAAAAACATCATTCCCGCTCAAAGAAACAACAAACCGGCGACAATCACAATAGTTCGGCGACTCGGTGCCACAGTTCGGCGATCAAAATAAAAAGACACGCAGTAGTTCGGCGTACAGAAAAGGAAGGGCGCGGAAGGAGTACATCAAGCGTCGAGTTCAACCTCCGGCGGCGTAGTCGTCGGCGTACGCGGGCTGGGAGGAATCGGCGCGGCTTCCGGGCTGTTCGGCGCGTCTTCTGTGCTGCTGGGCGCGGCGGAGGCATCGTCGATGGGGCTGGGCGTCGCGGAGGCGGAGACATCGTCCGCCCTGGTCTCGTCGTCGTCATCAGCCTCCGGGCTGGGCGGCGGCGTGGGCGTCGCCGGTATCTGGTTCAGGATGAGGCCGCTCTCGGCCAAGAACCACGCCTTGAGCTTCTCGTCGCCGATCTGGAGCATGTCAGCGCCGCCCATCAAGAAGGCGAGGTCGGTATTCCTCTTTTTGGCGTCTTGAGCTTTGAGTTTCGCGGCGGCGTTGGCGCGGAGCAAGTCGAGTTTGACGGCGTTGTTCGTCACCAAAACAGCCCACCTCGCCTCTGTCTTCTCCTCTCGCTTGGCGGCCCTGGTTTTGGCGTCGGTGATGCAGTGCTCGATGGACTCTTGCACGCGCGCGGCAGCTGTCTCGGCGTATTTCGCCTTTTTGGAACCTTTGTTGCCGTCCGGGCATCCATCGGCCGCGCCCGCTGTTGGCGTGTCCGGCTTGTACGTCTCTTTGGCCTTGGCGAGGGTGCGTCGGACGGCCGCCATTTCTCGCACTTGTCGATCCGCTTGAGGACGTGGAGGTACTTGAAGTCTGCGTCGCTGTTGTCGTCGCGGAACATGGCGAACATGCGCAACAACTGCGCCGAGAAGGAACGCTACCGGCCCTGTATCGCGCGCGTGGCACGCCTGTAGGCGCGGCGCAAGGCGAAAGAGAGCGAGCAAGGCAAAAAGGCAGCAACATGGACGGCGTGCGATACCTGATCCTCGACGCTGGTGCCACTCTCCGGGCGAGCCGCGACCTCCTCCACGATCCCATGCCATTTGTTGCATGCCGTTTGAATGAGCGACCAATGGTTCGCCATCGCCTTCAACCCCCGCTTCATGTGCATGCCTTGTGCATGCCTTTGAAGTAGGGGTCGACGAGCTTCCGCTCACCGAACTCGGCATTGATGCGGTCCCAATACGTCTCGATGCTCTGATTCGTGCCGGCGACTGGGTCGAGGCAGACGACCCCATGCTTCGGCGGGGCACTCTTCTTCCTTGGACGCCCATTTGATGCATGGTTCGCCGGACTTGGCCGCCTTCTTCTTCTTCTTGCTTTTCCTCGTCGGCGCCGGCGCTGGCTCCTCCTCCTCCGGCTCTTCCTCGCCGTAGTCGAGCTCGTCGTCCACATCGGCGAGGTCCTGCGTAGCGAACCCGTGGGAAGCGGCAGCCGCAGCCGAGCCGGCTGCGATGATGTCCTCCATGTCGGCCTCCGTAGTGTCGGCGTCGCCAAGATGCGACGCGGAGGAGGCTTGCGAGTAGAGTCCGCGGCGGAGAGGCGGCGGCGGCGAGGCTGCGTAGTCCGGCGGCGAGTACGTGTATTGCGGGTACTGCACGCCGAAGAACGCGGACGAGGGCGTGCGTTGGAGGGGGCGCCCATGGGGGAAAGTGATGTTGGGGTTGAAGCCGCCATTGGCGTCCCCGTCGGCATAGCTCGGCGACGGCGTGCTCCATGGGTGCGGCGACGACGAGAACCCGGCCGGAGAGCTGACGCTTTGCTGGCTCCAGGGCGCGTACGGATGCCCGTGTGGATTCATCATCGCCGTCCCGCGCTCCGCTTGTTCGGTCGTCGCGCGCGCCGCCTCTGCTTGTTCGGTCGCGCGCTCCCTGGCCTTCTTGGCCTTGTTGCGCCTGTCGGCGGTGACGGCTTCCCGGCGCTCCACATCCGCCTTCTACTCGGCGTTGGTCATGCCGGGGGGCTTGGACAGCGGAGCCCTAGGCTTCCTTTGCTTCGGCGGGGCGGCGGCGGCGGGATCCGTCGCGGCGCGCGGCATCACGTACTTCTTCAGCGGCATGGCGGGCGGAACGGCAGGGGTGGGCGCGGGGTTTGGCGGGAGGAATGGAGAAGAGAGGGGGAGCGGGAGGAAGCGGCGGGAAAAAGTCTTCCAGACGCCGACAGAGCGGCCCCACGCCGCTTTTCGCTTCCGTCGGCGCGCCCAGGCGACAACCGGTCGCTTGTTCGGGCGGACCGCTGCCCTCGATTTCGCCAAACCGCGCTAAACGAGATCCTAGGGCGCGACCGGCCGATGCCGCAACCGCGCTAAAAATTCGCCTGGGGGGTCCTGTTGAAGCGCGGTGGAGATGCTCTAAACATGCATGCTTGAGTATTTTGCATTTGATCTGATCAATCATTCAGATAGTCTGTCGACAAGCTGTTGTAAGTTAAACTAAGAGTCTCAAAGAAGACAGACAGCTCTGAACTACTAAATCAACCATTCATAAGTATAGTCAGAGCGGACCCCGACTCGCCCTCCTCCTCACGCGACGCTCCCGCGAGCGTCTGGGAGGATAACCTAGCGCCGCCGCCCCTCCTCCCCTCCTCCTCTCCCCCTCCCTCGCCGCCGCCAAGGGCGCGAGCGGGCCGACGACGGTGGCGTGGCGGCTGCGTGATGGGCGGCATGATGGTGGTGCAGGCCGGCGGGTGGGTTTCGGTGGCGGCGGCCTCCGGGCAGCACCGTAGAGCCTCCCCTGGCGCTGCGGGTCGTGTGCGACCGGGTCGTGGGCGGCTCCTCTCGCCGTGGCTCTCTGGTGGGCGGGGCGGCGCGGTAGCGGCGGTGGTGGGCACCCCTGTCCAGTCGGGGCCTTGCGGCTGGAAGGCGGAGCTCGGCGCGGGAAGACCTCCCTGGTGGCCTCCCATGGCTGTGGCGGTGGCAGGTCTGCCATCTCTTCCCTCTTCCTCGACATCGGGTGACGGTCGCTGCTCTCCGGTGGGTTCGGAGCTTCAGCTCCGGGGGCGAAACAGGTGGTTTCGGGGGGGAGGCTGGTTGGGGGGATGGGTTCGTCGTTGGCCATTGGCCGTTCCCCCACCTCTCCCTTCCCCCTGCCGGCATCTGGTCGCGGCTCATCTTGAGGTAGTGCGGGTTGGCGATCCCAGGAGGCGGTTGGGGGCGTGGATCTGGCCAAAGTCATGCCCTTTGGAAGCTCTCGCGGTGGTCTGGTGGCAGGGCGGCAGTCCTGGCGATGGGAGACGCTGTGGTCGTGGGCGGACTGCGCGGCTCGGATGCAGGCAGGCAGCTATGGCCGCTCGGGCGGCATAGCTGCGGGTGGTTGTCGGACCGGGGAGACGACGGAAGGGTTGAAGCACCGGAGTACATCACTTGCTCAGTCCGTGACCGTGCACTGGCCGGCGGTGACGGCGTCCGCGGACGTCGTGTTCCTCCCTGGAGGCTTAGTCGTGGTGCTCCCTCCCCTTCCATCTCGCTCCGGGTGGAAGCTTGATCTTCAGATCGGACGGTGGCGACATTCCGTGGTCGTACCCTTCTTGGAGGCATCGTCTTGGAGTCCTCGGTCCGGCGTGGTCCGTCACACTTCTTCCCGGTCGATCGATCATCCTGTGGTGCGTGGTAGTCGTGGAGGTTGTGTGTCGATGCCCGGCATTCTTGTATTTGCCTTGGGTGTGTGTGGTGTGCGTTTGTATCGGTGACTTGGTTGTGGATGTTGGTTGCTTTATAATCTATAAAGCGGGGGAAACCCTTTTTCTTATAAGTATAGTCAGATTCCGTAATGTGTCTGGCGGCTTTCTAATTATATGGTCGGCAACAGATATTGTCTGGCTACTGATATTGGATTTTTTATTCATCACAACAACAAAATTACTTTACTGTTAATTCTATATGTGGAACTTGAAGCATGTGCACCATCATAGATTTTCAAATAATAGATTGAAATGAAATGTGCCGGAAAGACGAGTTCATGCTTAACAAACAATTACCGTAAGGTTGGCATAGGTCCTGTGATCAACATCATCAAACAGGACCAGAACCGCAAACTGGGTCATACTCTCTAACCTTCACCACTATGAAACTTTTATGAGCTGGTTTTTATGGAAGCAGCTTAGGTCCATTCAATGGTATAAACATGAGTGTTTGTCAGTTGTCATAATTCTTTTTGAATCAGAACATATGTGTGTTATGCTGATCTCTTGCGAAAAATGAGTTTCAATGATGTTCGTTTTATAACATAATCTGTAGGGTATAACGAAATATGCTGCAACAGTATATTTGTACTCTCTCTGTGAGACATCTCCTGCTATTTCATATCTGTTTCTAACTGACACCTATTTATTTCGTGTTATTAGCTAGGTAGATTGAACTGATAAATGTATAGGAGTCCATGGAGGTTGTCATCTCTCACAGAAGATGAAGCTCGATTACCAGGAAGCAGAAAAACAGGAGGCAAAATGCATGATAGATCTTTTCTCTCATGTACTATCAAGATGCTTGTTGGGACCCTCAAAAAACAAAGATGCTTGTTGGGCAGTGATAATTTCAGTCCTTAACACTTGGTCATGCCGGTCATGTACTAAATATGATCTATGTATACCTCTTGAGCTATGTTCTCATGTGCTCAAATATTTCAATCCTTAATTTGCTCATGCACTCGGATACTTCCAGGTTGACATGTATATGTAGTCTGCTTGATCTAGGATGGCTTAATTCTCTCATGTGCTGAAATATTTGTGATACATATTGATGCTTTGTATTAACCAAGATGTTCAGCTCTCTTGAAAAATAAGTGATGCCTCAAAGGCCAAAATAGACACTTAAATGTGTATGAATTTCATGAAGTAAATATTTATAAATATTCTGTATCAAACTAAGAGGAAAAGAGCTTCAACATGGTGCATAGCTAAAAGGCTCAGATTTCACGAAGACTAAAGGTCTAAACTGCAAATGTGTTATTTCATATCTAACTATTGACAGGGGGTTTTCTGTGAAACGTACATTAAGTGGTCCAGATCCCTCCACCTAAATCTGTACCATTCATCTTCAATCTAATGGTATAGGATGTTTTTTCTATTTTCACACAGGATGCTCAGATTCTATTGTAGTCCATCCCGGGTCAACCCCATTTCCGAGGATAGTCCTCCACATTCTTCTTCTTCGTCCACCATGCATCCAGCCATGCCTTCGGCTATCTTCGGGCTTCTTCTGCTCATCACCCTCCCGTGCCACGCCGCCAAGGACACCCTCTTGCCCAGCCAAGAGCTCGCCACCTGTGACAGGCTCGTGTCTAGCAACGGCAGGTTCGCTCTTGGCTTCTTCCAGACCGGGAACAACTTCTCTGACGGCACGCCGAAATGGTACCTCGGGATCTGGTTCCGCACGGTCCCCAAGTTCACCCCCGTGTGGGTCGCCAACGCCGAGAACCCCATCGCCAACCTCACGCCATGCAAGCTCGTGCTCAACCGCGACGGCAACCTTCCAATCCATCACCAGGCCACCACGGTCTGGTCCACTAGGGCCAATACCATGGCCAACACCACCGTCGCTGCTCTGCTCGACAATGGAAACCTTGTCCTCCGCAGCGGCGCGGCGCGCCCAATTCGTCCGATGTTTTCTGGGAGAGCGATGATCACCCAACCAACACTGTTCTCTAGGGTGGGAAGATAGGCTGGAACAATTCCACCGGCCTGATCCGCCGTCTCGTCTCTAGAAAGAACGCCGTTGACCAGTCTCGTCTTCAAAGATGGCGACATTGAATTCACCACCTTAAGGTGGCCTTGGATCCCACATGGCGAAGGTAGGTGAGCAAAGCTGTATGAAGTTTGTTAGTCAAGCATTTACATGTCTCCCTCGAAAAGGCTTAACAAAGGGGAGTTACATGGGTCGTGCCCAAACATGGACTCGCAGTTCCGCCAGGAACCTCCAAGGCAAACCCAGACATCCGTGCACAGGGAAAGTATCCTGTGCTCCCAGCCTTGGGGTACTCCAGGTACTTCAATGTCAAAAAAAATATTTTTTATGCTTCAAAAAATTCTGAAAAAAATTATCCTATTCACAATGAATGTGATTACAAGCCCTAAAAATTTCAGATCCAAACTCGAAACACACATTGAGAAACAAAAATGTGAAATCTAGCATGAATAGTGCAAAGAAGAGACAAAAGCAACATTGACACTATTCAGATCTGGATTTCTCTTTTTTTGTTTCTCAATGTACATTTTTATTTTGGATCTGAAATTTTTGGGGGATGTAGTGACATTCCTTGTGAACATTCTCATTTTTTCCGGATTTATTTTGAAATATTTAAAAAAATTGACATTGGAGCACTGGGAGTACCCCAAGGTTGGGAGCACTGAATACGTTCCCTCCATGCACATGGGGGGTGCTTCCGGTTTGCCGAAACCCTATGGGCGGTCAGATGGTAGCCTGAATGTCCAATATTAATCTTGGGTGTCCAGAGAGCTCCTGGAGAGTCCAAATGCATGTCCGATGGTGCCCAAACGTCCAGGTTGGCTCCAACCCGTCTCTCCCTTACGCTCCTTGCTCTGAAAGTCTGAATCCTCGTCTTCCCAAACCTTCCTTTTGTATTCATGGTCCACAGACCCTCAACCCTAAACACGCATAGCGTACACACATTAGGTAGTAGTCAATTCTCATGCATTTCAAATGGATGCTCTTTGATGAGAAGAGTCACATCGTACTGTACAACGTTTGTGCGAGATCATATCATGTTTCTAAGTGGAGCTTGGGGCCTTGGTGGTGAGTTTTTGGTGATGTCCATGGACGGCTCTACATAAATGCATGGAATGTCGTCTGGTTGTTGAACCCGATAACATGAAAGATGTATAGTTGGCATTGGAAGAACCAGCAGGCAAGCAATATAGAAGTTCCAGGACAAACCACTCATACAAATTTTCATGTTCTCCAGTGCGTTGATAATTTTATTTAGGAGACAAGCATGCATTCTAGAGAACTCCGTCGACTTCATAGTTGTCTGCCATGATATTAATAAGGAAACTAATAAACGCAAACACTAACATTTATTTGCAATTCATCTAAGTGACATTAATTAATACGTGGATAATTTGGAAACTAATAGATACAAGTTTTTTTTCATTTTACTCTAATCTAGAGGAATTTAATCAAACTAAATAAATAAGCAAAAAGATGTCTTGAATAAGTAACAACTGGCACACTTCTTGTAATATATATGCTTCAACTTTAGTGACCATGTGTTCTCAATGACTCATATTAAAACAATATAATAAAAGTATTGTATCTTAATATTTATTTGTAACATGAACTAATTTCCTAGTATTATAGAAATTGTACTAGTTAATATGCCAAAAATAAATATTAATTATGAAAAGTTAAAAAGTTCGGTATAAATCAGTTATGTTTGCCACATATTTGAACTTATGATGGTGCACAAAAGGTCATGGCAACTAACGGAGCAAGTGCCTGGTACTTCATCTCCACTGTTCGAGCAAAGACGGAGCACTTCAGAAAGAAAAACCGAGCAGTGCGTTCCGGCGATGGTTTCTGGAGAACAGAATGGAAGGCAGACTGCGTGCGTTCATTCAACCTGAACGACAACTCCACCATCCTAGGCTGGAACTTGGGTTTGTCCTACATAAGGAGGATGGTGGCGACAAGCACAGAACGGGCTTCCGGATGCATGAGCTCACTCAGGGTGGACCACAAGTGCCCGAGCAGCTTGCCATATGCAGTGTGTACAAATTGACATGGGGCAAGAATAAGAAGAAGATTGATGAGAGGGGGCCCGAGCCTCCTGCTGAACTGACCAAGACTTCTGACCCAAGCTCATCTGCACTGCCTTCCGATGCCACGCAGCAGCAACAACAGCAGTTGCTACTTCTGCTCGGCTACTGGTGCTTCCCATGGCGGCCTAGCGCACCCCCTGCCCCAACTCCATCCACCCTCTCCTCATCGCACGCTGCAAATCCCACGGCTTCTTTGTCGACAACCGTCAAGGGACACCAGAGGAGTACCAGAAAGAAACTTCAAATGGATACTGGCATCGAACTCAGGGTGGCCACTGCCAATGCAGCAGCAGCGGTGCCAGCAGGCAGTACCTGGGCAGCCTTCGTGGTGTAGACTCGATGCCATGGCTCTTTTCGCCAAGGAACGACAGAGGTTAGCTGCCACCCCATCACTGTCATCAGCCGCCACAGAAGTTCCTGCAAGCTCGCAGAGGCAATGGATCTCCATTGAGATCGACACTGATGATTCACCATCCAATGCTGGCAAGCAAAACTTCAAGGCAAGGGTCTACAACACAAGACTGCCAGATGATGAGCCGGGGACTCAAACCCCCTTGAAGAAGCGCAAACTTCTCGGCTGTCAGGGGTGGCTCACGTTAGAGACGGGCGCAAAGAAAGCACGTTGGTCGCCTGGCTTGACAGCCTGAGTTCACCAGATGTAGGATTAGATCGGATGTTGCTTTCTGTGGTACAACACTCAGTTGGGCAGTTGAGAAGGCCCAAACATCTGTTTCTGGGTTTAATTCTTTTCCTCTGTAACATGCTTTGTAACTGTGCAAACATATACATACATCTCCTTTACAATAGTTGAGCTGCGTATGAGGTCGTAGTTAATTTGTGGTGTGCTTTCTAGTTTATTCGGATGGTTTCTTTTGATGGTTCGATTGCTCAAACTGGAAATCATGGACTTCTAAATTGTACTTTTTCTGCCTAGCTGGGTCCTTGTTTATGCTGTAAGCATACTTGAAATACCTGAAGATCAAGAATTGCTATGGTACTTACTCCATTTAGTGCAAGCTCTTTGCTCCAAGGTCAGACAAGTCCGTCGAGCGGAGCGAGTAGCAGTTTGGGTAGAGGCATCTGCTGGCTTCTTACTCTGTTTATTGAAAAGATGAAGATATGTACAATTTTTTTCCACGGGTTTTGCTTGTGAGCATTCACTTTTTTAACCTTAACAAACTTTCTCCTGCAGTGGTACATTTTTTTCATTAATCTGAAAACATTATGTATTTGATGCATATTTCCCTTTGTCATTTTTTATCGAATGATTTAAATGCCTCATGCCCAACAATATGAGTGGTGTTAAACGATCCAAAATAATGACACCATATAAAATAATTAGTATTATGATACGATGCAAAATATACCTGATCAAGGGTGTCGGATCCAAAACATACACACCACAAAATAGTTAGTATGATGATTATGCACAAAAAAAGTATGTTGATACGATGCAAAATATACCTCTCAGGATTGCCGAACAAAATATCTCCCATGAAGTATTCCATAAATTGAACATTCAGAAGACCACAAGATAAATCTATTATAAGTGTTAATAGTTTTATAAAACTATTATCATTTAATTCTTTTTATAAAACTATCAAAATAATAATGACTGAATATTTATTGAAACCATTGTGACGGTATAAAAAATCGCACCATACAACCAATACAGCCAAACCGAACATGTCCGATAAAAAGAGAATTAAACAAATATCCAATGCTAATATAAACTAAATAAAAAAAGGCTAGTGATAATTACCAAAAAAAATAAACAACGCCTGGCGCTATATATTAGTATTACTTCATTATTAGCACTTGACTAAAGAGCCATCGATAAAGAAAAAAGAAGAAGAGAAAGAACTGGACACGCGACCCTCCTTGCCTCGTGCATCCCTCTTACACCTCACACATCACCAAACCTTATCCTATTCCTTCCACTGTCTCCCCACCGCTCCTAGAAGAGCAAAAGAAAAATAAAACGCTAGCAAAAGGCCGGCGCTACCACCCACCACAGAACAGCCAGCCACTGCCGTCCTCGTTGCTCCCGGCGGTCGGCGTGCTGCTGCTGCTCCGGAGGAACGCTTACCTGGAGCAGGAGCTCGACCTTCGCTTCCGCATCTTCCACTCCTGGGACTCCCCTCCCGACGGGCGCGCCGAGTTCCTTCGCGCCAACGCCTCCGCCAGCGGCGCCGTCGTTGGCAAGGCCAATGCCGCATCGATGCGCCACCGTCCTTCTCTGTGGGGACCGACTGCGTCGACCTCCCTAGTGCCGGGAGCACCGGATCCGCGTCACCAACACCCCCGACTTCCTCTAGGACGACGTCGCCGGCCTCGCCATCTCCGTGCCAAGGAAGACCACGCAGGATGACCGCTACGTGCGCGCCTGCTTGTGGAAGGCAAGGGGGACTACACAGTCACCACGCGGGTTGGTTTCCGATGCTTTCCAGTTGGTTTCCGTTCATATTTTTCTATCCAGTGCATTCTTTAGTGATTCCTTAATATAAATGCAACATAAATACAGTATATCTTAATCGATACTTTTAGTGGATACATGGTCGATGGCACCAAGTTATTACTTACTGGTGAGACATCGCCCATCGAGATGGCGAGTCTTTGATTTGACATACACATACATCTATGTAGCCCAAATCGCTAGGGTCAAATTCTTCCATGATGAGCGTTGTGTACTCATCTGCTCGCTCCTTGATCTTGGAAAGTTTGTTTGCTGAGGCACTAAGGGCGATAATCTGCGAAAGCGTGTCATCATTTGCTTAATTAATACTGGAATATATGCTTCACATTTACACACTAAGACTATATTTTTAGTTTGAGCTCTTGTGACTGACCTCCTTAACATCCTCGGATGTGATTCTTCCATCAGCATTTTGTCAACCCTGAACAAAGTGCACCTATATATCAAGAGTGAAGGAAACCATGACAAAACATTTAGCATAAGTGAACTACTAACATGTCGATGCATGTTTGGTGCAGTTGTCAAAACCCTGATGACTGAGTTGCTCCCAGAACTCTTTCAGCTCTGCCTTGGTCAGCACTTCTGTTACGGCCGTAGAGGCCCACCGGGCAATCTTAGCCCACAAGTTATCTTAGGTTAATTCTTATGCAAGTTATCTTAGGTTAATTCTTATGCAAGTTATCTAGGTTATAAATATAGGTTGTAAGACTCTTTTTGGAATTAAGCAATAACAAGATTATCTCTATTGCTCGGCTCCCAGAGGAGCCGGAACCCTAGCCGCCCCCTGCCTCTTGCGCTGCCGCAGCCATCTTCCTCTCCCGCGACGGCGCCCAACCGCCGGCGCGGTCGCTCATCGCCACGCCCAGCCCCATCCTTCCCCTACTGCCTACGACCAAGACCGGGCAGAACCCTAACTCCTAACACCTTGGTATCAGGTACCCGGGTTTCGACCATGTCTTCACCGCCACCACCACCGCCGCCGCTGCCCGCCAACTCCCCCACCGCCGCTGCCACCAATTCCACCACCGCCGCCGCTTCTTCGCCGGGCGTCACGGCCTCGCTATCGGCGGGCGCCATGGCCTCGCTGTCGGCACCGATCTCCCCTGCACCCGGCACCACGCCGGGCCAAGGCCAGCCGCCACCTCCCGTCCAACACTCGTCGCCGTTGCCTTCCCCCTTGCCGCAGCAGTTTACGATGGAGGCCATGGCCGCCGTGCTCAACGACCTGGTCGTCGCTGTCCACGGCATCCGCCTCTACTTGGCTAGCCCCTACGGGCCGCCCCTGCAGCTCCATCCGGCCGTGGCCGCGGGCCAGCAGGCACTGCCGTGGTACTCCGTACCCGCGGCCATCACCGGGGGCTATCCGGCGCTCCCCTCACCGGCGACTTCGACGCCATCAGGCTACGATGGCCGCCGCCACACTGCAGCGCCACCGCGCCGCCAGCCGCCGCCAGGCCCGCGATGGTTGACCTGGGCCGTGCCGTTCGCGCCGTTCCCCGCCGCGCCGTCCCTCCCGGCTGCAACCGTGCAGGTGCCACCACCGCCCCCGCCTAGCCCTATCTTGGGCCGGTCCTCGCCGAGCGGACTCCCGATCCAGGAGGTCCTCTTTCCATCGTCACCGTCTCCGCTTCAAGGCTGGCTCCACGGGACGTCCCCTCCGCCGGCTTACACGGAGGCCCGACCACCGTCGGGTTCCCAGTTGCAGCCCGAGGCGTCGGGCGCCACGGGGAACTACGCCGGCCTTCCCACCATGGACCGAGCGCTGTCATCAGCTCCGCGCACCGCCGAGGCAGTGGGCCATGGCGCGCCAAACCAGCAGTCGCCCCGGTTCGCCGAGCTCCACTTCGCCACTTATGACGGCTCGGACGACCCGCTTAACTGGCTCAGCCCGTGTGACCAGTTCTTCCACGGGCAGCGCACACCCGCGTCGGAGCGCACTTGGCTGGCTTCCTACCATCTTCGCGGGGCCGCCCAGACATGGTACTATGCCCTCGAGCAGGACGAGGGTGGCATGCCCCCGTGGGAGCGCTTCCGCGAGCTGTGCCTTCTTCGCTTCAGACCGCCATTACGCGGGAGCCGATTGGCCGAGTTGGGCCGCCTGCCTTTCACCTCCGTGGTGCAGGATTTCTCCGACCGCTTCCAGGCCTTGGCGTGTCACGCGCCAGGTGTGACGGCCCTGCAGCGGGCTGAGCTCTTCGTCGGCGGCCTTCCGGATCACCTTCGCGTCGACGTGGAGCTTCGCGGACCCCAGGATCTCCAGTCGGCCATGTACTACGCCCGCGCGTTCGAGCGCCGCGCGGTGGCCATCCAGCAGGAATCACCGTCCAGGACCGCTGGGTCGCTACCCGGGCCGGATTCCGTGCAGGGTCGGCCTACGCAGGCTTCTGCGGCACCCCTCGCCGCGACTGCGGGACGCCCGTTCCGCCGGCTCACCTCAGCCGAGCTACTCGAGCGTCGCCGCCAAGGGTTGTGCTTCAACTGCGACGAGCCCTACATGCCCGGCCATGCCTGCCCGCGACTCTTCTACCTGGAGGTTGCAGACTACATTCCGGAGGACGCCGTCGCCGCCGACCTGACCGCCCCAGCTGTTGAGAAGGTGTTTGACGCTGGTTGATTGCCTCGAGGAGTCCGCAAGCGCTTCCCCACCTTACAGCTCGAGGATGAGCTGTTTGTGCAGGCGGGGAGAAGTGTTACGGCCGTAGAGGCCCACCGGGCAATCTTAGCCCACAAGTTATCTTAGGTTAATTTTTATGCAAGTTATCTTAGGTTAATTCTTATGCAAGTTATCTAGGTTATAAATATAGGTTGTAAGACTCTTTTTGGAATTAAGCAATAAGAAGATTATCTCTATTGCCCGGCTCCCAGAGGAGACGGAACCCTAGCCGCCCCTCGCTCTTCTTGCTGCCGCCGCCATCTTCCTCTCCCATGACGGCGCCCAACCGCCGGCGCGGTCGCTCATCGCCACGCCCAGCCCCCTCCTTCCCCTACTGCCTACGGCCAAGACCGGGCAGAACCCTAGCTCCTAACAACTTCACTATCCCTCCCTTCCTCGCGAGTGAATCGAACATCTGCACTGCAAACTCGTTGGGCCCTTCATCTGTCATCCCTGCACACACAATCAAAAGTAATCACAACTTGCTATACTACAAATTATATCCAAGGAATACTCACTGAAACTGTTCAAGTTGCCTACCAATGCATTTCCCAAATCTGGAACGGAGCAGGACACCATCAACGTGTAGGTGATTGAATGATTTCTCCACAGCGGCAACTTTGGCAGTCACAAGCTGCAAGCCCTTGAGTGCCACTGCAGCGGTACTCTTGCTTCTGTCGTATCTCTTCCTTGCGTCAGCCACGCAACCTCCGCAAGCACTGGCCTGACGCCTTGGACCGACACTGAATCACGTTGTACATCGAGCGTGATCTCGACAACCTAGTCGTTGTCTCTGAATAGGTGGTCTATGTGGCCTATTGCTGCTTGAACCTTCTAAGCTGCAACTGTGTGTTTTGGATCAGTGTTGCAGTGTCAGAATCAGTGGCTCGCTTGCCAGCTTCAGTGTCAGCCATGTCCTTCTTTACCTACCTCTAGGACAACTTCTCCCTGCTCAAAGGAGAAGTTGGTCACTAACTGTCTTTTTCAGCGAATCAAAACTCACAGCAGACGTGTCTCCACAAACAGAAAGGTAAATTAAAAATAGAAGTTACATGTGTACTTGTAATAACTTAAGAAATATGAATAGAAATTACAAGAGAAGAGATCTCTCTTTCTATTTCCCAAGTGCTCAGATCTAGCTAGCTCAATCAAGGACTCATCTCTCCATGGGGGGAGTTAAGCGGCATCATCCACTGGAGTAAATAGAAATTGGACCGAACCCCAAGTGGAGAAACAAACATACACTAACTAACCATCAACCACAGAAGAAAAAAAGAAACTCTCTTTTTTACCTCAAAGGAGAAAAGAGCAAAATTTATACCTTAAACCCAAGAGAGATTTTGGGCCCCAATTGGAACCGGGAGCAAAGAGAAGCCTTAATAAATATTCCCTCTGTCTCAAATATAAGAGATTTTCACCACTTTTGAGACATAGGGAGTACAAACCAAGTTGTCTGGGACCTAAACACACGAGGGCAAACACCAACCAACACTGGCACTTGGCACTGGTCACTGGTGTCTGCTCTACTCCGAATGCGACTCGCTGATTTCGTGACAAATGACACAGGGGAAATTGGTTAGTGTATGGTTGCACTTCAGCTATAGGAAACTTAAGGGAAAACCCAGAATATTCATATTTTTTCTCTTTGAAAGAAACTTCGAGGAGAACAGAAACAACAGTAAAAAACTGTCGGCAACTCCAAAAGGAGATGGTGGTGACTGAGAGTTAGCGTCCGGAGATTTACATACATGTTCGTTGTGCATCCAGTGAATCACATACAAGTTTAGTTCAGTTTGTTTGCATCAAAATAGAAACCCTTCCAAGCTTCTAGCACTACCCTACCACTTTCCAATTATTATTTTGGCTACGTTGATATAACCAGTGTTCTTATATTTTCTTATGCTGTGTCAATAGCATTTCTGGTGAATTTTACCTGCATAAAACTTTGTATGTGTGTTATGTCCTTTCAAGAATACTCCTGTACTTACATGATGTGGGTTATTCATGTTATTATTTGGTGGCCAGATCTCATGAGAGGTGCTTTGTCAATTGCATATTTGCATTGGCCTACCAATAAGGTAAAGTATTCTCTCTGATCTATTCCTTTTGTCTTGTTTGCACCAATGTTGAAGTGCATAAACCCCTTGGTAAGAAACAACTAACCAGGAATCCTAATGTGCAGTGTGCACTTAAGTTTTGTAATAAAACATTATAGATCGTGGTGTCCTGTAGGTAACAAAATAGACAACTAACCAGTAATCCTAATGTGCAGTGCCTACTCAATTTTTTAATGAAACATTATAGATCATGGTGTCCTGTAGGTAAGAAATTATATTATAGATCATGGTAACAATTTATACTGCACAAATCGGCAGTGTGATGGTGAAAAATTCCTTTATTTTCTTCCGATCATAAGATGTGCAAATTGCAATGATGTAACATGTACAGGGGAAGGGCTGGAAGTACGCCGATGGAAGGGCGCGATGGCGACCTATGTCCTTGAGACGGTGCAACCACCAGGGTGAGGACGGTGTGGACACCGGAGCTAGGGCAACGCGCTGATATGGGCCGAGATGACCTTGACACGGCGGCCACCGGGGCGGCGACGTCGTGGACACCAGATCAGGGCAGCTTCCCGGGACGGGGAGGTCTCCTCGAGACGTCGGCCCGACCACCAGAGCGAGGACGACGTGGACACCAGATCTAAGGCAACTCGCCTAGACGGGGAGGTCTCCTCGAGACGGCGGCCACCAGGGTAGTTCGTGGCCTGGTGGTGGCGTTGATCACGGGCGTAATGTATTTTCCTGAAGGTAGCATCGTTGAGATGTCCAGCATCCCATGCGAGGGCAGACGCCGGGGCAGTCTGCCGGCAGAACATTTGCTCTGAACCGTTGATCTGATTGACAGACAATTGATGTAACATGGACACTTGGATGTGTTTAAGTTGGTTTGATCGGACGGGGCTGGTTATCCCGTGTGCACTATTCGGTGTGGCTATAGGGGAATTCATGTTTGCTTTTTTAATAGTAGTATAGGTATAGATAGATGATTTCCCTATCTCTTTATTAGTTACTAAAGAATGTTTGAGTAACTAGCCTGTGAAGGCACACAGTATGGCGGATCAACCTACGAGCTCTTCTGAGCTGAGCTTGGAGGAGGAGGGTGACACCATGGCCATGGAGGATGTCGCAAAGGGCGAGGGCGTGTCCGCGGCAGGGGAGGAGGCGATGGCCGTCGATGCCCCGCCGGCATCTGATGGACTGTAAGTGCAAATGGCTATTGCAATTTGTGATAAATAAGGTATGTCAATCCCACATGAAGCGATTGTGCAAGAAACTACCAGCCACGCAGCTACATCGTCACTCGCGCGGCTATGTTCAAACCTAGAGCGTTATCTGGAAATAGTCTATTTACCCGTTGCTAACGAAAACAATAATAAGTGTGGTTTTAACTAAACAACTAAGCAAAGGTAAAAAAGTAAATAGAAAGGCGGATAAACTAAAGAGGTGGTGCTTGAGTGATAGGGGCGTTCTTGAGGCGTTCAAAATCATCACTATCAGTACGATCTACGCAACATATGCATGCACATAGTTCTAGGTTCAGATACCTAAAGCCACTGCTCATGTTTCTCTTTGTGGGCGGAGCGAGGTACAAATGCATACATAAATCACATACGCCACCACCATTCATCCCGACTCCCTTTACCGAATGGTGATTAAGGATTTCCCCATGGACGCAGCCAAAGTTGGTCTTCGTGTATCCACTATTGCAACAATCAAGGAAGAAGAGAGATAAGCGTTGTCACAACTTACCTCGTCAACCGACCATAACGCCAATAGTAACCTTTTGTCCAAAACCGGCAAATATTGGATGGTCGACTTCACCCAACATCGAGAAGATCATTAACATAAACATGTAAAAGAGGATAGGGATGAGTTACAAGCCAACATGGTGTTGGAGAAGGAGAGAGGCATGGCAGCGGTAATAGAGATGGTGTTTTCTTTCCGGCCGGCATAGGATGTCAGCGGAGCCTCCTCTCCCTTCTTCCTCCTTGTCTTCCTTCTACAGTGGTGTTACAGCAGCACTGGACTTGTGGATGATGAAGATGGATCCCAGCGACTAGGGTTGGAGATGAATAAAGAGGAGGTCTCCTCAGATCTCCTTTGTTGATGTGGCCTCTCATTCTTTCATCCAAGGGCTATAGGGGAGGCAATCCTCTCCCAAAACATTCCTTCGTCGCCAAGGATCACACAAAAACAAAGCTGGACAAAATCGGAGCAAAATCGGCAAAGTTATGATTGATTTATCGGCGCCGTCGGGCTTTGGTACGAGCGTAGGTATGACCTGTTCTTACAAATGGCCGTTGAAAGCTTTGGGTGTAGGAGCTATTTCGTATTTTGGTGGTAATTTCTTCATATATTGTTTGAGACAATGGTCGTAATTTCTTCATACTATCTTCGATTTTGATGTTCTTGCACTTGTTGGATTCTTCTCAAAAAGCCCAGCCCAGCTAAGGCGTTGGATCCTCAATTTGGACACTTTAATAAATGTCAAAACAACAAACGCTCCATAAGGCCCAAATCTGATGCCGGGAACTTGTTCGGTTTGTCCCCCCAACTTGATGATTTTAATGTGCCAAGCCCATTTAGATACATTAAAACTGAGCACTTTTCCTGCCCCCTCTGGCCATCAGCATCCCAGCCGTCCGATCATCAATTTTGGTCAATTTCGGCCGTCTGATCAGCTCTAATCGCACTCAGGCTCGCTTCGTTCGCTACTAATAAACGCTAGCCATGCTGGGCCGCTCCTCTGGTAACAATTTTGGGCGTCTGCCACTGAATTGGGATGGGCCGCTGCCCCTTCACGTGATTAGCCCACCCCGTGGCCGAAACGACGCATCAATTTCATCAGGACGACTAAACGAAAAAAGTCACTCGCCTCCCTCTCCCTGACCTCTCGTCTCTCTCTCACGACCTGGGCGAGCGGAGCCGCCGCAATCCCGCCAGTTGCTGCCAGGTTTGTTTCTCATCCCCATCCCGCCTCCCACATCCCTCGGCCCGCTCGTGGGCGAAGGTGCGCATCTATTCCACTGGTCTATGCCGGGCGAAGGTGAGAGGAGTAGCAGCGCGAGTCCAACTGGAACAAGGCGGATGCTTCACACTGTATTTTTCTCATCTTTTCCAAACGGATGGGTGCTGATTCTGTTGGATGGATAATTGATCTGAGGATTTACGATGTCCAGCTCCGTCGTTGAGGTGCGACCAAAGGCGGACTCTAGGTACGTCTGGCGTTGTCATCTGAAAGTCGTATGATTTATCCATGTGATGCTAGGTTTTTTTTTTGTTCACGCGTGATGTACTTGTGAGTGAACTCTGAACCCTGTTTATGCTCTGTTTGTTGGTAATTAAATAGATCTAGCACGATGCCCATGATGTTGGTTAACCAACCAATCAGTGGACCCCTTGATTAAATTAATTCCAAGCCCAAGCTGATAGGGATTAGTTAATGATTTCTTAGTAATTTCCTATATATGTATTAATTTTCAAGAGACGAACAATGAGTTCGCATTTGTTTTCAGCATACAGTTCCATCTCTTCAATTTGCGTTAGCTACATAAGATAGCCGGAAAGGTGCGATGGCACTCGGGTGCCCCGGCACCCTGTAATCCCGTCCATCCAGTGGTATGAGGATTCGTGCTGGTCACTATACAGGTGCAGGCTTGTTGTAGCATTGGAGTAATTAGGACAGCTGTTTTAAGGGGACAAAGAGCGACGGGAGGGGGTGGTAGCATGCAGAGAAAGATCTTGCAGGTCTAGGTATGTCAGGAATCACGGGCGGTCCACGCGATGGATGAGATGACAACATACAGCGTGAAAAATGACAAAACTGGCCTTTTGGGCAAAGTTCAGCATAAAATGACCTCATTTTCAAATAAATTCACAAAATGGTCATTCCTGCATGACGCCCGCACCTGAGGCGTTATACTAGACTTCATAAGGCTGCTGCCAATGCATGGGTGCTTAGATGAGGTGCTAAGCATATTAAATAGTTTAGCAACTATACTTCCCAATGCATAGATGCTTAGCTTATGGTTGCTAAGCTTCCTTCATTTAATGATTTAGCAAATAAAGCTTTTCATGTATTGATGGGCTTCCTTCCTTTAAATGTTTTGCCTAGGTTCACGCGCTTAGCATTGGTTCTTCCTGGGGTCACCACACTCATCTCTCTCCTCTTAAATAACCTGCCACATCAGATTTTTTGCCTACGTGGAAGGCTTAACACCTGTATAAGGTGCAGCATTGGGAGGGGCCTAACGCCACTGTCAAAGGTGCCATGTAGCAGCATTGACTTGCCACGTCAGTACAGGAAAAACAGCATGACGCCCCTAGGCAAGACGCCATGCTCAGTAGCATGACGCCCTGACCTAAGGCGCCATGCATGTACGTGCATTCAAATGCTTAGTTAGGAGCTAGCTCATTGATACTTGCTTGCTTAGAATAAGTGCATGTAAAATACTTGCTTAGTAGCTAAGCCATAGCAATAGAAAAACCGGACTCGTTGAAGATGCCCTTAAGTAGGTATATAGCGTGTATTCGGATATGTATAGATCGTGCTTGCCGGCCGGCCGCAAATACTCATTATGTATGTATACATCATATGTATAATACATCTTGGTATGATACATCCGCGCGAGCTCGTCGGCCGGCGTCTCAGATATCCAAATTCGTTCACATAGAGTATATATATTAGAGTATATATATGAACTCTAGGACACGCCAGGCCTTATCATGTTGTATATATGCTAGCCATGCCCGCGCCGCACCCCGTTGATATATTGTGTGTATATAGGACTTTTGAAATCGAAGAACAATATCATATTATAATTTTCACTAATATATATTGACTGAAAAGTTTTTGCTATTCAGCTTGGTTAACTACTCTCTTTGTTTCTAAATATAAGTCTTTTTAAATATTTAATATGAACTTCACCATTACCATTGAATTACCTACATTAATTCAAAGAATTATTAAACACTATTGGTTATTGAGAAAAAAATAAAAAAAGAACGTCGTCAATATCTCTGACGATGAGTAGCAGTAGGCTAGTTTATCTATGTCGTGTAGTAGTAAGTAGCTTTTGTGTGTTACATGGTGCAGTATGGATTTGAGAGTTAAAGTCTAAGGGCAACTCCAATACATGACCCTAAATGGTCCGGCCACGTCCGTTTAGGGGGTAAACGGATAGAACAGGCGGTCCAATGCGCGGGTGCAAATGGACCAATGTTCGTTTTCAGTCCGCTTTCCATCCATTACCGGCCCAACTTTGGGACGCGTTTGCGTCGAAACGGATGCGCGGACGGGGCAGGACGCGTGCCCTTGTCCTCCCTGGCTCGCCCGTCTGTGGCACAGACGACCTGGGTGAGCACATGTGGACTTACATTGACAACCGATAGATCTATCGGTTTAATCTCTTATCAAGCACACCCCACACACCCACAAATACGAACGGACACGGCCTCATTGCCACCCCAAACTAACATAATCCAGATAAAACGGATATTCGTTTGGGTTCGTGCATTTGAGTTGCCCTAAGATATATATTGTAACGGACGAAAATTGAATTATGATTGGATCATCTATCCAGAGACGCTCGGAGGCGTTTGTGGACACGTAAGGGCCGGATTAGCTAAGTTTACATGTAGATACTCATAGCTAGCTGCAGCACCACAAACAAGTCCAGCGTATGGTTTTTTATTGGTCTTGGTCTAGCTTAGCTGCTGCTGTTTACGCGTCCGGTTTTTCTATTACTCTACCTTAGCTATACTAAGCAAGTATTTTGCATCCACGTATTCTAAGCAAGCAAGTACCAATGAGCTAGCTCCTAAGTAAGCATTTGAATGCACGTACATGCATGGCGCCCTGGACCAGGGCGTCATGCTACTGAGCATGGCGCCTTGCCTAGGGGTGTCATGCTGTTTTGCCTGTACTGACATGGCAGGTCAATGCCATTACATGGCGTCTTTTAGAGCGGCGTTATGTAGTCTAGCATAACGCCCCGAGTGCGGGCGTCATGCAGGAAGGGTCATTTTATGAATTTATTTGAAAATGGGGTCATTTTATGCTGAACTTTGCTCAAAGGGCCAGTTTTGTCATTTTTCACCAAGCCACTGCATGCGCCGTTCGTATCACAAGAGATTCCCATTCGCCACGTGTTGGTCAGCTTGCTCACTCCATTCATATTGGTCTCTCCTTTCAGCTTGCTCCTTGCCATTCGCTTGTTCAACTCACTGCCGCTCCATTGTACAGACGCCATTAGGTGCGGACGCAGTAGAGTTTATAGGCCACCGGAGCAGGTACTAGCACACTGGTTTGTTGCAGCGACCACGCCGCTTATCCAGGCCATTCTGACCATGCTAATGGCGGGGACCCTAGGGGCAAGTAGGCATAGGAGTACGCAGAGTAGGCAGCAGATGCTAGGCCCTCTCATGTGTAGGTCTGGCAGGACACATGTGGATTACTATTGAGGACATGGGCTGTGCATGCGGCGCTGTGTGGTCATATCCTGCTTCACGGGTTGCGCATTTGTTTGGCCAACGGTTCATAGATAAAAGTATGCAAGCATTATCAAGCTTTTTGTTAATTGAAAGAGCATCATGCCATCTGAAAGTGCTAGTTATCGACTAGAGGGGGGGTGAATAGGCAATTTTTATGAAAGTCTTCGAACCGTGGAAGTTTCGAAGACAAACAATAGAAATGACTTAATTGATATGCAGCGATAGAAAAACTAAAACAAGCAAACCATAGTCAAGTATGCAATAATGTGAAAGTACAAAGACTAATAGCAGCTTAGTAGTAAGGATCAGGATGGAAGATAGTATGAAGCCAACCAACGATAGTAGTCAAGCAATGAAGTCAAACAGGTACGACAAATAGGCAATGACTTCACGAAGATAAACTCTAAGTAAAGGAAGGGAGAGGATAGAACCAGTCACTTGTTGAAGACACATGATTTGTTGGACCAGTTCCAATTGCTGTGACAACTGTACGTCTGGTTATGGAGGCTGAGATTTAACTCAGAACACCGCGTCTTCACCTTATTCCCCTTGAGCTAAGGACACACAGTCCTCGCCCAATCACTCTGGTAAGTCTTCAAGGTAGACTTCCGAACCTTCACAGACTTCGTTCACCGGCGATCCACAATGACTCTTGGATGCTCAGAACGCGACACCTAACCGGCTGGAGGATTCACATTCCTCAAGTGTAATAAGTCTGCAGGTCACGCAGACAGAAAGACTTCAGTGATGCCTAACACTCTTTGCTCTGGGTGTTTGGGCTTTGTCCTCGCAAGGATTTCTCTCTCTCAAAGGCTTCAAGGTGGGTTGCTCTCATTGTCTTCAGTGTTAAAGATGGACTTGGCAACATAGGTTGTGGCTAGAGCCAGACTTGCAACGCCAGGGTCGCACTCCTCTTCAGACTCCACCTCCGCCTCCTCAGAAGCAGACTCCTCCTCTGAATCCATTTCCTTGCCAACAAAAGCACGAGCCTTGCCAGATGAGCCCTTCTTATGAGATGAAGACTTTGATGAGGACTTGGAAGAAGACTTTGAAGATTTCTTCTTCTTCTTGTCATCAGAATCATATCCTTGCTCTTCTTCTTCTTCTTCTCATTGTCCCACTGTGGACACTCAGAGATATAGTGTCCTGGTTTCTTGCACTTGTGACATGTTCTCTTCTTGTAGTCATGAGTGGAAGCTTCATCGTTTCTTGAGCTACATCGTGAAGACTTTCTGAAGCCCTTCTTCTTAGTGAACTTCTGGAACTTCTTCACAAGCATTGCAAGTTCCTTTCCAATGTCTTTATGATCATTAGAACTGCAGTCAGATTCTTCTTCAGATGAGGAAACAACTTTTGCCTTCAAAGCGCGAGTTCGGCCATAGTTGGGACCATAGATATCTCTTTTCTCAAAAAGCTGGAACTCATGTGTGTTGAGCCTCTCAAGTATATCAGACGGATCGAGTGTCTTGAAGTCAAGGCCTTCTTGTATCATGAGGGCAAGGGTGTCAAAGGAGCTGTCAAGGGATCTCAGTAGTGTCTTGACGATTTCATGCTTGGTAATCTCAGTGGCGCCGAGAGCACGAAGCTCATTTGTGATGTCGGTGAGGTGATCAAACGTGAGCTGGACATTTTCATTGTCGTTTCTCTTGAAGCGGTTGAAGAGGTTGCGAAGAACACTGATCCTTTGATCTCTTTGGGTTGAGACGCCTTCGTTGACCTTGGATAGCCAGTCCCAGACTAGCTTCAACGTTTCCAGAGCACTCACACGGCCATCTTCGTCCTTTGGTCGATGACCACATATGATATTCTTTGCAGAGAGTCCAGTTGAATGAACTTCTTGACATCAGTTAGGGTGACACCTTCACTGTTTTGGGAACGCCGTTCTTGACGACATACCGTAGGTCGACATCAATGGCTTCAAGATGCATGCGCATCTTATTCTTCCGAGAGGGATATTCAGTTCCATCAAACACGGGCAAGCAGCGGAGACTTTGATTATCCCTGCAATGACATAGCTAAAACTCCGGTGGTTAAACCGAATCACACGAACAAGGGAGTACCTCGCTCTGATACCAATTGAAAGTGCTAGTTATCGACTAGAGGGGGGTGAATAGGCAATTTTTATGAAAGTCTTCAAAACGTGGAATTTTCGAAGACAAACAATAGAAATGACTTAATTGATATGCAACGGAAGATAAACTACAATAAGAAATCCATAGTCAAGTATGCAGTAATTTGAAAGTACAAAGACTAATAGCAGCTTAGTAGTAAGGATCAGGATGGAAGATAGTATGAAGCCAACCAACGATAGTAGTCAAGCAATGAAGTCAAACAGGTACGACAAATAGGCAATGACTTCACGAAGACAAACTCTAAGTAAAGGAAGGGAGAGGATAGAACCAGTCACTTGTTGAAGACACATGATTTATTGGACCAGTGCCAGTTGCTGTGAGAACTGTATGTCTGGTTAGGGAGGCTGAGATTCAACTCAGAAGACCGCGTCTTCACCTTATTCTCCTTGAGCTAAGGACACACAGTCCTCGCCCAATCACTCTGGTAAGTCTTCAAGGTGGACTTCCGAACCTTCACAGACTTCGTTCACCGGCGATCCACAATGACTCTTGGATGCTCAGAACACGACGCCTAACCGGCTGGAGGATTCACATTCCTCAAGTGTAATAAGTTTGCAGGTCACGCAGACAGAAAGACTTCAGTGATGCCTAACACTCTTTGCTCTGGGTGTTTGGGCTTTGTCCTCGCAAGGATTTCTCTCTCTCAAAGGCTTCAAGGTGGGTTGCTCTCATTGTCTTCAGTGTTGAAGATGGACTTGCCAACATAGGTTGTGGCTAGAGCCAGACTTGCAACGCCAGGGTCGGACTCCTCTTCAGACTCCACCTCCGCCTCCTCATAAGCAGACTCCTCCTCTGAATCCATTTCCTTGCCAACAAAAGCACGAGCCTTGCCAGATGAGCCCTTCTTATGAGATGAAGACTTTGATGAGGACTTGGAAGAAGACTTTGAAGATTTCTTCTTCTTCTTGTCATCAGAATCATATCCTTGCTCTTCTTCTTCTTCTTCTCATTGTCCCACTGTGGACACTCAGAGATATAGTGTCCTGGTTTCTTGCACTTGTGACATGTTCTCTTCTTGTAGTCATGAGTGGAAGCTTCATCGTTTCTTGAGCTAGATCGTGAAGACTTTCTGAAGCCCTTCTTCTTAGTGAACTTCTGGAACTTCTTCACAAGCATAGCAAGTTCCTTTCCAATGTCTTTATGATCATTAGAACTGCAGTCAGATTCTTCTTCAGATGAGGAAACAACTTTTGCCTTCAAAGCGCAAGTTCGGCCATAGTTGGGACCATAGATATCTCTTTTCTCAGAAAGCTGGAACTCATGTGTGTTGAGCCTCTCAAGTATATCAGACGGATCGAGTGTCTTGAAGTCAAGGCGTTCTTGTATCATGAGGGCAAGGGTGTCAAAGGAGCTGTCAAGGGATCTCAGTAGTGTCTTGACGATTTCATGCTTGGTAATCTCAGTGGCGCCGAGAGCACGAAGCTCATTTGTGATGTCGGTGAGGTGATCAAACGTGAGCTGGACATTTTCATTGTCGTTTCTCTTGAAGCGGTTGAAGAGGTTGCGAAGAACACTGATCCTTTGATCTCTTTGGGTTGAGACGCCTTCGTTGACCTTGGATAGCCAGTCCTGACTAGCTTCAACGCTTCAGAGCACTCACACGGCCATCTTGTCCTTTGGTCAGATGACCACATATGATATTCTTGGCAGTGGAGTCCAGTTAAATGAACTTCTTGACATCAGCAGGGGTGACACCTTCACCAGTTTTGGGAACGCCGTTCTTGACGACATACCAGAGGTCGACATCAATGGCTTCAAGATGCATGCGCATCTTATTCTTCCAAAGAGGGATATTCAGTTCCATCAAACACGGGGCAAGCAGCGGAGACTTTGATTATCCCTGCAGTCGACATAGCTAAAACTCCAGGTGGTTAAACCGAATCACACAGAACAAGGGAGTACCTCGCTCTGATACCAATTGAAAGTGCTAGTTATCGACTAGAGGGGGGTGAATAGGCGATTTTTATGAAAGTCTTCAAAACGTGGAATTTTCGAAGACAAACAATAGAAATGACTTAATTGATATGCAACGGAAGATAAACTACAATAAGCAATCCATAGTCAAGTATGTAGTAATGTGAAAGTACAAAGACTAATAGCAGCTTAGTAGTAAGGATCAGGATGGAAGATAGTATGAAGCCAACCAACGATAGTAGTCAAGCAATGAAGTCAAACAGGTACGACAAATAGGCAATGACTTCACGAAGACAAACTCTAAGTAAAGGAAGGGAGAGGATAGAACCAGTCACTTGTTGAAGACACATGATTTATTGGACCAGCCCAGATTCTTTGTGACAACCTGTATGTGCGGTTAGGGAGGCTGAGATTCAACTCAAGACCGCGTCTTCACCTTATTCTCCTTGAGCTAAGGACACACAGTCCTCGCCCAATCACTCTGGTAAGTCTTCAAGGTAGACTTCCGAACCTTCACAGACTTCGTTCACTGGCGATCCACAATGACTCTTGGATGCTCAGAACGCGACGCCTAACCGGCTGGAGGATTCACGGTCCTCAAGTGTAATAAATCTTCAGGTCACGCAAACAGAAAGACTTCAGTTATGCCTAACACTCTTTGGCTCTGGGTGTTTGGGCTTTGTCCTCGTAAGGATTTCTCTCTCTCAAAGGCTTCGAGGTGGGTTGCTCTCAAACGAGAAAATACATGCACTAACTCTGAGCAGCCACCAATTTATGGTGTAGGGGGTGGGCTATTTATAGCCACTAGGCAACCCGACCTGATATGTCCGAAATGACCACGGTCACAAAGGAACCGACACGTGTTCCAACGGTCGATTTCAAACACACACGACAACTTTACTTGGGCTACAAGCAAAGGCGACTCATCCAGCTCTGGATAAGATTTGCTCTCATTGTCTTCGTCAAGACATAGGATTTGGGTTGAGCATCACTTGACCATTCGACTTTGTTCACTTGGACCCCACTTAACAAGACGGTGGTTCCTATGACTCAACAAAGAAGAAAAAGGAAACAACGAAACGACACAGTCAAGGCTCCATAGTCTTCACTCAATGCCTTCTCATGTCATAGTCTTCAATATGAATATCTTCACATACCACCATTGTCGCCAATGTCTTCATACATTTTAGGGGTCATCTCCGGTAGGTAAACCGAATCAATGAGGGACACTACTGTGTTATCCTACAATTCTCACAAACACATTAGTCCTCAACCAAATTTGTCGTCAATACTCCAAAACCAACTAGGGTGGCACTAGATGCACTTACAATCTCTCCTTTTGGTGATTGATGACAAACTGGTTGAAGTTTTCAACGGGATAAAGTATGTGAAATTGTAAAGGATAGGTATTGTCTTCATAAGTGGCAAAGGCTCCCCCTGAAGATGTGCATAAAAGTAATTTGCTTTTGGAATGCAAATGCACATGGCAGGTTGTACTTGTGGAGATCCTCTTCAACTTATGAAGATAATTCATCATGCATGAATTGATATAACTAAGAGAATGACATGCATAATGAAAAATGGACGTCTGCAGAATGATCTAAGTGCGGAAGTTATCATCGCACATGCGGAATTTATCATCGCATCACAGAAAAGCAAATAAGTAGCAGACGACCATCGAGTTTAAGTGTTACAACTCAAAGAACCAAATTTATCAAAAGCGAGAGTTGTAAACACTCGACAAAATATAAAGCAACCGCCCATATGAACCCGCTTGAAGACTATCAAACTCATATGCTTCTCCCCCTTTTGTCAGTAAGGACCAAAAAGGATTGAAGACATAGAGCATCTACTTGTTCTCATGAGGAGTAGGTGAAGCAGCAGGGTTGTCGTTGTTGTTTTGTATGCAGATTTAACTTGGTGCGATGTCGGCGCGTGCGAAGTAGGGGCGTGAAGTAGCATCGTCTTCATCATCGATCACTTTGGCATTCACAGTTGCCGCGGAGGAAGAATAGTCAGAGTCTTCAAGGGATGGAGTTCGACGTAGGACAGCATTCCATGGAGGAGTGGAGTCAAACTTGAATCTTTCAGTGAAGCCATCGCCTTGAAGATCTGCTTCAAGATCGAGCAGCGCCAAACTCTTCCATGATCGCCGACAGGTCTCGTGAGTAACAAAAGCATTCTTGGTGGCAAGATTTGAATGCGATTGACGCCCACCAAGAGGCTTTGCATCTGCCGCTTGAGCCAAAAGTGATGCTTGTCTTGTTTTCGATGCAAATTGCCACAAGAAGTTCTCAGTCATTTAGGACACGAGCGCTTCTTTGGCCTTTGGACAATTGTGCTCTCAGTAGCTTCAGTTTATGCACGGTGAGGCGTATTTAGTGTTCCCAGCCATTGGATAGACATGATTTACTGCTTGGACTCCTTCCATGGGTTGAGTGAAGCTTTGGTGATCAGCATTTTGAAGACAAAGAGGCTTCTTGGCAGGCTCAGGGTATGTGGCTTCAACTGACATATCAACCTCTGGTAGAAAGATCAGATGATTGCGAGTAGAGGGCTGATAGTTGATAGCAGAGTGTAGCTTGATGAGGCGCATGACCCATGGAGCATAGAATTTCAGGCCAAAAAGGTCAGATCCAGATGCAGCCAGTTGCCAGATGAAGAATTCTTGTGTATTGAAGCTGATGCCATTAAGGATGTAAAAGACCAATGTCTTCATGGCTCCTTCAAGTTTTGCAGATGATGAATGCCCTTTGATAGGCCATAGAGTGCGCCTGATGATGTGATATATTGTGCGAGGCAGATACTCAAGGTCATCAACAAAGAACTCCTTTGGGTATTCAGCGTCGGTGGCAAAGGCTTCATCATGCTCAACATCCGCTCATGTTGGGCTCGCTTATGGAAGATGCTCAAAGTGCATTGCGGTGGAGTTGACAATCAGGTTCGAACAGCTCTCCGGAGTGGGTAGGCTGTAAGCTCAATGACGCCAAGAGCTTTGGCTTCATGATGAACATTTCCGTCGTCCACTCGAGAACCCATGTCTTTGTATCCTGTAGTAGCCGCTGAATGTGGAGGGTAGCATAGAATTGAAGCAAAAGTTCCTCATTCCAATGTTCTTTATCTGTCACAAAGCTGAGCAGACTGCGTCACAAAAGCATCAAGTGCTTCTTCTAAGCATGGCAGTCCAGCAATGGCTTCAAGTGTCAAGGCATATGAGGGAAAATGCGCCTTGATCATCTGAGAATGCAGGAGTAATAGCTTCGCTGCTGGTAGCTCCGAAACAACTGATGATATTCTTGGCCTTGAGTAGGGTTCTTTGCTCTGTCAAAGAAGGTGTTGTGGGCTTTGAAGCCATTTGCATTGAAGGACCCTCAGAGGTGGTAGTACCAGGAACCTTGGCAGTCTTGGCTTTGGTTTCGGACCGAGGCCTATGCTCAACATGATAATCAAACTGAGGACCAGAGGCATTAGGCGGAGGGACCAGAACGGGCCATTTGACTATGATCAGCTGACCATAGTTGTATGCTTGCTCAATTGTATGGGGCCTTGGTGGCGGAACAGGAGCAGTGGCAACAACAGAGGCGTCAGGCTGCACAACAGATGCTTCAGGAGCAGTTGCATCATTGGCTTTCTGGCACATTGGTTGGTGCAGGCTCCACATTTGCTTCAGCCATGACTACGTCGTTGGCTTCATTTGTGTTGGTGGTGGCACAACCTTGGCAGTCTTGGCTTTGGTTTCTGGACCAGAGGCCTATGCTCAACATGATAATCAAACTGAGGACCAGAAGCATTAGGCGGATGGACCAGAACGGGCCATTTGACTGTGATCAGCTGACCATAGTTGTATGCTTGCTCAATTGTATGGGGCCTTGGTGGCGGAACAGAGCGAGTGGCAACAACAGAGGCGCCAGTTGCACAATGATGCTTGAGAGCAGTTGCATCATTGGCTTTCGGCACATTGGTTGGTGCAGCTCCACATTTGCTTCAGCCATGACTACGCGTTGGCTTCATTTGTGTTGGTGGTGGCAGCCTCAAGATTTTCAACCTCCACTTGATGAGCTGGAGGGTCGGGCATGGCACGTTCACTTCAGGAACAAATTCTTCAGTAATGGGCGGAGTAGGGACACATTCTTCTTCTTGGTTGTCATCGGTGATCAAAGAGGATTGTCTTCAGCAGCTTTGGCTTCGCACACGGAGACATTCACAATCGGAGTGGCTTCAGAAACACTTGACGGCAACAGATTGGTGGTGTACTTCTCCTTCCGAACGCTCGAAGAGGGACTTGAGGCCTTGGTCCTTTGCGGCTGCGGAATCTTGGTGACGCCTTTGGAGATGGAGTTGTCTGGGCCTCAAAGTCAGCCTCTTCTTTCTTGCACAGGTGGTGTGACTTGTTGTTGTTGGGGAGTACTCGGGGAGTCTTGTTGTTGTGGGTGATCAGCCCATGATGCATCCTGAGCAATTGGCGTCAGAGTACGACCAATGATGATGAGTTCTCTGTTCGTGAGAACAGGCGATGATACCAAGTTGTGTTCGATCTGAGGAAGAACTACATCATCTTCAACATTGTCATTGTGATCAATATCTTCAGCAGCGGTGGGATTAACTGCTGGAATGTCTTCAGCTTCATGAGCCTCTGTGGAAGCAGGCTCATGAACTATCATCCATCGTTCTTGGTGTTCAGATGCAGGGCGAACCATTGAGATAGGTTCAACAACTAAGGGCTCTGTGGGAGCAGCCCGATTCTTCTTGGTTTTGCGCTTCTTTTTGGAGGGAGCAACATCAGAGGCTTCAGGATTTTTCCTTTTTCTGGCTTCAGCCTCGGCAGTCCTCTCTTCTTCAGTTCTGAAGCGGTTGACCTGACCTTTGGCTTCGAGCCAGTCATGCTGCTTGGGAAGACTATGTGAGGTTCTTCCTGCCTTGAAGGTGCAGATTGGTCAGTTGATGGCTTCTTCTTCTTTGCAGCCATTCTGGGGTCAATGCCAGGACGACCAAGAGCCTTGCGCTTCTCAACCTCAATGTAGGCTTGCACACACTTGTCAGCCAGCCTCTTCATGCGCTCATGAGAGCCTTTACCTTCTTCGCGCTTCTTGAGAAAGGCTTCTTTGAGCTCGTGCAGCATGATCTTGAAGTTTTTGACATCTTGCACGCTGAGCTCTGCCACATGCTTCTTGAACTGATCTTTTTCATAGTCGATCTTGTGCTTCAGTTCAACGATGCGCTGAGCAAGAGCTAGCTCAGAAGCAATGGCGCCATTGAAGGAGACGCTGAGGCCAATGGGAAGTTGCAGATCTTCAAAGCTGAGATTTGGGGTGTCAAACCACTCATCAATGAAGTTATGGATGATTGCCACATCAAAGAGAGGCAAATCATTGAAGACCTCTGCTTCTTCCTTGCTCTTGATCAGTTGCTCAAGAGCATCATCTGCAAGATCTTCATCGCTGGATAGATCAATGTGCTCTTCTCGCAGAATGGCAGCAGGAATCAATGTCTGATCAGTATTTTTGACGATTTTCTTTTTCTTCTCCGTCTTCTTGGAGATACATGATAGATCTTCAGACTGCACACTGTCTTCAGGAGGTGCAGTGGCTAGTGGATTTGCACGTGAAGCTTTTGGAGGAGCAGCTGATCTTGAAGCCTTAGCCTTCTTTGGCTTCCGCGGCTCTGGAGTAGGAGTTGGGGCTTCATCAGTGTCAGTATCATCATCAAAATGATCCACTTTGGCACCTTGGACTGAGATGTGAGTGATGAGGCCATCAAGGTTGTAGAACGGACCGATGACATTGGGTTCTGCATCACGTGAGTCGTCAGCACGGGGAGCAGAGGGACCAGGGTTCAAGTCTAATCCCAATGACTTCTTGTTTTCCTTGGCCGATGCCTTTGCGTGCTGGAAGTTGCGCTTGAAGAGATTGTCGTCACGACTCCAGAGCAATGACGATGGGTCGGCATTTTCAGGCTGAGGTCCACGGACCATACAGGGATAGAAACCCTGTGCAATAGCTTCAGCTCTGTTCTTGGGTGGAAGGCCTCGAAAGAGAATATCACCCCAAGAACTTTTGATAGCATTCTTCTCAGCGTATTCCTGGGTCACAAACTTGTATTTGAATCATTGTTCAGCCCAATATCGTCGAATCCATTGGATTCGTGTCTTGCGCTGATTATAATTCTCTTCAGATCATCTTGTAAAGCTCGAGAGGTCATCAGCAAATCTCTTGATGTTCCCCACGATGCTGTCCCGCCACCCTTCCTTACTGATTTCTCTGCAGCCATGAACTTCAAACTAAATGGCTTCAACACGTTCGAAGGCTTCAAAGGCTTTTGCTTGCTGGACAAACATGAACTGGCTTCGAGAGAGTTAATGTGATGTTGTAAGAATTCTGCAAACGAATGCAGACTATGAGAACCAAGGGATTCTCCCACGGACATGTACCTATGACAGCATTAGAGATGCGAGGGAAGGGGAAGAGGTCATATGCATTCTCAGAAGATTTTGAAGATAAATTAGTTTGAATACATTGACCTCATGATGCGAAGACATTCACTTATATGTTGAGAGTTGGTTCCAGATTTGTACGAATCCATGAATAAGTACAAGTGAGGAATCTAACTAGATATGAAGCTTAAGTGAATATACTAGGCAGTATGAGATGCAGACAGAACAAATCTAACATTATATAGGCAGAAACCAATTTTGGTAAATAGGATGAATCTTTGAGGATCAAAAAGATGGTAAAAATAGAGTTGTATTTACCACACGAAGAACTGCTAGATGGGATGAGTAGGAGACCGAGCAGTTCAATCCACCGTGCCCTAACTTGGCGACGGAGGACACCTACGGCGGCGGCGGAGAGGACGATGTCCACGGCCGGCGTGAGGACGGCGTCGAGAAGTCGCGCAGCTAAGCGCCGTCGCCAGCGTTGCCGAGAGCTAGCGGTGGCGCTTAGGGTTTTGACGAGGTGGAGAGGTGGAAGAAGGTTTTCTTTACCGCAGGGACTTGTATTTATAAGGAAGTGTGCGCACAGCGCATTACTCAGTGCCTGGCGGTTCACATATGAGGGGCACGTGGCAAGCATGCAACATACTCGAGTTGTCCCACGCTCCCACGCCGCCAAGTTTGTTTGATGGTCGTTCGGCTTCTCCGGATTTCAAACAATAAGGATGAATCATTTAAAACAGACTTAATGTTTGTCTCTGTGTCTTCTGCTGACAAGGATGCAGAGAAGACATTCGACAGTTTCAATAAAATGCATATGATTTGGACAGATAGAGTTTGAGATAGAAAGCATAGAGAGATTAGGGTCCGATCACATCCACTTAGTTCAAAAGATTCAACTAGGAAGACATAGCTATAAGTGAATGATGTAGAGGATAGAACACTAGTATATATATCAGAAAGCAATCAAATCATCATAGTGAAGAAAATCATGAAGATAAGTTGAAATTTGAAGACAAACCAAATGCAAAGACATAGCAAAAATAACGCCATGAGTGAAACACTTCAAACAGAGAAATTTGGTGGTATGCTACCCACCGATAGGAAGTATTAGACCGCATACGGCGCACAATTATCATGGCGCTCCAAGTCAAATTCCACGTTAATGTATTCACACTCGTAATGTAAGTCTTCATTGATTGAAGATATACTTTACTTCGTGTGTTGCACATCTAAGTCATCAACATGCATAAGTGTTAGGATGTGTGCCTGATCACAGGACATTTGAGTATTCCAAGATATTTAGCTCACACCGTAACTTGCAAAACCTTTTCTCATCCAAGGGCTTTGTGAAGATATCTTCCAGTTGCTCTTCAGTGTTGACGTGAATGATGTCAATCTCTTTCTTCATGACATGATCTCTGAGAAAGTGATGACGAATTTCAATGTGCTTTGTCTTCGAGTGCTGGACTGGATTGTTGGCAATCTTGATGGCGCTTTCGTTGTCGCAGAAGAGAGGTACTTGTTTCAGATTGATGCCATAGTCCTTGAGAGTTTGCTTCATCCATAGAAGTTGAGCGCAGCAAGATCCAGCAGCAATGTATTCAGATTCAGCAGTTGAGAGTGATACACGGTTCTGCTTCTTTGAAGACCAACAGACAAGCGATCGTGCCAGAAAGTGACATGTGCCTGATGTAGACTTGCGATCCACCTTGTCACCAGCATAATCAGCATCCGAGAATCCAACCAGATCAAATTCTGAGCCCTTTGGATACCATAATCTGAGTGTTGGGGTGTGAGCCAAATATCGAAGAATTCGCTTCACAGCTAAGTGATGCGATTCCTTTGGTGCCGCTTGGAATTGAGCATACATGCAAACACTAAGCATAATATCTTGCCTAGATGCACATAGGTAAAGCAAGGAACCAATCATGGAGCGGTATACCTTTTGATCAAATTCTTTACCATTGTCGTCGGGACCCAGATGGTGTTTGGCTGGCATTGGCGTCGTGTAACCTTTGCAATCTTGCATTCCAAACTTCTTCAGACAATATTTGAGGTATTTTTCTTGAGATATGAAGATGCCATTCCTTTGTCGATTTAATTTGAAGACCAAGGAAGAACTTCAGCTCACCCATCATGGACATCCGATATTGCTCTTGCATCATGTATCCAAACTCATCACTACACTTCGGTTGGTGCACCAAGATAATGTCATCCACATATATTTGGCACACAAACAGTTCACCATCATATGTCTTCGTGAAGAGTGTGCGATCGAGGGATCCAGGTTTGAAGCCTTTGCTCTTCAGGAAGTCTTTGATCGTATCATAAAGCGCGAGGAGCTTGTTTGAGGCCATCTGATTGCTTTGTTTAGCTTGTACACCATATCTGGATGTTTTGGATCTTCAAAGCCCGGTGGTTGAGCAACGTATACTTCTTCTTCAATCTTGCCGTTGAGAAATGCACTCTTCACATCCATTTGATATAGCAAGATGTTGTGGTGGTTAGCATAGGCTAGCAAGATGTAATAGCTTCAAGCCTAGCCACAGGAGCAAATGTTTTATCGAAGTCAATTCCTTCAACTTGAGTATATCCTTGAGCCACAAGACGTACTTTGTTTCTGATGACTTGACCATGCTCATCTTGCTTGTTTCGATATATCCATTTTGTGCCAATAATGTTATGCTTTCGAGGGTTAGGACGCTTGACAAGTTCCCAAACATTGTTCAGCTTGAACTATTGAAGTTCTTCTTGCATAGCTTGTATCCATTCAGGTTCCATGAAGGCTTCAGCAACTTTCTTGGGTTCTGATATTGACACAAAAGAAAAATGCCCACAGAAATTTGCTAACTGTGTTGCTCTTGAGCGAGTAAGTGGACCAGGTGCATTGATGCTATCAATTATCTTCTCAATTTGTACTTCATTTGCAACTCGAGGATGAACTGGACGAAGACCTTGCTCTTGCTGATCATTGTCATCATTGGGAGGATTGTCTTCAGACTGAGCATTGTCTTCAGGTTGGTTAGGTGCAGAAATGATAAGTTCCTCTTCAGGCTGTGCTTCAGAAGGCATGATTTCACCAGTTCCCATCAGCTTGATAGATTCGCTGGGCGGAGCTTCGTCTAGTGTACTTGGTAGGAGCTCTCTTTGTGAACCATTGGTTTCATCAAATCGCACGTCCACAGTTTCGACGATTTTGTAGAGATAGAGGTTGAAGACTCTGTAAGAGTGCGAGTCCTTTCCGTAACCGAGCATGAAGCCTTCGTGAGCTTTAGGTGCATATTTTGACTTGTGATGGGGATCCTTGATCCAGCACCTAGCTCCAAATACTCTGAATTAGCTGACATTTGGCTTCTTGCCAGTAAGAGCTCATAGGATGTTTTGTTCAGAAGCTTATGCATGTAAACACGGTTGATGACGTGACATGTTGTATCAATAGCTTCAGGCCAGAACTTCCTTGGTGTCTTGTACTCGTCGAGCATTGTTCAAGCCATCTCAATGAGGGTTCTGTTCTTGCGCTCTACTATGCCATTTTGCTGAGGTGTGTATGGAGCAGAAAACTTATGAGTGATTCCCATTGTATCCAGATAAAGATCAAGTCCGGTGTTCTTGAACTCAGCGCCGTTGTCACTTCTGATATGCTTGATCTTGACGCCATAATTGTTCATAGCTCGATTGGTGAAGCGTCTGAAGACATCTTGCACTTCAGTCTTGTAGAGAATTATGTGCACCCATGTATATCTTGATGTAACGCCCGGATAATCATGCTACAGTAAACTCACGTTGATGGTGCCACGTCACCTCTGTCACTGTAGTTAATCTCGGGTTAATTCAAAACTGTTTCGAAATTCAAATTCAAATGTATAATAGCAATAAAAGTTTTCAAAAATTAAAACTAAAATGTTCGGGGGTTGCCAAATATTGCATAGGAAATTATCGTGAAATAAACACATTTTTATAAAAGGCCTAAATAATTTAAAATTATTTAAAACAGAAAAGTAAATAAAAAAAAGAAAAGAAAATACAAAAGAGAAAAACTAAACTAACAAAAAAGAAAGAGAAGCCCCCCTCGCTGGACCATGCCCACCGGGCCATCGGGCCAACCAGGCCGGCCCAGGTCGGCTCCCACTCTCCCTTATCCACTCCTCCCCCACGTCCCACCGACACCCCCACTCCACCCACTCGCCCCCCTCCTCTCGCCCGATCTAGATCGGGATCCAGAGGAGACCATCGCCGCCAGCCTAAGCCGCCCGCCAACGCCTCGTCCTCCTCCTCGCCGGTCCTCCCCGCCGCCCCGAGCCCACTTGCCCGCCCCGCCCCGCCTCTCCTTCCTCCCCGCTTAGTCGCGCCTCCTCCGTTCGCCAAACGCCACGCCTGCCGCCGGGCCGCCCCGCCCCGACCTCTCCCTCTCCTCGCTCACTCACCTGCGGTCCGCGCCTCGCGCGTCGCCGCCACCACCCCTTCGGTCGCCTCGCCACGCGCCCGCCACCACCACGCCCGCTTCGCCGGACCGCGCTCCCTCTCCCCACGCCGGCCGCCACCACGGCCGCCTTGGCCACTGGCTCGGCCTCGCCAGACTTCGTGGGCGAAGCGCCTCAGCGCCCGTCTCCTGCCGTCGCCCCTGTGTGCGCGCCGCCTCGGTCGCCAGGCAAGGCCTGCTTCCTCGCCCCACGCCGCGCCCGCCTTGCTTCTTTGGTGCGGTGGCCGCAACAACTCGCTTCAAGATGGGCGGGATGCGCCCTGCGCCCATCCTCGCCGGCGCCGCCACCGGCCTCCGCTCGGCGCTCGCCGCTGCCATGCCTCACAGGCGTGCGCCCGAATGAACGGGTGCGGGTTGCGCCCGAACGCACCGCCACATGCCGCTAGCCCCCCAGACCCTCGACTAGGGGCCCCGCCCCATAACGTTTCTAAAAAAAGGAATTAAAAAATATTAAATAAATAAATATATAATAATTAATGCAATTAAAATATTAATTAGTTAATTAAGTAATTAATTAAGTTAATTAATCCTGATTAGATTAACCTAATCACTAATTAAATCAACTAATCTATAATTAACCTAAACAGAGAATGACACGTGGGTCCCACTGGACCCACATGTCAGGTTGACCAGGTCAACGGTCAACGTTGACTGCTGATGTCAGCATGACATCATGCTGATGTCATAAATCCATTTTCGAATTAAATTAAATAATTAATTAAATTCTAGAAATTAATAAAATATTTAGAAAATCATATCTTTTAATCCGTAACTTCGGATTAAAATATTTTCAACATGAAAGTTGCTCGTAACGGCGAGACAATTCGGATACGCAATCCGCTCGTCCGCCACACACCCCTAACCTATCGAACTCGCAACTTTCCCCTCCGCTCCTTCGCTCGAAAACGCTAAACACCGGAATACTTTCCGGATGTTTCCTTAACCGTACCACCTCATACCACGTTAGGGCACGCCTAGCATCGTTACTTGTCATGTCATGCATCGATATGCATCTGTTTACATGGTATTCATTGTTTCTTCCCCCTCTTCTCACTACTAGAAAAAGGGCTATAGATGGGATTGACACTAATGGCGCACCAGAAAGTTGGTGCGCCATTAGTATATACTAATGGCGCACCACCTGTTGATACGCCATTAGAGTTGAAACTACTAATGGCGCACCAGGCTAAGGGTGCGCCATTAGTATCAAAAAAAATTTTGAACTAGTGCGCTGTTCAAACATACTAATGGCGCATCCCGCTAAGTGCGCCATTAGTAGTTGTAACTACTAATGGCGCACTGTGCAATGGGTGCGCCATTAGTATCAATTTTTTTTTGAACTAGTGCGCCTGTCCAAACATACTAATGGCGCATCCTGGAGAAGTGCGCCATTAGTAGTTGTAACTACTAATGGCGCACCGTGCAAGTGGTGCGCCATTAGTATCAAAAAAAATTTGAACTAGTGCGCCTGTCCAAACATACTAATGGCGCATCCAGAAGGAGTGCGCCATTAGTAGTTGTAACTACTAATGGCGCACCATGCAATGGGTGCGCCATTAGTATTTTTTTTTTGCAAAATTACTAATGGCGCACCGCCAGGAGGTGGGCCATTAGTTACCTGGATTACTAATGGCGCATTTAGTGCTGGTGCGCCATTAGTAAGTGGGCAGCAACAAGATATTTTGGACAGCCTCTCCTACCCACACTCGGTTTCTCCCCACTTCATTCTCTCCACCTCCTCCTTGTCTCGGTGCCTCCTCTTTTCACCTCATTTCCACCATAGATTCATTCAAATTAAGTGGTTAAATTACCTTGTTTTAATAGGTAAGTAAGGGCGAAGCTATATTTATGTTGTTCTCCTACAACCCAGAAAACGCCTGTAACGAGGAGCGGCGAGGAAATAGACAAGCTGTTGAAAATTGGAAAGACTGCCCTTGCCGGAAAGAAGCGAAGGCGCCAGAGCCGGAAAAAGTTTAAAGGCGCCAGAGCAGCTGCTGAAGGTATGGAAAACGGGTCTGTTTTCTCGACTTGCCGATCGAAGATCCACCGTGTGCCTCACAGCCTTGATGTCATGCATATCACGAAGAACGTGTGCGAGAGTCTGCTTGGTACCCTGCTCAACATGCCGAGAGGACCAAAGATGGGCCGAAAGCAAGGGCAGACTTGAAATCAATGGGCATCGTGCAGGAGCTTCACGCTAATGATGATGATGATGATGATGATGATGATGATGATGATGATGAGGCGAAGCAGACACGTAAAGTCGTCGCAAAGGCAAAAAGGCCAAGAAGACCGGAAATGACTACCCTCCGTGTGCTTCACTCTAAGTCGAGGAGATCGAGCAGTTTTTCACCGCCTCCTAGGAGTAAAACTTCCTTCTGGTTACGCTGGGAAGATAAGCAGATACCTAGACCCAACAAGCGAAGTTCAGCGGGATGAAGTCTCACGTATCACGCGGTCGATGGCGCAGATACTTCCGGTTGTAATCCACGGGATCATGGACACGCACGTCCGCGGAAACGCTATTTGGCCTATGCAACTTCTTCGACGCCATCTCGGAAGTCGATTGGCGTGAGGCAACTCGAAGGCTACAGGAAGAGATCGTGGTGATACTATGCGAGCTTGAGATGTACTTCCGCCCGCATTCTTCGATGTTATGGTGCATCTGCTGGTCCATATAGTGGAGGATATCATCCAACTCGGCCGACGCTCCTGCCCAGCATGATGCCGCTCGAAAGGATGAATGGTGTCATCAAAGGATACGTTCGCAACATGTCACGCCCGAAGGAAGCATAGCGGGGCTTTCGATCAAGAGTGCATCTCCTCGCACTAATTATCTAGGCATCGAGAACCCCGTTGGTCTGCCCGTCAACAGGCACCTCGGCAGGCTCGCTGGATGGGGTTACCGTGAGGGTCGCCGTGAAATGCGAATCGACTTCGATGGTCGATTCGCCGACTTCGAAAGAGCAAACCTAGTCGCGCTACAACACATAGACGTGGTCGATCCTTGGGTGGTACAGCACAAAACCTTTATTAAGAAGACGTACAATGACCGAGGCCAACAGAGGACGGACGGAGATATACTCAAAGAGCACAACTCATGTTTCACGCGTTGGTTCAAGCAGAAGCTTCTGTCGTACCCTTTACATGAGGATTCTTCCACGGAAGAACAACTCATATTCGCCTTGTCACACAGGCCGAGCACAACCTCGATGACCTATGAGGCGTCACGATATCAATGGCTACACATTCTACACCGAGGCCAAGGACATGAAGAGCGATGGTTATCAGAACTCCGGGGTAACGATGGAATCCTACACCGGTAACGACAAGGACAGATACTACGGAAGGATCGAGGAGATCTGGGAGCTGAGCTACGCTGGAGAGAAGGTCCCGATGTTCCGTGTCAGATGGGCCAAGAACGTCATAAAAGAAGACCGTATTTCACCACCATGGTTATACCCGGCCAAATCTAAGACAGCAAGGCATAAACATCACCGCGAAAAATGAGCCATGGGTACTGGCTTCCCGAGTGGACCAATGCTTCTTCATTACCGACCCGCCAAAGCCCGGTCGTGTTGTCGGAGGAGAGGCAAAGGAAGATCATCGGAATGGATGGAGTAGCCAATGAGCAAGACTTCGACAAGTACGGCGACCCGAGGATCGAACATGACGACGATGATGAAGTAGCAGCATACACCACAAGAAGAAGCAGGACCACCCTACCTAAAGGACGTCCGTTCCATAGAAGAACTCCATTTGCGAAAAAGAAGGGCAAGAAGATTGTGAAGAGATAGCTAGCTAAGATCGATTGTATTTAAATCGTAGACTTCATTTCTCGATTGTATTTCATGGGCACTTTTTGAACTATCATGAATATTTTTTAATTTCATGGACACTCGATCCCCCTCCATCTCGATCCCCCTCCATCTCGATCGCTATCCCACCTCGCCAGATCCGGTCCACCGGCCGCTGCCGCCGACCGCCCGCACCCTCGATTCCCCTACTCAACCGCCGCCGACCCCCGCACCCTCCCTACTCAAACCGCCGCCGACCCCGCACCCCGCACCTCCCCGCTCCACCGGCATTACTGTTTGATGATATTTTTTAAAAAAATATTACTGTCCTATAAAAAAATATTACTGTTATGATTTAAACAAGTTTTAACATATTTAAACACAAGTAAGTATCAAACAACATTTTTAATGCATAAAAAAAATTTGTGGAGCCTGGGAATCGAACCAGGACCTCTGGTGTGACAACTGGCTCTTGACCGGTCGAGCTAGTAGAGGGACTTGGTGTGGATGAGGTCAGGTGGGAGATAACCTGTTGGCTCGAGCAAAAATCAAAAAAAGTACTAATGGCGCACCAGGGTGAGGTGCGCCATTAGTATGGATGTACTTATGGCGCACCGAGGTGTGGTGCGCCATTAGTATTGTGACGCAGGCCCACACCTATCCCTCTCCTCGCCTCGCCTCGATCCCTTCCCTCTCCTCTCCCGACGCGCTGCCCCACCGCCTCGACGCCGCCCCACCGCCTCGACGCCGCGCCGCCTTGCCCCTCGCGCCCATCGCGGTGCCCGTCGTCCTGTCGCTCGTCTCCAACCACCGCCGCTGAGGCCCGGCGTCGGCGCCGCTCTCCCGTCCACACCACTGCTGCCAGCCCTCCGTGACCGGCCGCACTCCGCCAGTACCTCTCCTCCTTCCTCCTTCCTCCCTCTCCACCCTTCCTCCCCATTCCTCCTCCTCCCTCCCTCCCCTTCCGCGCTCTCCACATCCCTCCGCCTCCTCCCGCCGTCAGCCCCGCCCCCAAGTCCGAAGCTCCATGGCTCCCCACCGTCCGGGCGGGTTGGACTTGCCCACTCTCTCCCACCCCACCCCCACCCGCTCTTCCTCCCTCCCGTGCCGCCGACCGCCCCACCCCCATCCTCCTCGCCGGCTGCCTCGCCCCACCTACTCGGACCCCCGGACCCTTCGATCCCCTCTGTTTCGTCCTCTCCAGCGAGGAGCCAAAGAGAAAATCTCCTCCCTCTCCTTCCTTCGATCTTCTCCTCCACCCACTCCCCCCGATCCGGTCCTCCTGATGTTAATTTTGTTGTTCGCATGAAAGCCCCAATTTAAGTAGTGACATTGGATAAGCTTGCAACTTTTGTTTGGAGTTGATAGCATAATAGTTAAGTTCCGACCAAACTTACTTTGCGCAGATAGAAAATGTACAGACTGTTGAGATACATGGCATTTGGTTTACTAAATTTGCCCCTTTCCTGAAGATATATAGATCGCATGCCATGATTTATCAAAGATTCATACTTGATGCTTTTGTGCAACTGAATTTGTATTGTTTTTGGCCTTGTTTAAGATGGATTCACACCATAGAGATCGTGTCTATTCCTAAATCATACTCCCTCCGTCCGGAAACTCAATGTATCTAGCATTTGAGCGACAAGTAATTTTGGACGGAGGTAGTAGAGCCTAGGAATGGTAGTTTTACTGTAATTTTACATGAGTTTGAAGCACTGATTGTTCAATGGACTTCGTTGATGTGTTGAGTGTATTCATACTACTACTACTACATTCAAGGATGATTGTCTTATGGTATTGTGACTTGCGTAAGCTCGATTGTTTTCTCCGAGTTTTTCAACATTTTGTTACAGAGAGTCTTGCTTCATATTAACTATAGCTTAGGCCGGCAACTTGGGCCACTTGTTGTATTTATAATCATCATTTGATTAGTGAGTGCGTTTGAGGCAGTTAGTTCCATGTAATTTGAGGCAGTTAGTTCCATGTACAAACTTGTTGTATTTAGGCAATTTGTTCCATGTACAACCATTGATTATGCCTTTGAGGTAGTTAGTTAACCTCTCACCTATGTTCATGCAGGGATATTATTCTTGGAAAAGCCCTTTGTTGGTGACGGAATAGAAAGATAAGCAGGTACCTATCTTCATGCTGGCCTACAGTGATAAATTAGTCAGAATTAGTCAGAATTTTTCTTCCTGGTTCATTAGTTTTAGATATTGTACATCTAGAAAAACCAAATGCAACCAAAACTAATTTATTCAATGAAAATGGGACTGGTGCCACAGCAAGCAGACTAGAGCTGATTAACAGTGCTTTTTACCACAAGAAGAAGTGATTTTCGCTGCTGTCAAGTTAGTTTTTCATCACGTGGCCAATCTGTATAGTTTTTTAGTGTGCAAGAGATGCACTATTCTATTCCTACCTGGACTTAATAGTCTTTTTCAAGACTGTCAAAACACTTTTGTTGTGTACATTTCTTTGATGGGAATCGATTACCTCCTCCTGGACCCGTTTTGGCAAATATACAGTATACAGTGTATTTGCCCGTAGTGGCAAATATATAATCAACTACCTAGAGTTAATAGTCATTTTGCCTGGTAGCTACTGCTTTTTTGGAAGGAATTTGTTCCAGTGATTGAATGGAAGAATCATACGATTGCATTTTTTGGTACAACTCGTCTCTTTTTAGTTCTGTAGTGCTGTAGATTTTTTATTTTTTTTAAGAATCCATTGTCAACAATTGTTGTTTACTTCCTCCAGATATAGTTTTTCGCTACCTACAGATACACACTAGGGAAAGCAGAGTGCTCTGTGTTTGACAAAGCAGAGTGTTTTGTGATACGAAAGTATCAAACTGCTCCATGTGTTCAAGAAAGCAGAGTGCTCTGTGACAGTCAGTTATAGCGTTGTTTGTCTTGGCTAGTCTTTGCTGATAATAATCATCAACTTGTTGTCTTTTCCTCTCAAGGTTCTTGAACAGAAACAAGAAAGGAACGCCCTGTGACTCTATATGTTTCCAAGAGTAGGTAGAATTTGCACGCAACCACCTGTTGTACGTGGAGGTCGGAACATAGGGAGTTGAGCAAGCTAGAGGTAGTTTGACTCCAAGTCTCCTCCCGGCTGTCATGAGACGTCCATGTTGTTCTTTCTGTAGTGTACTAGAAAGGTTACATCTTACAAGTTTAGAAGTGCATAGAGGAATGTATGGCATCGTGCAGCCCAACATAACAGAACATTAGAAGTCCAGAATTCAAAAAATAAAAACAGTAGAAGTCGCTGAGACGTTAGTTGATGATGAATTTTTTTTTCTGAACTCTACTTCAGAATGTTATAGTTATACCTGCGATGCTTTTTCTTTCTGAATGGCATGTGCAATTTCTGCAAGGGAAGATCCTTGGTTAATATCTCTGTATTGGTTCAGTAGGTGTTTCCTTTATTTTGTCAGTGTTAGATCATCTAACTGAATTTGTGTGTACAAGCCCTGCAGTGCAGATGTATTTTAGTGTAAGCTCAACAATTTTCAGTGTAGCCCTGATGCTTCTTATATGTAATTACAGTATAAAACTTCCCCTAATAACAGTGTAAATTTTCCTATAATTATAGAACCCTCAGGCTTTCCATAATTTTTGTTACACTGAAAATAAGGCAATTAACTAGCTACTTACTTTTTTTGCCCATTGGCATTTGACTTTGTATGGAACCTGAAGCTGTATACCAACTTATCAGATTTATTGTGCTTCTTTGCCACATTTACAGCTACCATGTTGTTTTGATACAGAAACAGTTTGGTAGCTGTCCGTGAACAATGTGGTAGCTGGTACAGTTACAGGTCTTTTTTAATTGAACCAAACTGGTACAGTTACCAGGTCAGATGATGCTTAGACTAGGACGATTGCTGCTAGATGTTAATTTGCTGGTACTAGCTACAATTTGGCACTGAAAAGCAAAAGCAAAAGCCCTTGAGTTTGCTGATATATATTTTTCCATGTTGTGATGGAGGCCTTTTTGCCTTGTCCACCGAGAGGCCCTTGAGTTTGCTGGAATGTCGATTAACTTCCATTCCGGCAAATTCGGGTACTCCATATGTCCTATTTTCAGCAAAGGTCATGCTGAAATTTTCCGTGAATTTTAGCATGACTTTGCTAAAAATAGGACATATGGGGTACTTGTGACTAATGCATGGGCCGGGGTGTCTTAGTAGTTAATTAGGTAGGATCAAGTGCCCGGCGTATTTGTGACTAATGCATGGCTTTTAGGGTGCCTCGGTGTCGATAAAACCGAAATGATGAAAGCTTAGGCTTTTAGGGTGCCTCGGCGCCGAAAAACCCTCAATGATAAAAGCTTAGATTTTAGGATGCCTCGTGTCGATAAACCCTAAATGATGAGACCATGATCTTGTTCCTTGACAATAACCAACTTTTTAACCAAACTTTGTTTCTATTTAGAGAGAAACATGGCCCACAACGATGAAGCCGGGGTTGGGCGGCAAGGCATTCAGGAGCTGTCCCGGAGATGGAGGAACAATCTCACTTGTATGAGGATGCCGCCTTCCCCACCTATCCTGAGACCACTGATGGTACCGCCGAGGATGACCCCACTGATGCCACCACCGATGGTGCCGCCGAGGATGCCACCATCGATGATGGCGGCGCACACACGATGGCAGCCAATGAAGAGGCAACGGAAGGACCGGCGCTCGACCGTGCTCCGCACCTCAAGGAGGAAGTTATCAAGTGGACTCGACGGAATCCAACGGCGCCCGAACGAATAGTCAAGGGTACTCGCTTCAGCTCGGGTGCATTCTCCGAGCACCGCCTCGATCAACACCGAGAACCCGAGGCATCCTGACCGAGGGAATTTGCGCAACCTCCTCTTCACGGCTGCACGAACGATACAAGTTCCCGCTGCTTTTGAAAACACAAGCCTCAAAGGGAATAAAGTGAACAATGCTGCCTCACGAAGATGAGCAAGGCCCTGTCTACTTGGAAAAGCAATGTGAAGAGAATGATCGAGAAAGGTGAGAGTTATGAGAAGATCAAGGAGAAAATCCTTCGATCACCGAAGATGACTACAACGACTTCAAGATCAATTGCTCGAGCACCGCAAACTCCGAATCAAGTCGATGGGGAAAGAAATGCGGAGCTGAACTTGGGGAACACACACTCGGTCCCGGCGGTTACAGAGTGGCGGAGCCTATATGGGACAAGGAGGACGCGAGCGTGCCGAGCAAGGCCTACCGCCTCTTCGATAAATACGGTGACAAGCAGACCAGGAACTTTGTCGTGGCCCGGCACAAGAAGGACCCGAAAACAAAGGAGCTTACCACGGATCCAAGACCAGGCGCTTGAGGTAGTTCGTAAGGAATACCACCCCGGGTAATTAGCTCCATATGGTTGCATTCTAATTAATGAAGCCAAATTTCTAAATGGTTCACATTCCTTCCGCAGCGATCGAAAGCAGAGCGCTGGGTCGACTAAGAGCAACCCTTGGGACACCACTCTCAATAGGGCGTTGAATGTAATGAAGAACAAGGATAAGCTCGAAGAAGTCGACGTCACTGGTCGTGTGGCGGCAAAGGCTTGTCCACAAAATGGGGTCATACTATACCGCTGGTGTGCGGAAGGAGAAAAAGACCAGCTCGGAAAGCCAGGCGCACGAGGTTCAAGAACTCAAGGCACAGGTTGCGCGGATTCCGGAGATTGTCCATGAGCAAGTGCAACAACAACTCGGAGCAACGATCACCGCCATTGTGCCTACCTTGATCCAGGGGTTGAGGCGTGGATTGCGGGCGGCCAACAGGCCGCCCGATTCCTAGCTTCACGGCCAGAACTCGCAGAATGCGATGGCGGGCCATTGGTGTCTCCGGCGGAGGCGGCATTGGTGTCTCCGACGCCGCACGGAGCTTAATGCACCCGGTGTACGCCGCCGCACCTCTCGCAGCAAGCGGCCCCTCCGTCTAACTGCATGCCCGCCGTTGGCGGTGCTCGACATTAGCCGAGCTCGACGCCATCATCACGGTAACTAATTAAGCCTCTCTCGTCGAGGACTTCATCTCCTTGTTTTGACCGGGCATCCCCGACGCCCTACATGTTTTCGCAGGAGCCGCCGACGCCTGCACTCTCCCGCACTTCGTGAACAACGAGTTGGTCGATGTCGCCAAGGGCAAAATCGTTCAAACGGGCAACCCCTTGTCCCACGGTACCCAGATGCCACCCAACTTGTTTAGGGTTCAACTGGTTCGGGTGCTGCCAGGCTGCGACGAGTTGTTACCTCGATTCAACCCGTCGGGCCGACGATGATGACGTGATGACCCTCGCCGCCTCGAGCTGGCCCTCGCTTTGGTCAAGAGCCAGATTAGTTTGGGGGCCGGGGACACCACCCCAAAGACAACACCGCCAGTCGTGCCGTCGCCAAGTCGGCCCCATGGCAAGACCGCCGCAATGGTGCCGGACATCCCTATGCCACTGGATCCAAACATGCATATGGTACAGGATCAGAACGACGACGACGACGATACATTTGCCAACGTCGATCAATACTTTGCCGATCATGGGTACGGTGGCGACTTCATGGGGCCTCCTTCTCAAGAACCCAACCCAACAAAATACGCGCGATCTAGCTGGTACCGCGGAGAAGCCAAGTAGCAACAGCGCCGTCGCTGCTCAGCTCTCGTGAGACGCCCCACCTGCCGACTTCACCGAGCCTCGGATAGGCGAGGTGCGAAATATTATCAGCCCCAACACACTCAAGAAGGCGGTGCGTGAGCAGAACTCGGTCCCATTACAGGAGAAGAAGAAGGCACGCAAAAGAAAGACTAACAAAGGTGCGGGCCAGCCGGCACCGAGTACAATCCGTGCTCAGGATGGGCCACCTTCACCTGAGGATATCTCGAGGAGGGTGCATGTGGCGGGTAGGGCGATGCTACCGACAAATATGCTCAATGCTGCAACCGGTGCTATGCGGAGTCTGCATGACAATGTTCTTTCTTTGGAGAAGCGGCGTCTCAGAGAGAAGGATGTGGCATACCCGGTTTTCATGGCCAAGGTGCCAGAGGGCAAGGGCTTTGTGGATAACTCCATCGGGCGTACGATCGTCCTGCGGTTTGATGACATCCACGCTATGTTGAACCTTCATCCGCTCCACTACACCTTCGCTCGCTATTTTCGCTGAGTATGGAGATGCGGATCATTCGCGACAAGACCCCGGACATCGTGATAGTCGACCCCTTCTACATGCGTGCCCAGATCTTGGGCAGCGCTGGGACCGCAAGTCGCGAAGTTCTTACCTCGAAGGCGTCATTCGCAAACCAAGATAAGGATAACTTCCTCGTGCCTTACTTTCCCGAGTAAGTCCTCCCCTCAACCGCCCGTAACATATGAATTCTTAGATTTCGATCATTTTCTTTTAACATTCCGTGTTTTCTGCGGACACACATTGCACGCCATCCTCCTAAGCCCCAAATATTCCATGGCCACGATTTCGACCCGGACCGTCGATCGAACGTAGACTACACAAATGTCAAGAAGGTTCTTGATGATGTTCTCCCTGCCACGCCTAACTGGAGGCACCTTCACCAGGCCTATTCGAAAGCACGGCAAGCACGTGTTCTCCCACAATACGACGCTCGCTGCGTCAAGCAAGCACCGGGCGGTCGGAAGGGTGCCTACTACGCCATCCATCACATGCGGCGATCGACGGGACCATCATCAACTTCGCTACCGAGTAAACTCCAAGATTGGGCCGCGAGCGTGTCGGCAATCCAGACGCGGACATCAGGCAAGAATTCTTTCGCATCCGAATGGGTTTGCGAAATCATCCATCAAGATGTCCTTCCTCGGGGCATTTCTACCTCGAAATCAACCGTCCAACGGTGACATCGACACAATGCTACAAATGCAGGATGACAACGCCCGCTCTTTCATGACTCCCACGATAGACGGCTGCTTCATCCACGCCCGTCCCTTGAGTCGAGTTGTCTAGTTCTGAAACATCGATTGGCTCATGTTGTAATTAAACTTTAATGAACTTGTAGTATGTCTCTTTGGTTTCGAGAGTCGCTCAACTTAGTTGTAATCGATGCTATTAATGTCTTGCTTTTCTCTTCCGATCGCTCTGTTGCATACTTATATATTGCTTATGTATTGTCTGTGAATTGGTACTAACGCTTACGCTTGGCTAGTGCATAGCGATGCCGTCGTATGTCGTGTACAAGGGTAAGGTTCCTGGAGTCTACGACGACTGGGAGGAGTGTCGGAGACAGGTTCACCGATTTAGCGGTAACAGTTACAAAGGGTACACCACTAGGGCCGAGGTCGAATCTAGATACGCCCGCTATCTAGCGGGAGAGGGAGGAGCGTTGAGGAACCGGATGAAGACGAAGTTTCATCGTGATGATGCTCATCGTGTTGACCGCAGCTCTCTTCTATGTGATGGTAGTTTAGATGATCGATATCGACTTGTAATGTGAAGACAAACTCGCTACTCGCGGTCTCGAGACTTGTAATCTAATGTTCTATCTTTGTTCGGTCTTTTCAATTCGGAGACTAATATGATGAATTGTATTCAGAGAATAATACGATGAATTGTATTCAGAGACTAATCTTCTATTGTATTCGATGAATCTGTTGTTGTTGTGTGCTGTCTATATTTTGTCCAATTATACATTTTGTAACCTGTGCAAAAACAGAAAATAAAAAAAACCTAATATTCATACTAATGGCGATCACATCACAAAGGCGCCATTAGTGTGCCAAAGGATACTAATGGCGCATCACTGAACAGTGCGCCATTAGTATGCCGGGTTACTAATGGCGATCCTGTTGCGTGCGCCATTAGTATGCCAAAGCACTGGTATACATGGCCTCAGGAGGCATACTAATGGCGATCCGGTGGTGCGCCATTAGTATATCAGATATAAATGGCGCACGGTGGTGCGCCATTAGTAAATATACTAATGGCGTGGCACTAATGGCGCACCACTAATGCGCCATTAATGGCCAAATTAGGTGCGCCATTAGTAGGCCTTTTTCCTAGTAGTGTCTCTTCGTAGACTACGAGACCGACGCTGCTGCTGCCCAGTTCGCTCACGGAGTTGATTTACCCTCTCTCTTGCCGAGCAACCAGGCAAGCCCCCCTTGATCACCAGATATCGCCTATTCTACTCTATCCGCTTGCATTAGAGTAGTGTAGCATGTTATCGCTTTGATTAATCCTATAATGCTGCATAGCCTGTCCTTGCTACTATGTTGTTACCTTTACCGCAATCCTACATGCTTAGTATAGGATGCTAGTATTTCCATCTGTGGCCCTACATTCTTGTCCGTCTGCTGTGCTATACTATCGGGCCGTGATCACTCGGGAGGTGATCACGGGTATATATTATATACTTATACATGATATATGTGGAGACTAAAGTCGGGTCGGCTGGTGGAGCACCCGCGAGTGGATCTTTGTGGCGGAGCGACAGGGCAGGTTGAGACCGCCTAGGAGAGACGTGGGCCTGGCTCTGTTCGGCGTTCTTGGATACTTAACATGCTTAACGAGATCTTGGTATTTGATCTGAGTTGGCTACGAGCCTATACGCACTAACCAACTACGTGGGAAAGATATGGGCACTCGGCGTCGTGGTATCGGCCGGCACTTCGTGACGCCAGCGATCGAGTGGGCGCTACCGGATTGGAACGTAAGCCTGCTCTTGTATTAAGGGGCTAGTTTCGCTTCCGTCACAGACGTCAATAGCGTGCAGGTGTGCTCAGGCGATGGGCCTGCACCCTGCGCTTAGGTTTAGACCGCGTGCTGGCCTCTCTGTTGAGCCTAGGTGGGGCTGCGACGTGTTGATCTTCCGCGCCGGGCATGACCCAGAAAGTGTGTCCGCCAAATGGGATCAAGCATGTTGGGTAAGTTGGTGCACCCCTGCAGGAAGTTAATCTATTCAATAGCCGTGATCTTCGTAACAGGGCGACTTGGAGTTGTACCTTGACCTTATGACAACTAGAACCGGATACTTAATAAAACACACCCTTCCAAGTGCCGATACAACCGGTGGCGCTCTCTCGTGGATATGAGGAGGGATCGCGGGTAGGATTAATGCTATGTGATGTTACTTGGAGGACTTCAACCTACCCTCTTCTACTGCTGTAAGGCGAAGGTGACCGAAGCGTAGTCTTCGATAAGACTAGCTATCCCCTCTTATTTCGCATTCTGCAGTTCAGTCCACCGATATGGCCCTTTACACATATATCCATGCATATGTAGTGTAGCTCCTTGCTTGCAGTACTTTGGATGAGTACTCACGGTTGCATTGTTTCCCCTTTTCCCCTATCTCTACTCGATTGCTGCAACTGCACGATGGAGCCCAGGAGCTGACGCCACCGCCGATGGCGACTACAACACCGGAGGTGCCTACTACTACGCAGCCAGCGGCGACGACACTGGAGTAGTTTAGGAGGATCCAGGCAGGAGGCCTGCGCCTCTTCGATCTGTATCCCATTTTGTGCTAGCCATCTTATGGCAACTTGTTTAACTTATGTCCGTACTCAGATATTGTTGCTTCACGACTTCGCCTATGATCGAGCACTTGTAATCAAGCCCTCGAGGCCCTCGCCTTGTATTATGATGCTTGTATGACTTATTCTATTTGTAGAGTTGTGTTGTGATATCTTCCGTGAGTCTCGATCTTGATCGTATACATTTGCGTGCATGATTAGTGTACGATTGAATCGGGGGCGTCACAAGTCGTGGTATCAGCCGGCACTTCGTGACGCCGCCGATCGAGCAGCGCTACCGGATTGGACTGGAACACCACTAGGCTAGGTCTGCTTCCGGCCGCGGACGCAACGTGCAGGTGTGCTTTCAGGAGATGGGCCTGCACCCTGCGCGCTTAGGTTTAGACCGGCGTCTTTGGCCTCTCCGCTGAGCCTAGGTGGGGCTGCAACGTGTTGATCTTCCGCGGCGGGCATGACCCAGAAAGTGTGTCCGCCAAATGGGATCAAGCGTGTTGGGTAAGTTGGTGCACCCCGCAGGGAAGTTAATCTATTCAATAGCCGTGATCTTCGGTAACAGGACGACTTGGAGTTGTACCTTGACCTTATGACAACTAGAACGGGATACTTAATAAAACACACCCTTCCAAGTGCCAGATACAACCGGTGGTCGCTCTCTCTCAGGGATATGAGGAGGGGATCACCGGGTAGGATTAATGCTATGTGATGTTACTTGGAGGACTTCAACCTACCCTCTTCTACCTGTTGCAAGACGAAGGTGACCAGAAGCGTAGTCTTTGATAAGACTAGCTATCCCCCTCTTATTCTGGCTTTCTGCAGTTCAGTCCACTGATATGGCCCTTTACACATATATCCATGCATATGTAGTGTAGCTCCTGCTTTGTAGTACTTTTGATGAGTACTCACGGTTGCATTGTTTCCCTTTCCCTATCTCTACTCGATTGCTGCAACCAGATGATGGAGGCCAGAGCGACGCCACCGTCGATGACGACTACTACCCCTGAGGTGCCTACTACTACGCAGCCCCCGACGACCACCAGGAGTAGTTAGGAGGATCCTGCGGGAGGCCCGCGCCTTCTTTCGATCAGATCCCGCTTTGTGCTAGGCATCTTATGGCAACTTGTTTAACTTATGTCCAGACTCAGATATTGTTGCTTCCGCTGACTCGCCTATGATCGAGCACTTGTATTCGAGCCCTCGAGGCCCCCGGCTTGTATTATGATGCTTGTATGACTTATTTATGTTTTAGAGTTGTGTTGTGATATCTTCCGTGAGTCTCGATCTTGATCGTATACATTTGCGTGCATGATTAGTGTACGATTGAATCGGGGGCGTCACAAGTTGGTATCAGAGCCGACTGCCTGTAGGAATCCCCCCTTCCACACTCCTTGGCCGAAGTCGAGTCTAGACATTGCAAAAACTTTTACTAACTAGGCTGTGTGCCTTACGGGCCCACGTCGCCATCGGGTGGTACTAGGATCTTTTACTCCTCGACCTTTACTCTGGGACTCTGAACTCTCTTCTACTCGGGTTAAACGAACTAGTCAACAACCCGTGCAACAGCACGGGCTATCTAGTATGTAATTAGAACTTTAATATATGTTGCTAATAGAAATATACGTATTACATGAATGCACAAAATTCCCAAATACATATTTACACGTATCTACAATTTCTATACTAATGAAATGAATGGACAGAAAAAAGTGCATAGGCATGCACGCTACTATACAATCATGATAATTGTGTAAGATGAAACAAACTTATTTTATATTGTAACCAAAGCTTTTCCAAGTGTGACTCATAGACATGTGAACCTAATTAAGTTAAGGAGGATGCATCAGAAATAAAAAGGAAAACTATCGATAGAATTTATCACTGAATTTTGAATAATATTTTAGTTGTGATAACAACAGTAATTTGAATACTTGCAATTCGTAGCTGGACAATAGGTTTGTGTTGAAATACAAAAGTCAAATCGAACTGTACCCCAAAGATAGAGGTAAATATTTTGATTCTTTAGTTTCAAGGAGATATCAATGCTTTCGATGCAGAGAATTATTGTTACGAACCCATCTAATAGTTCCAAGATCTAGTACCATAAATTTGGGAATGGTGTCAATGGACGAATGCATCTATAAACATGGAAACCATCATGTGATGGAAAAGAGTTACCGGTTTACTTTCATAATGGCATTTCTGCAAGAAAACAACAAAGATTTATGGGAATATTTACAATTAGTTACTTCCGTACAAAAAGTAGACTATTGCTTGAATAACAAAATCATGCAAGATCCATGTTTTTTTATGCTAGTTGTTAGTATTGTGTCACGCTTTGTATGATACTTAAGCTAATATTCCTTTGAACCTGATGAAAGTTGTCTCACTCTCCAGATCTTTCATTGGAAAAAATGATTCGACACTTTGCCAAATTAATTGTGTGTTTTGCATAAGGGTAAGGAATACAGTTTCTCTGCAAAGAAACAAAACCAATTTTGTGAGAATTTTTTCTGGGGACATCAGTTGCTAGATATTGAGTCCAAAGCATTACTGAACTGAAGATTTTACTCCTACTCTACTTCAGCCAGACAAATGTACGTACGGTGGATGGCCTTGAGTAGACAATAATCAATGTGGTGAAAAATACATGGTACTCATTTATTCTGCTGAAATGCATGGTAGTTAAGCTAACATTATTTAGAACCCGGTGGATCATATATATATATATATCTAAGATAGTTCCTTTACTGGTAAAAGAAAATCGAGCGGTTAGCAAGTTTTAGTTTTCTCTAACAACCATATATATTAGCTGTTGTCCACTTCTTCCCACAGTACTCTTTTTATGCTTTATTATATATTTTTAATTATGTAAAATGATAAATCATGGGAAGTTAATGTAGCGTCCTACATGATTTTGCAAACATACACAACTGAATTTTTCAAGTAGCACTACTTATTAATTAAATCGCCAAACAACCACATGCTTATTATGAACACTCTGAAGCTATTTTCTTTAGTCTTCAATATATTTGAAATATTTGTTTACCTGAGGTAAGAGATGAATAATTTGAATATGTACTGCTTTTTATCTAAATAAATTACTACTGCAATTTGACATACAAAGCAAGAAATCAGATATACGCTGCCTTAAAAACGGAGTCATACGTTCATAGTTCATACCAATGCAACGTGAAGGCTGCAGCTTTGGCGAGACTGTCTAAACCGTCTATATACAACCATGTGAAGCATCTACATAACTACCACCATGCGAACATCTCAAAGGATCAATCTGCTGTTGTTTTGCGTGTATGTCGTCTTGGTCGTTCATGTCGACGGCTCAACCCAGCATGCTGTCGTCAATATGGCCGCCATCATGGATGCAAACTACATGGCCATTAGCAAGTGATGCATGTTGCACGGTTGCATCCCATGGACCTCTACATGAGCACTTGATCGTTGTTTCCAAATTCACAATAGATGTGTGCAGCGTGGCTCAGAAATTGGGTTTAGCCAGCGGTGGTTTGCAGCAAGTAGATTGGAAGCCTTATGAAAAAAGGAGCCTAATAAGAAACATCAAAGGATCTGGTGCTGGAGAAAGTGAGACGGCTGAAGAAAGGAGGCTGCAGTAGCACATCCATCGGCACGTGAGATAGAACCATGGCAGCGTGGGGAGGTACTTCGACAACCGTGCAGAACGATCAATCTTCTGTAGTTCCTGCACACAGTAGCCCGGCCAACAATTGCGGCTATCATATCCGAATTATACTGGCGCATGCTTTTCCATGGATTGTAGTTTCGTCGGGCATGAAAGATTAGAAATCAGGAGATTGAAAGAACCTTCTCCTCGGTCGCACCAATCTAGTTGGATTGCATCTAGTGCATCATGAATTCATGATTGGGAGCAGAGATTCAAAGAAAAGGAAGAGGTAGGTCGCATGCTTTTTTAGATTGATTTCTGCCTTGAGACTATAGAGGAGTAGGAGAAGGATAAACAGGAGCAACCCATAGGGGTCATGGATCGATGCCTCGCTGGGGTTTTTTTTTCCAGAAGTATGGAGGAAGGAGAACGCCAGGGAGACTTATTCCATGAAATTGAGTATGTGGGCCAGAGGGCCAGGACTCCATGAGGTAACTCATCATCTGTGGGCTGTAGAGAATCAATTTTTAGATCTGATGGTCAATTTGACGTGGGCAATCAGCCGGACCGTGGATTCCTCTTACCTTTTATCGTCACCCTAAAAAAAACCTTTTATCGTTATATTTTTAACATTTTATTATCGTTGGGATTCTTTTTTGAGGGGTGGTTGGAGATTGTAACGGAGGATTTCCTTCTTCTTTTTTGACAAAAAAATAACGAAGGCTCTCCTTTTTTTTTTGAGGGAGGCTCTCCTTCTTACCTTACGGGAACAGTTTGAGGCTTTCCTTCTGTGTTTTTTTTCATGTGAGGATTTCTTTGTTGTTGTTTTGACGTTGCCTTTCCCTATTTTGTTTCATTATTAAAGTTAGACGTGTCACATGCCTTTTTTACAGCACTGGATCGTTTGCGTTACGCCACTTATCTTTTTATCTTAGCCGTAAATTTTACAATCTAACGGTTTAATTAATTTTGATGATGTGGATTAATGAGAGATCATGCACGGTGCCTCCAATTAGTAAATATAAGATTTACTGACTAACACTAGGATCCCGTGACCACATTCACCCCAAAGTTGGATAAAGCCATAGTTATTCCTTGGAATTGTATTTTGATCAATTTCCACACTGTCATTTGACTCCTTTGAAACATCTTTGTTTTCAGATGGAACCCACGAGGCAGTAAATGCGCCACACGACGGCCATTGGTGCTCGGGATCACCTGCGGTGCTAGCAGAGATGATGGCCTATCTGGGTTATCGCTGGCACCCTGAGTACACCGTCTTTGAGGAGTACCAAGACTTTAACCAGGAGCAGTACCGAGCCATCGTCCACCTCTACTCTCGGAGTATGACTCCACCATCTGCTGCACACCGCACATGGTGTTGGGGTGACTATCGATATGGCAGTCCACGATGCTGCTTATGCTGCTCGACACGCCTTCGTGGAGAGTATCGAGTTGGACACCTCCCCTTCGCACATTGCTATCGCCCGATGTTGGTGAGGAGGGATACTACACCGCTGCCTACTCCATCGTCACCAGAGAGCTCTTCTACCATCGTAACTTTGTTCTGCATGCTGATGGGCTGGATCGAGCTAACCGAGCTCTTCGCCACGAGTTGTACATCACCCGTCAGCACCTTTACCGTGCGTTCGACGCTGTTGCACCCTTTGTCCGATCCAGAGCTGCCGCGATCTGCGATCTACCCAGCCAGACCGTGATGCCCTGTGGTGTCGGTTGGCGAGGTGGGAGGCTACTCTCCGCACTTGGTCCTCTTTCGCCACTTGGCGCCGGGTTCTGCACTGAGTATCCATGCCCCTGTGTCACCGACGTGGAGGACTATCCACCTGCTGCACTACCAGCTTTCAAAGCTACAGCTACCTCCGCAGCATCGCGTGGGACTGATGTAGGCTTGCTTGTTAATGTTAGATGCATTCGCCATGAGCTCTGCGTGCCGCCTATGATGTCTTAGTCTATGTACTGAACTCTGTGTACCGAACTCTATGCATGATCCCTTTTGTAAGATATGCCGACTACTATGTAGAGTCTATCGTGCTGCTTTCATTATGCATGTTTCATCATGAATGATTCTTGTCCTTTGCATAATTTCTCAAATGTTGAACTACCCCTGTTATATATTAGCAGGATGGTTAGACCAGCTGGTCGTGGTCGTGGTGGCAACTTCCCACCACCGCCTGAGTACATGGCTGGTATGATCCAACAGCTTGAGATGAATCGCCAGTTCATGGATAACATGATGGCTCAGTTTCCTCGCCCCAATATGAACCAGCAGCCAAACACAACAACTCTGCAGGATTTCATACGCCTCAACCCAAGTGTGTACCGTAGCTCAACCCAGCCGCTGGATGCTGATGACTGGCTCCGTGACATCACCTATGAGATGGAGTCTGCTGATGTAGCCCCTGCCAGCTATGTCACTTTTGCTTCCTTCTTCTTGAAGGGACCCGCAGCTCAATGGTGGGACAGCCACAGCGCATTTCGCCAGCTTGGAACAATCATCACCGCCGACTTCCAAGTTGCTTTCGTGCCCGCTTCATCCTCAAGGGGTCATGGACCGAAGAAGCGTGAGTTCCGCAACCTCATCCAAGGCAACAAGACTGTTGAAGCTTATCACGAGAGTTCTCGGACTTGTCTCGCTATGTCAAGAGGACATTGCAACCGATGCACGCAGACAGAGAAGTTCCGTGACGGCCTTCAAGTCGACATCAAGCTCGCACTTCTAGTGCACGACTTTGCTGATTTCGCCACCTTGGTGAACAAAGCTATCAATGTCGAAACTGGTATGCAGGAATACCAGAGCTCTAACAAAGAACTGTGACACGGGCTCATCTTCGGCCCGTCCTCGCAGGTTGTAAGATATGGATTCCCAACAGCATGTACCAGCCGAATGCACCTGCCCCAAGGCAGAGCTATGCTTCACCTCGTCTGCCTACTCCAACTAGGCAGCCAAAGCTTCCAGCTCCACCACCCCAAGCTCTTGTTCCCACTCCCAATAATGGTCTGTGCTACAAGTGTGGTCAACCAGGTCACCGTGCTAGGGATTGCAATCAGAATTAGAATCAACTGGCACTTCCCGCAACTGGCCGTGGAAGCAACCAGTCAAGAACAACAATGCCAAGCCTTATGGTCGAAGTTCATGCCAACCACGTTGATCTGAACGAAGCTCAAGACCAGCCTGCATCGTGATGGGTACACTCGTAAATTCAGACCTGATCTGTTTTATTCAATTCAGGAGCATCGCATTCATTCATGTCAAGATTTTGCATACAAGCACGACGTTAAGTGTGAGGAGATGAACTCTTCGGTAGTGGTAAAACCCCTTGGGACAATGTCAAACCTCCATGGTTGGCGCCGACGTCCCGTGGAAATCAAGGGCTGGAATTCTATGCCTCACCCATTATCCTCAAGACGCCTAACATCGACCTCATTTTGGGGATGGATTGGTTGAAAGCGATATCGCTTCAATCGCTTGCGCCACTAAGACCGCCCATCTGCTACACCCTTCGTTAAAATAATAAGCTACAATGCTCGCCCGGTTCAGATGCCGAGACAAGGCTCTATGCATTGAATGCATTGAACGCCGCACCCTCGAGGGCATTGAAAACATTCCTGTCGTTCGCGACTTCCAGGACGTCTTTCCTGAAGAACTTCCAGGGATTCCCCCTGCTAGAGCTGTCGAATTCGTCATCGACTTGAAACCAGGCACCACTCCTATAGCCAAGCGCCCTACAAGATGTCACAAGATGAACTCCTTGAACTCAAGGAGGAAATCGACAAGTCTCTTCGCAGTGGTTTCATTCGCCCAAGTTGCTCTCCTTGGGGAGCACCTTCTCTCTTTGTCAAGAAGAAGGATGGGACAAACCGATTGGTCCAAGACTACCATCCTATAAACCAAGCTACAATTCAGAATAAGTATCCTCTTCCTCGGATCAACGATCTGTATGATCAACTGGCTGGTTCATCAGTGTTCTCTAAACTCGACTTGAGGTTGGGTTACCACCAGATCCGTGTTCGCGAAGAGGATATCCCCAAGACCGCATTCGTGACTCGTTATGGTTCATACGAGTACACCGTCATGTCTTTCGGCTTAACCAATGCTCCAGCCACCTTCTCTCGCCTGATGAACTATATATTCATGGATTACCTCGACAAGTTCATCGTGGTTTATCTAGATGATATCCTGATATTTTCCAGGAATGAAGAAGAACATGCTGAACATCTTCGTCTTGTGCTGGAAAAGCTACGAGAGCATCAACTTTATGCCAAGTTCTCCAAATGTGAATTCTGGCTTCCCGAAGTAACCTATCTTGGGCATGTCATCTCTAAGGATGGTATTGCCGTCAACCCTGAACGAGTTCAAGCTATTCTCGATTGACTCCTCCAAGAATGTCAAGCAAGTCGAAGTTTTCGGTCTCTTGACTATTGCCGCCGATTCGTCGAGAACTTCTCCAAGATTGCCCGCCTCGACTAACCTGCTGCATAAGGCGCCAAGTTCCAATGGATGATAAATGTCGGGAAAGTTTCCAGCACTCAAAGACAAGTTGACTTCTGCCCAAAGATTAGATCCTCCCGATACTAAGAAGGACTTCGTCATTTATCGCGACGCTTCCGTCAAGGATTAGGCTGTGTCCTAATGCAAGAGCGCAAAGTGGTTGCTTATGCCTCTCGGCAATTACGCCTCACGAAGAGAACTACCCAGTTCACGACCTCGAGCTTGCTGCTGTCATTCATGCATCAAGAAGGGCGACATTACCTTCTCGGTAATCGCTGCGTAGATCTTCACCGACCACCAAAGTCTGAAGTATCTGCTTACTCAGCCAGACCTGAACCTCCGTCTGCCAGAGATGGATGGAGACTGCTGCACTTTGACTTGGGTATTTCCTATACACCGTGCAAGGCTAATGTAATGGCTGATGCCTTGAGCCGCAAGTCTTCATGCAACCACCTCCGTGTTCACAAAGTTCAGCCTCACTGCTGAAGAATTCAGAAATCTGAACCTCCATATTGTTCCTCCAGGTGCACTCGCTCCCCCTCCTCCGGAGTTACGCAAGATGAACCTCCATGTTGTTTCCAGGGGTTCTCTCGATACCCTGGTTGTGAAACCAGATCTTGTGGACACCATCAAATGGATACAGAAATGTGACGATGAAGTCGAGAGGATTAAACGTTATCTCGCAGGAGGAAAGCCCTCATTCTTCACTGTGGAGGACGCAGGCACCTTATTCTTCAAAGGTCGCCTAGTGGTACCGAGTAAGAGGGAAAACCTGAATCTGACTCCAAAGGTTATGAAAGAAGCTCATGATACGCCCTTGTCTATTCATCCCGGTAGCACCAAGATGTACCAAGACATTCGCCGAGATTCGTGGTCTAATATGAAGCGAGACATTGCTCGTTATGTTGTTGAATGTGACGCTTGTTGTCAGATCAAAGCGTAACATCAAAGGCCTGCTGGAACTCTGCAACCTATCTCTATTCCTGAATGGAAATGGGACCATGTTGAAATGGACTTCGTCACTGGATTTCCCAAGTCGTAGAAAGGTAATGATGCTATTCTTGTCGTCATTGACCGGCTTTCTAAAGTTGCACATTTTCTGGCGGTCAAAGAAACGATCACTGCTAGTCAGCTTGCAACTCTCTATATGTCCAGAATTGTTTCACTTCACGGTATTCCGCTGGTTATCAGCTCGGACCGTGGCAGCCTATTCACTTCAAGATTCTGGGCAAGTTTTCAAGAAGCTATGGGTACTCACTTATCTTTCAGTACTGCCTTTCATCCGCAGTCACAAGGGCAAGTTGAACGTGTCAACCAAGTTCTCGAAGACATGCTTCGAGCTTGTGTTATTTCCTTCGGCAAGAAATGGGAGGAATCTCTCCCGTATGCTGAGTTCTCTTATAATAATAGCTATCAAGCTAGTCTGAAGATGGCCCCCTTCGAAGTGTTATATGGACGAAAGTGCCGAACCCTCCGAACTGGTCGAATCGGGAACGCCCACTCTTGGTCCGGATATTATCCAACATGCCAAGAACAAGTCCGCATTATTCGCGAGAATCTCAAGACTGCTCACCACGCTAAAAGAGTAATTATGACCGTCATCATAAAGACATGGTCTATCAACTTGGCGAAAAGGCCTATGTTTGCGCTACACCAATGAAGGGTGCTCACCGCCGGGATCAAGGGCAAACTAGCTCCTCGCTATATTGGCCCATTCACTATTCTCGAAAGGCGGAAAAGTGGCATATCAATCTGGAGCTTCCGTCAACCTTTCTCGTGTTCACGATGTGTTCCACGGTCACAACTCCGACGCTGCTTCAAGGACCCAATCCGAGCAATGGACCATGAAGTGCTCGAATTGCAACAGACCTCTCCTATAAAGAGCATCCGTCCGCATTCTCGACCAAGCTGAACGCCGCACACGCCGGAAGGCGATCAAGTTCTCAAGGTCCAAAGTGGTCGAATCACTCAAGACGGCCACCGGGAACGCGAGGATCGCCTTCGTGATGAATACCCCGCACTCTTTCCTTCTACCTCCTAAATCTCGGACGAGATTTCTTGTAGTGGAGATTTGTAATGCCCGGATAATCATGCTACAAGAACTAACGCTGATGGTGCCACGCCACCTCTCACACCGTAGTTAATCTCGGGTTAATTCAAAACTGTTTTGAAATTCAAATTCAAATGTATAATAGCAATAAAAGTTTTCAAAAATTAAAACTAAAATGTTCGGTGGTTGCCAAATATTGCATAGGAAATTTTCGTGAAATAAACACATTTTTATAAAAGGCCTAAATAATTTAAAATTATTTAAAACAGAAAAGTAAATAAATAAAAGAAAAGAAAATACAAAAAAGAAAAACTAAACTAACAAAAAAAGAAGAAGCCCCCTCTGCTGGATCATGCCCACCTGGCCATCGGCCAACCAGCCGCCCAGTCGGCTCCCACTCACCCTTATCCACTCCTCCCCCACGCCCCACCGACACCCCCACTCCACCCACTCGCCCCCCCTCCTCTCTCCCGATCTAGATCGGGATCCAGAGGAGACCACCGCCGCCGCCAGGCCTCGTCTCCGCCGAACGCCTCCTCGTCCTCCTCCTCGCCGGTCCTCCCCGACCGCCCCCGAGCCCACTGCCCCGTCCCGCCCCGCCTCTCCTTCCTCCCAGCTGTCGCGGCCTCCGTTCGGCCAACGCGGCGCCGCTGCCGGGCCGCCCCGCCCGACCTCTCCCTCTCTCCTCGCCACTCACCCGGCGGTTCAAGGCCCGGCGCCCGCGGCCGCCGTGTTCTTCCCCGGTCGCTCGCCACGCGCTTCGCCACCACCACGCCCGCTCTTCGCGGACCGCACTCTCTCCCCACGCCGGCCGGCCACCACGGCCGCTTTAGGCCACGGCTCGCCTCGCCAGACCTCGTGGGCGAAGCGCCTCAGCGCCTGTCTCGCTGCGTCCGCCAGGCAAGGCGCCGCTCGGTCGCCAGGCGCGCCTGCTCCCTCGCTTCACGCCGCACCGCCACCTGCTGCTGGCCTGGTGCGGTGGCCGCTGCAACTCGCCTCAAGATGGGCGGGATGCGCCCCTGCGCCCATCCCTGGCCGGCGCCCTGGCCACCGGCCTCCCCTGCTCCGGCGCCCTGCCGGCTCCGCCCACTCCCATTGGACCCACATGTCAGGTTGACCAGGTCAACGGTCAACGTTGACTGCTGACGTCATCATGACATCATGCTGATGTCATAAATCCATTTTCGAATTAAATTAAATAATTAATTAAATTCCAGAAATTAATAAAATCTTTAGAAAATCATATCTTTTAATCCGTAACTCGGATTAAAATATTTTGAACATGAAAGTTGCTCAGAACGACGAGACGAATTCGGATACACAGTCTGTTCGTCCGCCACACACCCCTAACCTATCGAACTCGCAACTTTCCCCCTCCGGCTTTCCCGGATGTTTCTCCCCTTAACCGGTACCACCTCATACCACGTTAGGGCACGCCTAGCATCGTTACTTGTCATGTCATGCATCGATATGCATCTTTTTACATGGTATTCATTGTTTCTTCCCCCTCTTCTCTCCGTAGACTACGAGACCGACGCTGCTGCTGCCCGGTTCGCTCACGGAGTTGACGACCCTCTCTCTTGCCGTGAGCAACCAGCAAGCCCCCCTTGATCACCAGATATCGCCTATTCTACTCTATACCGCTTGCATTAGAGTAGTGTAGCATGTTATCGCTTTCGATTAATACTATACCGCTGCATAGCCCGTCCTTGCTACTATCAAGTTGTTACCTTTACCGCAATCCTACATGCTTAGTATAGGATGCTAGTATTTCCATCTGTGGCCCTACATTCTTGTCCGCTCATCTTGTGCTATATTATCGGGCCGTGATCACTCGGGAGGTGATCACGGTATATATTATATACTTATACATGATATATGTGGAGACTAAAGTCGGGTCGGCCGGTGGAGCACCCGCGAGTGGATCTTTGTGGCGGAGCGACAGGCAGGTTGAGACCGCCTAGAGAGAGGTGGGCCTGGCTCGCTCGGGCGCTCATGATACTTAACACGCTTAACGAGATCTTGGTATTTGATCTGAGTTGGCTACGAGCCTATACGCACTAACCAACTACGTGGGAAAGATATGGGCACTCGGGCGCCGTGGTATCACCGGCACTTCGTGACGCCACGATCGAGTGGCGCTACCGGATTGGAACGTAAGCCTGCTCTTGTATTAAGGGGCTAGTTCGCTTCCGCCACAGACGCGAACGCAGGTGTGCTCGTCGAGGCGATGGGCCCGCACCCTGCGCGCTTAGGTTTAGACCGCGTGTTGGCCTCTCTGTTGAGCCTAGGTGGGGCTGCGACGTGTTGATCTTCCGCGGCGGGCATGACCCAGAAAGTGTGTCCGCCAAATGGGATCAAACGTGTTGGGTAAGTTGGTGCACCCCGCAGGAAGTTAATCTATTCGAATAGCCGTGATCTTCGGTAACAGGACGACTTGAGTTGTACCTTGACCTTATGACAACTAGAACCGGATACTTAATAAAACACACCCTTCCAAGTGCCGACACAACCGTGGTCGCTTCTCTCTCGTGGATATGAGGAGGGATCGCGGGTAGGATTAATGCTATGTGATGTTACTTGGAGGACTTCAACCTACCCTCTTCTACCTGTTGTAAGACGAAGGTGACGAAGCATAGTCTTCGATAAGACTAGCTATCCCCTCTTATTTCGCATTCTGCAGTTCAGTCCACCGATATGGCCCTTTACACATATATCCATGCATATGTAGTGTTGTTCCTTGCTTGCGAGTACTTTGGATGAGTACTCACGGTTGCATTGTTTCCCCTTTTCCCCTATCTCCACTCGATTGCTGCAACTGCACGATGGAGCCCAGAGCGACGCCACCGCCGATGACGACTACTACACCGGAGGTGCCTACTACTACGTAGCCCACCGACGATTTACCAGGAGTAGTTTAGAGGATCCTGCAGGAGGCTGCGCTCTTTCGATCTCAGATCCCGCTTTGTGCTAGCCATCTTATGGAAACTTGTTTAACTTATGTCTGTACTCAGATATTGTTGCTTCCGCTGACTCGTTTATGATCGAGCACTTGTAATCAAGCCCTCGAGGCCCCTGGCTTGTATTATGATGTTTGTATGACTTATTCTATTTGTAGAGTTGTGTTGTGATATCTTCCCGTGAGTCCCTGATCTTGATCGTACACATTTGCGTGCATGATTAGTGTACGATTGAATCGGGGGCGTCACACTTGAGTAGTCATAAACAATGACGAAGCCATAGAGACAAGCAGTTGTTGTGAGGGTAGAGTAGTGAGTAGGGCCAAATAAGTCCATGTGTAATAGCTCGAAGGGTTGAGATGTCGGCATGATTGTCTTCGAGGGGTGCTTTGCCCTAGTCATCTTTCCAGCTTCGCAGGCACCACACAAATGATCCTTCTTGAACTTGACACCCTCGATACCTATGACATGCTTCTTCTTGGCGAGTGTGTGTAAGTTCCTCATGCCAGCATGCCCCAGCCTCCGATGCCAGAGCCAGCATTCTGAAGCTTTTGCAAGAAGACATACGGCAAGTTGTGGACCTGCTGAGAAATCTACCATGTATAGATCATCTTTTCGATACCCTTCAAAGACTAGAGACTTGTCAGATTCCATTAGTAAAAGGCAACGATATTTTCTGAACAGCACAATCATGTTCAAATCACAAAGCATCGAGACAGACATTAAGTTGAAACCAAGGGATTCAACAAGCATCACTTTATCCATGTGTTGATCCTTTGAGATTGCAACTCTACCTAGACCCAATACCTTGCTTTTACCAAAGGTCAAGCAAATGTGATGTGACTCTTGTCCGATGGACGAAGGTTGAGTCCATGAGAAGACTTCGATCGCCAAATATATGATTAGTGCATCCGCTGTCCATAATCCATTCTGAAGCATGAGGTGTCATACCCTACAGTACAGTTAGGGGGATAGGCTTCACCAAGAGTATTGTGAAGCATAAACATTTGACGGGCAAGAGTATTATTGAAGCTCAGATCAAGATTAGGACAGATAGGATGAATGGAAAACAATTCAGGAACAAAATACATAGTGAGACCATTTGGGCATTTGATCTTGCGCCCTACAAGATGTTTTAGGTCCCCAGCAATAGCATCATACGCCTTTGATTTTCGGCTGGAGACCCTTTCCTGCAAAAGAAAGTTAATTCTTCTTAACCACCCACATCTTCGGGAGTGCCTTAGAAGCAATGAGTCTAAGTGCAGCATCTGAGAACTTCGGCTTTGGAGCCCTAGCAAATAGCCTTGCAGGAGATGAATGATACTCATATGAATAAGCAGAAAAGTTCTTAGATCTATGAACATAGCGGTTTGAAGACACACGCTCATATTCATAAGTTTGAGTACGGTTTCCCTGCAAAACATTGGCGTTAGGGTGACTCAGGTGAGTCCTCTGTCTGTATGAAGCTTTTGGACCATATGACGCCTTAGGTATGGGGTTTATCTTCATCCCAGGTGGTGTCATGATCACATTCACTGGTAGATCCTCAAGACAACTTTTGGGAACCCAGATCTTCTTCATAGGTGGTCCATTCCTGCAGTTAGTACCAATATACCTGGCAAACACTTCACCATTCTGATTTTTGAACAGCTTATAGTTTGCATCAAGGGATTCATCAATGATAATAGGATTAGCACAGGTAAAGCCAGATAAGGTGGATGGATCCACTGAAGGTCCCTTTGCAGCAACCCATGTGGTTTTGGGATACTGCTCAGGCTTCCAGTAGGAACCATCAACATTCATTTTCCTCTCGAACCCAACACCCTCTTTCCTAGGGTTTCGGTTCAGAATCTGCTTTTTGAGGACATCGCAAAGTGTCTGATGTACTTTCAGACTTTTATACATCCCTGTTTCAAGCAATGTCTTCAACCTAGTATTTTCATCAGCAATAGTTACCACATCAGTAGTTGAAGACAATGCAACAGTAGCAGCAGTGGAACATTCAGCAACAGAGGTAGTGTTATCACGCTCAAGGCATTTTAGACATGGTGGTTCAAATCCATCCTGAGCGGGACTGATCTGTTGAGCGCGAAGTGACTCATTCTCTTTTTGAAGATCTTCATGAGCCGCTCTCAATTTATCAAGCTCTTGCTTCCTTTGAAGATAATCATAGGAGAGCTTTTCATGAGTGGTTGAGAGCATTTCATGACGACTTTCAAGTTCTTGGTACTTAGCATGAAGATTTTTTATGTCTTCAACTAAGGACTGTGAACGTGTCATTTCCGCGTCCAACAGGTCATCGCTTTTGTCTAACAGTTTTTGAGTATGTTCCATAGATTTTGTTGTTCAAGAGCAATTTTAGCAAGTGTTTTGTAGCTGGGCTTGATTCACAATCGAGTCATCTTCACTTGATGTTTGAAAATAAGCATCACGTGATTTTACCTTGGCACCACGTGCCATGAAGCAGTAGGTGGGAGCAGGGTCGTCCTTGTCATCAGCTTCAGCGTTGGTGTGGAAGTCATTGTCTTCAGTGTTGAAGATGGACTTGGCAACATAGGCTGTGGCTAGAGCCAGACTTGCAACGCCAGGGTCGGACTCCTCTTCAGACTCCACCTCCGCCTCCTCAGAAGCAGACTCCTCCTCTGAATCCATTTCCTTGCCAACAAAAGCACGAGCCTTGCCAGATGAGCTCTTCTTATGAGATGAAGACTTTGATGAGGACTTGGAAGAAGACTTTGAAGATTTCTTCTTCTTCTTGTCATCAGAATCATATTCCTTGCTCTTCTTCTTCTTCTTCTCATTGTCCCACTGTGGACACTCAGAGATATAGTGTCCTGGTTTCTTGCACTTGTGACATGTTCTCTTCTTGTAGTCATGAGTGGAAGCTTCATCGCTTCTTGAGCTAGATCGTGAAGACTTTTCAAGCCCTTCTTCTTAGTGAACTTGGAACTTCTTCACAAGCATAGCAAGTTCCTTTCCAATGTCTTCGTGGATCATTAGAACTGCAATGATTCTTCTTCGATGAGGAAACCACTTTTGCCTTCAAAGCACGAGTTCGCCATAGTTGGGACCATAGATATCTCTTTTCTCGTAAAGTGGAACTCATGTGTGTTGAGCCTCTCAAGTATATCGACGGATCGAGTGTCTTGAAGTCAGGGTGTTCTTGTATCATGAGGGCAAGGGTGTCAAAGGAGCTGTCAAGGGATCTCAGTAGTGTCTTGACGATTTCATGCTTGGTAATCTCGGTGGCCCCGAGAGCACGAAGCTCATTTGTGATGTCGGTGAGGTGATCAAACGTGAGCTGGACATTTTCATTCTCGTTTCTCTTGAAGCGATTGAAGAGGTTGTGAAGAACACTGATCCTTTGATCTCTCTGGGTTGAGACGCCTTCGTTGACCTTGGATAGCCAGTCCTGCACTAGCTTCGACGCTTCCAAGCAGCACTCACACGGCCATACCGTCCTTTGGTCAGATGACCACAGATGATATTCTTGGCAGTAGAGTCCAGTTGAATGAACTTCTTGACATCATTAGGGGTGACACCTTCACCAGTTTTGGGAACGCCGTTCTTGACGACATACCAGAGATCGACATCAATGGCTTCAAGATGCATGCACATCTTATTCTTCCAGTAGGGATATTCAGTTCCATCAAACAAGGGGCAAGCAGCGGAGACTTTGATTATCCCTGCAGTCGACATAGCTAAAACTCCAGGTGGTTAAACCGAATCACACAGAACAAGGGAGTACCTCGCTCTAATACCAATTGAAAGTGCTAGTTATCGACTAGAGGGGGGGTGAATAGGCGGTTTTTATGAAAGTCTTCAAAACGTGGAAGTTTCGAAGACAAACAATAGAAATGACTTAATTGATATGCAGCGGAAGATAAACTACAATAAGCAAACCATACTCAAGTATGCAGTAATGTGAAAGTACAAAGACTAATAGCAGCTTAGTAGTAAGGATCAGGATGGAAGATAGTATGAAGCCAACCAACGATAGTAGTCAAGCAATGAAGTCAAACAGGTACGACAAATAGGCAATGACTTCACGAAGACAAACTCTAAGTAAAGGAAGGGAGAGGATAGAACCAGTCACTTGTTGAAGACACATGATTTGTTGGACTAGTTCCAGTTGCTGTGACAACTGTATGTCTGGTTAGGGAGGATGAGATTCAACTCAGAAGACCGCGTCTTCACCTTATTCCCCTTGAGCTAAGGACACACAGTCCTCGCCCAATCACTCTGGTAAGTCTTCAAGGTAGACTTCTGAACCTTCACAGACTTCGTTCACCGGCGATCCACAATGACTCTTGGATGCTCAGAACGCGACGCCTAACCGGCTGGAGGATTCGCAGTCCTCAAGTGTAATAAGTCTTCAGGTCACGCAGACAGAAATACTTCAGTGATGCTTAACACTCTTTGGCTCTGGGTCTTTGGGCTTTGTCCTCACAAGGATTTCTCTCTCTCAAAGGCTTCGAGGTGGGTTGCTCTCAAACGACAAAAGTCGTGCACTAACTCTGAGCAGCCACCAATTTATGGTGTAGGGGGTGGGCTATTTATAGTCACTAGGCAACCCGACCTGATATGTCCGAAATGACCCTGGGTCACTAAGGAACTGACACGTGTTCCAACGATCAGATTTCAAACACACACGGCAACTTTACTTGGGCTACAAGCAAAGCTGACTCATCCAGCTCTGGATAAGATTTGCTCTCATTGTCTTCGTCAAGACATAGGATTTGGGTTGAGCATCACTTACCATTCGACTTTGTTCACTTGGACCCCACTTAACAAGACGGTGGTTCCTATGACTCAACAAAGAAGAAAAAGGAAACAATGAAATGACACAGTCTTCAAGGCCCATAGTCTTCACTCAATGTCTTCTCATGTCATAGTCTTCAATATGAATATCTTCACATACCACCATTGTCGCCAATGTCTTCATACATTTTAGGGCCATCTCCGTAGGTAAACCGAATCAATGAGGGACACTACCTGTGTTATCCTGCAATTCTCACAAACACATTAGTCCCTCAACCAAATTTGTCGTCAATACTCCAAAACCAACTAGGGGTGGCACTAGATGCACTTACACCATCATCCAGAGAACACGGCATAGATATCCTACCATTTACGGAATCATATTGTGGTACATTTATTTTTTGTGAACTAGCAAGGGGCGACATCATTACTCTATAGAAATATATATTTATCCAGTCCATGTGATACATAATATGTCACTCCCACTTTTATATTAGTATATGAAATAAATCCATCGTATTATACTTTTGTGGGACACTTATAATCGTCTTTCAATTTACTATATCTGACTTAGGAATGCATTATTGCCATAAAAACCATAAGAACACCATTTGTATGTGATATTGCATCAATACACACAATAATCGATCCGCTAAACCTAAAAGTATGGATAGATTTAAACAATGCATTAGTTTATGCATGAGAGGACATGTTGTTTGCCCATGATATTAGATATGTGTGTGGCCTGGACTATTGGTGATTGTATTCATTTGCGAGTGGTTCAACGTGCCCACGCTTTAACTGTGCACTTCGCATCAGTACATTAGATTGGCCCACGGAATTGAATTATGGGTCGTGGAGATGTTTAGAAAGGAGAAAGTTTTTGTCATTATGCGACATTAGATCAGTATGATGAAGGGGTTACATTATGTTTGCACATTTTATTAAAATGTTACGAGGAATTAAGTCTAGTGGGATAAATCTTATATTACTTCAGGGCACAAATTTAAAATAGGATATTCATCATTTTTTGACTATTTCATGTTTCCCTTGGAACTTCCCCTTGACAAAGAGCCCCTTTTTTTTCTAAATTTAATTCATATGAATAGATACACATGAACCATATTTTATATTAACACCCAAAAAATACATACATATGATATGATAATTAAAAGACGTTTTGCCTTCACCACTGTGTACAAATAACCTGACTACTTTTTTTTTGTGAAAAAATAACCTGACTACTTATTTGAGCTGATTATAAAAAGGTAGCATACAACAACACCCAGAATTAATGGAATAGTGCATGCCAATTTAGGTGTATTGTAATTAGTCAAGGAAAGCCAATTGATGGAGCGGAAACTGGCTATGTGCGTGGAGTTTATACCATTCAATGTGTTTTTTTTTCTCTGCATAGTAGATCATTGTTTCTAGTACTATGTGCTCATAATGTTGTTTAACTTTTTTTTACATCAAGTTACCCACCCCATCATGTCTTGCATAAAAAATAAAAAATTGGAAATTGTAAACCGGAAATTGGAAAGATTAACATGGAAGCGGACGACAACTCAACATGATCCTTCAATTTATTTGTGTTTGCACCAATGTTTGTTAATGATAGGCGCATAATTTTTTCTAGTACTATGTGGTTCATGATTGAAAATTGGAAAGATTAACATGGAAGCGGATGAAAACTCAACATGATCCTTCAATTTATTTGTGTTTGCACCAATGTTTGTTAACAATAGGCGCATAATGCCACGGACCCTTAGAAAAAACGCTACCAGTGGAACATGTTTTAACTACTGTCATGGTCCATGTCTATAATGATGTGCCTAGAACACATTGTAAGAAGATGTACCTCATGGTGTACCCGGAACAACTTGCAAGCAGATGTACCTCATGTGTGCCCGGAACATGTTGGAAGGAGATGTACCTTGCATACAACGGCGGAGCTTCGTGGGGGCGAATCTGGGCGGTCGCCCCCCAGCGAAAATGAACTTTTTTAATACACATATGTATTACATACAGCCCAAAGGCCCACTCATATACTAGTACTAGTAAACGATGCCTGGAGCCCTGGATACACGATCAAATCCAGCCGGCGACCTACTCCACTACTCCATCTCCACTTCTCCAGAATCTTTTTCCCCAACCGCGTCTGGGAGATTGGCCGCCGTCGCCGTGGCTTGCCGGCGTGGGGGACTGGGGGTGACCGCTGGCGGCTGGCCGGACCTGGGATTGGTCGGCTCCTTCCTTCTCCGCTCAAGTTCATCCACTGATCCACAGATCCACTTCTGCCTCGGCTACGGCTGTCTGCTACAGCATGAGGCTCCGTCAACGCCGCGCAGTGCCTCGGTGAGCCGTGTGAGCAGACTGCCCTCCATGTATCTCTCTTAATCTCTCCCCTATGAAAATTTTGGGAAGTTGAAATATTGTGATTCTGTAGCTATGTAGTGGAGGAACATTCTAATTAGATGTGATATTTTCATCTGGTCATTGTTGGAGATGCAGCTCCCTGTATATTTTTTCTGCATCTCCCAGATTCTGTACCTTTGTTACCTTAGTGGAGGAACCTTTGGTGAGAAAGAAAAATTAGTGGTCATCTGGTCATTGATTTTGTAAATTAGATCTTGTCAATTGGATTTTGTAGTGAACTGGATGCTCCATGGTTATATTAGTATTTTGGGTATAGTTTTTTTTGTTCTGGAGCTGATCTATAGTGAACTGAATGCTCCATGTTAAATAGCACTTTGTAGTGAACTGAATTATATACTGATTAGAAATATATTTTGTAAGATAATCTGGAGAAGATCAATATAATTATCTAAGTTACTTGATATTTGCAATATCTAACTTTCTAACTTGTTGTATTAGTCACTGGTGGAAAAACAGGCTTCCGTCCAGCCCCATAAGTCGCGAAGCTGTAGGAACCGCGACTAATGGGACCTTTAGTCGTGGTTCTGGAGGTGAACCGCGACCAAAGGCCTGGGGCCTGTGGCGCCGGTGGCCAGCTGGTGCACGTGAGGGCTTTAGTCGCGGTTGGCCAGACAACCGCGACTAAAGGTTTTCGGCACCTTTTTAGTCACGGTTTGCCGTGCCAACCGCAACTAAAGCCCTCCCTATATATACCCATCCAGCAGCCAACACTTAGCCATTTGGAGCCATTCTCTTCACAAGTGGGTGTAGGTTTGCTTTTGGTTCCTCTTATGCACATAAGGTGTTTGATGAAATGCCCCAAGAGCATGAAACAAACATGACATGAAGTGTTGGAGCCACACTCTTCGATCATGTTAGCAACTTGATGAACCTTTGATGTGTCAATATGCATGTGTGTAGTTCATTGTTTAATTTATATTGTTTGTAGCTAGTTAGTTTAACAAATGCATGATGGTTAATTATATATTTTATATTATAATAATGCAGATGAATCGGCAATGGATGTACGGTAACCGACTCTCCCGCGAGTTCACTACGGGTTTGAAAGATTTCCTCGTAGTGGCTAATGCGAACAAGCTCGGGGGTTTTGTTATCTGTCCATGTGTTATCTGTAAGAATGAGAAGGGTTACTCTTCCTCAAGAGTTGTTCACATGCATCCGCTTCGAAGGGTTTCATGCCAAGCTATAATTGTTGGACCAAGCATGGAGAAAGAGGGGTTATAATGGAAGAAGATGAAGAAGGGATGATTTCATCGATGAAAGCTATCTTGCTCATTTCGTGATACTTTCATGGAGGATGCTGAAGGTGAAGGGAAGGTGAAGAAGAGGCACGTGATGATCCCGCTGATGATCTTGGTCGGACCATTGATGATGCACGGAGACGCCGCGAAACTGAAAAGGAGAGGGAGAATTTGGATCGCATGTTAGAGGATCACAGAAAGGCGCTGTACCCGGATGCGATGATGGTCTGAAAAAGCTGGGCTGCACAATCGGATTTGCTGAAATGGAAGGCAGAGGCAGGTGTAGCTGACTCGGCATTTGAAAACTTGCTGAAAATGTTGAAGAATATGTTTCCAAAGGATAACGAGTTGCCCGCCAAGACGCATTGAAGCAAAGAAGGTTGTCGCCCTCTAGGTTTAGAGGTTCAAGATACATGCATGCATCAACGATCGCATCCTCTACCCATGTGAATACGAGAATTTGAATGAATGCCCGGTATGCACTTTGCATTATGCTATAAGATCGAGGCGATGACCCCGGTGACGATGTTGAGGGCCGAAACCTGTGAAGAGGGTTCCGCCAAGGTGATGTGGTATGCTCCTATAATACCACGGTTGAAACGTCTGCTCAGAACAAAGAGCATGCCAAGTTGTTGCGATGGCACAAAGAGGACCGTAAGTCGGACGGGAGTTGAGACACACCGCAGATGGAACGCAATGGAGAAAGACCGACAGATGGTTCAAAGATTTTGCAGCCGACGCAAGGAACATAAGATTTGCTCTAAGCACGGATGGCATGAATCCTTTTGGCGAGCAGAGCTCCAGCCATAGCACCTGCCCGTGACTCTATGCATCTACAACCTTCCTCCTTGGTTGTGCATGAAGCGGAAGTTCATTATGATGCCGTGCTCATCCAAGGTCCAAGCAACCCGCAACGACATCGATGTGTACCTAAGGCCATTAGTTGATGAACTTTACAGCTGTGGGTGGTGTCCGTGTGTGGGATGAGCACAAACAAGAGGAATTTGACCCACGACGTTGCTTTTCAGAACCATCAACGATTGGCCTGCTCTTAGTAACCTTTCGACTGTCAAATAAGGGATACAATGCATGCACGCTTCGCTACATGAGACTGAAAGTGTACATTTGCCAAATTGTAAGAAGAACGTGTACCTTGGGCATCGCCGATTTCTTCCAAAATTCATCCAAGAAGAAAGAAAGGCAAGCATTACAACGGCAAGGCAGATCACCGCGAAGCTCGCGGAACGACCGGTGCTGAGGTATTTGATATGGTCAAGGATTTGAAAGTCATCTTTGGAAAGGTCCCGCGGACAATCAGTTCAAGGGAGCCGACGGGCACGCAGCCATGTGGAAGAAGAAATCTATATTCGGGAGCTAGAATATTGGAAAGTCCTAGATGTCCGCTCTGCAATCGACGTGATGCACGTTACGAAGAATATTTGCGTGAACCTCCTAAGCTTCTTGGGCGTGTATGGGAAGACAAATGATACAAAGGAAGCACGGCAGGACCAGCAACGCTTGAAAGACCCCGATGACCGCATCCGGAATGGTTTCAAGGTCGTGCCAGCTACGCCCGACCAAAGAAGAGAAGGTCATCTTTTTGAATGCCCGAGCAGTATGAAGGTCCCGCCTGGATTCTCGCCCAATATAAAGGGAATAATAAACATGGCGGAGAAAAAGTTCCAAAACCTGAAGTCTCACGATCGCCACGTGATTATGACGCAATTGCTTCCGATTGCTTTGAGGGGCTCTGCCGAAAATGTTCGAGTAGCCATTGTGAAGCTATGTGCATTCCTCAATGCAATCTCTCAGAAGGTAATCAATCCAGAAGTTCTACCACGGTTACAGAACGATGTGATCCAATGTCTTGTCAGTTTCGAGTTGGTGTTCCCGCCATCCTTCTTCAATATTATGACGCACCTCCTGGTTCACCTAGTCGAAGAGATTTTCGTTCTCGGTCCTGTATTTCTACACAATATGTTCCCCTTCGAGAGGTTCATGGGAGTATTAAAGAAATATGTTCGTAACCATGCTAGGCCAGAAGGAAGCATCGCCAAGGGCTATGGAAATGAGGAGGTAATTGAGTTTTGTGTTGACTTTGTTCCTGACCTTAAGCCGATTGGTCTTCCTCGATCGCGGCACGAGGGGAGACTAAGTGGAAAAGGCACGATCGGAAGGAAATCAACGATATGTATGGACGGCCATTCTCGATCAAGCACACCACACAGATCGACCAATTCCAGCTTGGTGGCTCCGCACTTTGAGAAACACAAGAATATTTTACGCTCGACAACCCGGGAAGCCTGAATCCTGGATTAGGAAGGCCCACATGGAGACTTTCGGCAGTTGGTTGAGAAAACATTTAATGAATGAAAATGATGTTGTAGATCAGCTGTACATGTTGGCCAAGACACCATCTTCGACTATAACGACTTTCCAACGGTACGAGATAAATGGGAATACATTTTACACGATCGCCCAAGATAAAAAGAGCACCAACCAAAACAGTGGTGTCCGCTTTGATGCAGCAACCGAGAATGGGCATCAGGTCACATATTATGGTTACATAGAGGAGATATGGGAACTTGACTATGGACCCTCCTTTAAGGTCCCTTTGTTCCGGTGCAAATGGTTCAAGCTAACAGGAGGTGGGGTAAAGGTGGACCAGCAATACGGAATGACAATGGTGGAGTGGATTTCAACAATCTTGGTTACCTTGACGAACCATTCGTCCTAGCGAAAGATGTCGCTCAGGTTTTCTATGTGAAGGACATGAGTAGCAAACCGAGGAAACGGAAAGATAAGAAAACGATCAAGACATCATGCGATGATTCAAAGCGCCACATTGTTCTTTCAGGAAAAGAAACATCGTGGGAGTGGAGGACAAGACAGACATGTCAAGATTATAATATGTTTGCTGAAATTCCGCCTTCAAAGTGAACACCCACCCAAGCATTAAGTTAAATGATGAGGATGCTCCATGGATACGGCACAATCGTAAGCAAGCAGGGACACAAGGGAAGAAATGATGTGTAATAATTTATTGTACCAAACTTTGTTGAATGGATCATGTGAATTATATTACCCGTGATGTGTTTGGTGTCCATTTTCAATGATTCGAGATACCACCGATGATACATGAAATTTGGAGTGATTTAGTCATACTCCTGCCTAGGCGATAATATGCATACTGTAGTCTTCATAGCCGCCGCCGTCGTTGTATCGGTAGTCGCCGCTTCTAAGTTGCCGCCGCCGTTGCCGCTGCTGTCGTCGCCGCTGTAAATCGTCATTGCCGCCGGGCGGCGCCGTGGTTCGAATCGAGGGTAGCGCAGCGGGGATATCGCCGTCGTGATGTAGTCCATGACGCTCGCAGAGTCCGCCATACCACCATAGCCGACGGCCGCCTCGTGGAAGTTCCCGTGAGGCAGACCGCCCTCCTCATACCGGCGAGCGCCTCTCACGCCGATTGATGAAGAAGGCGCCCCAAGTATGCTGGTTATCGGGATGCCGCGGGATTCATCCGCTGCTCCGGCGTGAGGTCGAGGTAGTAGTGGTTCGTGATGGCCGCCGCGCGCAGATACTCGAGGGACGGAGGGACTGCACGCCGGGCGCTTAGGCTCCAGCCGGTGGGGACGCTTGTAGCCCGGTGGACAAGGGTAGTTCGAGGCGCAAAGCTCCTCCACCTGCTGGTAGGTTAGAGTGGGTGCGGTGGAAGCCATGAGAGAGTGATGAGAGATTGTAGAGATGTGATAATGCTGGCCAAGCCGGGCTACATATATGTAGTGAGAAATGGCGGGAAAATGGGAGCAGGAAGACAGGAGGCGGAAGAAAGTGGCGGGAAGAAAGAGGCGGAAGACAGGAAGAAATGGCGGAAGAAGAGGAATCAGAGTTGGTCATCTAACCTTTAGTCCCGCTGGTTGGTGCAACCGGACTAAAGGTTAGACAGACGCGTGGGTAGCGCGACACGCCGCCGGAGGAACAAGACAAAGCAGAAGCGGCGCCGTGCCTATAAAAGGAGCATCGTCTACGCCAAGATAGAGGCGTGAAGAAATGGCGGAAGACATAGGCGGAAAGAATCAAGGGAAGACGGCCGAAGAACTTGTGGGAAGACAGAGGCGGCCGGAAGAACTTCTCTGAATTTTTGATATATTATTTGTATTTTAGAATTTTGAAATGAATTAGTTCTATTTTTCTGAATTTTTGATATATTATTTGTATTTTAACATATTGAATTGAATTGGTTTTATTTTTGACATATTATTTGTGTTTGAAATTGTACATTCATATGCATGTATGTAGTACCGTAGAATATGTGAAACTCCTTCAAAATTAAAATAAAGCACAAAAGAAATAAAACAATACAAATTAAACAGAAAACAATACAAATTAAAAAGAAAACAATACAAATTAAACAGAAAACAGCTTTGGGGGGGCTAAAACCCTAAACTCTGGCGGCCATTAGTCGCGGTTGGCCAGACCAACCGCGATTAAAAGGGGTTTTAGTCGCTGGTCGCCTGCCCAACCGCGACTAAAGGTGGGGCGCGGAGCATAAAAAACCCGCCTAAACCCCTTTAGTCGCGGTTGGGCAGGCGACCGCGACTAAAGGGCACCTTTAGTCGCGGGTCTCGCCGCCAACCGCGACTAAAGGGGGGCTATAATACAAGCCTCGACGCCGCCCGCCGCTTTCGCTTGTTCGCTCTCTATCGCCCCGCCGCCGCCCGCCATCGCCGCTTCGCCGACGCCCGCCGTCGCCCTTCGCCCACAAGCCGCGCCGCCGGCCGGCCTCGGTACTGCCGCCTCGCTTCGCCCAGTAACCCCTCCGCCCTCTCTCCCGAAAGCAACCGCCGCCGCCGCCTCCGTTTCGGTCCTCCGCCGCCTCGTGTCCCTCGCGGATCAAGCGCCCGAGCAGCCGCCAGATGCAGGCTATGGCGCTCCGCCGCCAGCAAGCTTCGCCGACGCTGCTTCCACAGGTCGTGGTGTCCTGCTTCGTCGTCGACGGCAACCCGTCGTCGTCGCCGCCCTGATCGGACGCGATGTCATCGTGTCCACTTGCCGACCCGCGGCGAGAGCAACTCGTTCCTCCTGGGGCGCCCATCACGAGGCCATCGACATTGCTCTGTTTCAAGTGAAAATGCTGAAAATATGTATAATTTTTTGATCATGTATTAAAAATGTTAAACTCATATATGAAAATGGTTAAACGGTATTTAAAAAATATTCTTGATACAAAAAATGTAGAATGAAAACCAAAATAAAGAAAGAGGGAAAATGAAAACAATGAAATCCAAAAAGGAAACTAAAGGAAAATGAAAATGAAAAATAAAAGCAAAGAAACAAACGCAAAAAATAGAAAACTATGAATACCGACAAAGAAACAAGAAAAACAAAACTCGCTGAAAACTAAGAAGTAGACAAAAACCAAAGGAAAAAAGAAAGAAAATTTGAAAAAAGGAAAATGGATAAAAACCATGAAAGAAACAAAGAGAAACCAAAAGAAAACGAAAAAACAAGATATAGCAACAAAAAAAGAATACCAAAAACCAAGAAGAAAGAAAACCAAACAAATCACAAAAAGAAACAAAAAACGAAGAAATAAAAACAACTCCGGCTTTCATCCCAAATTAGAAGCGCCTCATTTAGTTCCACGACCCCAACAGTTGCGCAATGGCTAACAACACCCTCAACTACGGAGGCGACCTAGGATCATATCCTCGCATGCCCTATTTTTTTCTTCCTTTTCTCCCGCTTTAGTACTGCTACCGGGTCGACCCATTACTGTATTGTCTTCATGTGAGTGATCCTTCCATCTCGCGTGAAGACGTGGTTGACAAATGTTTAATTGCTTGCAAAGTTTCTTCACAAAATGACATTCGTGAAGACGTGGTTGTCTGTTGTCCTCGCCTCCCTCTCCGTGTGTGTTGTCCTCGCCTCTCTCCGTGACGCCGCTGTCGTCGCCGCCTGCGTCTCGCGCTCTACCGCGACACCCTCTCCCACCCCTTCCTCGCCTCCTTTTGCCACCGCCTTTCGCCACCGCCACCGCCACCGCCCCTTCTTCACTTAATTAATTTGTTTTACTACATGTTTTCAGGATCGACATAATGGCGATTTATAGAGCTGACCCGATTATGGACAACTATGATCCGGACGGTGAAGCACATATGGTCGGCATCATAAACGGCGATATTCAATATGTGCCGACCGGAGAAGAAGAAGATGATATCTCTTCTTATCTGAACCTTGACGGTGAAGATGAAGGGCGCCACAAGAAGATGATGTCAAGAAACGCCGATAAACGCATTTATCTTCAAATGGAAGTAGCAACCACCTCCGCGCCGAGGTATATATATACATTGAGCCTCGGTGATACAAACTAACTGATTTGAATAAATATGTGTGTACTAACGCGCGACTCTCTTTCTTATTTTAGCCCTCGCCGGATCGTCAAACAATCGAGTACGCCGTCAAAGCGTGGCGCAACCAAGACGATGAAACAAGGAGAAACATGCACCATCGAGGTTGTCGACAAGGCAACCGCAAGCCGCTGGAGCCCCGCAAGAACGCCACCAAGTTTGTCAGCCAATGCGGAGCCATTGTTAGAGACAACGCCTCGATCACCGCCCAGGAGTGGAATGAGCCAAAGAAGGCACGAATTGATGGTTTCACTTTTGTCGATAAGAGAACAAAAAAGATTGCTTCAAGAAGCTTATGGAACATTTCGCTCTACCTCCGAATACAACAAATTCGATGAGGAGGGTAACAAGATTGAGGAAAACAAGGAGAGGAGGAGGCTAGTCAAACAGTTCGCTTCTTCATAAGATGGCCGACGATTCGGAAATTCAAGCAAAATCTAGCCCGTGACTTTGTCAAGCAGAACAAGACTCGGATTTCAAAGGACAATATGAGAAACTGAAACATGATTGGCCAGAATTTGTGAAGCAAAAGAAATCGGAGCAGTTCATTGAAATATCGAAAAAATAAGGAAAATGCGGCTAAGAAGGAGTACAATCATGTTATGGGGCCAGGAGGGTATCGCATTTTGGTGCCTAGGTTGGAGAAGATGGAGAACGAGATGAGGGCGCGAGGAATCCGTCCAGCACGGAGGATGGGACCCAAGGGCCAAAAGCTGGTGGTACGGGCATGGGGAACGCTGAACCCGGAGATGGGGAGTGTGTTTACCGGGCAAATTAATTAAACCCACCCAAGCCCTTATTGACGCAATGAAGGATGCTCAACAGGGAAGATCAAGTTCAACAGAGAGAACGACGCTACCGACAAAAGCCCTCGAATCCTGAACACGGAGGACGGTACGAGGCATGGGGCACATTCCGTGGAAAATAGGGTTCCCCGAACGATGACCCGTGACGGTTCTGAAGCCGTAAGAGAAAGATGGATCGAAGCAGATGTTGTGGCGCGGTTGGCATCGGAAATGGATGTGATGAAGAAAACCATGAGTGTACTAGTAGCGAAAGAGATGCAGCTCGGGTGCAGCATGAAGATCATCCAGCGGATCTCGAAGCCAGCAGCGGAGAAGCAGCGTGGCTTCCACGGAGGCCCCACCGGCTGGTGCAGATGCACCGACGATCGAAATTACTGCACCGGAGCCTCTCGGTGGTGAAATTACTGCACCGGAGCCTCGGTGGTCGAAATTACTGCACCGGAGCCTCCTCGCTACCCGTGGACGATATAAAGGAGATGAAAGAATGTCATCTGTATTATCCTATCGGGAACATGTCCATGAAGGTAGCCATCGGCAGTGCTTTACCATGTTTAGGAGCACTCCACCACAACAACCCCATTCAAGATGGCTATGCTCGTGTCACGGTGGAGGACATAGTCCAAGGGTTTGAGGACCGGAGATTGACATTGCTACACCAAGGGGAGAAAAGACTTGAGATGTCAAGCGCCATTTCATTCTATGGCAAAAGAAGTTTATCAAGTTTCAAAGCGAGGCGCCAAGGACAACAAGTCCACCCCCTACGGTGGTGGTGGTGGCGGTGGCGGTGGTGGTGGTGGTGGTGGTGGTGGCGGTTCACCTACACCTCCGCCACGCCGGCCGACGCCGCCCCGATCCACAACGTCCGGCGGGTGATCAGCCGCCGCACCCCAGTCCTCGTCCGGCGGGTGATCAGACGCCGCCCCCCAATCCACCTCCGGCAAAGAGGTAGAAGCAGTCCTGGATTATTAACCCGGACCCTTATGTACCTAAGACCACAAAGGTACCGGAGCCATCACTGAAGCCTCTCCCCACAAGGCCTTGGGAACGTAGTGCCGAGGAAGTCGACGCTGACGCGGCTGCTGATTTGGAGAAATGGAAGGCGGACTGCAAGAAGAAAAGAGAGCCCGAGCCCAAGCCAGATTTTTCGATAAGCAAAAGAAGTGGGTTAAGTCATTTTGAGCACACCGTCCCAAGCCGCCAAGAATCTGCCTAACGACTATGCACGTGAACTTGCAGGCAGGCACTCATGTTCAAGGAGAACAAAGAGCGGAGAAGGCCGAAGTAAAAAAGCGGAAACAAGTTGCCCAGCTCGGGAACAAAGTAAACAATCGATTGCCCCGCTTATAGTGGAAGCCTTCTGTCCGGATGACCCCGAGATCATACAAGCTGCGGCAACACAGGATTGACTGTAACGAGTGCGAGAACAAGCGCCAACTTAGGTATTACTCTTCGTGAACTGTTAGGCCTTGATGAGGCGCCATGAAGGAGGTAGTAATTACATATGTCAAGAATGGGCCTCTCGTCGAGCCTGCGCAGAGAAAAGGATCTACCCGACCAAATGAAAGGTCTGCTGAATTGGTACAAGGGTTACATAAAAAATAAAAACGCCAAAGAATATATTTATGCGGAAGTTAGACATGAGCATCACTTCAAACATTACTATGTACAAATTGCACTGAGTGAATTGTTCCAGCTTTTCAATCTGCGCGAGCTCGACAAATCTATCATCAGTTGCTACGTTCTGTAAGTGATTTATTAATTTCTACCCCATCTCGTTCATATTGCCTGCACTATATATATGTCCTAACTATATTGTTGTGTCCGCTATTATATATACATGCAGAATGAAGATTAAGGAATACAGAGTAAGGAACATCCATGATGTTGGGTTCATTGACCCACACATCGTTAATGGACATGTGTTGGAGCGTCACCCCGCCGACGTGGAGGCAGACCTGTGGCAGTTTCTTACAAAGCAGGAACTCAAAAGTGATATTCTATTTCCTTACCATTTTGGGTGAGTGTTTCTGTCTTGAGCACATTCTCTTTTGTTTACTCCATGCATGGTATGTGGCCGGCTAATCGATGAGTTATGCATGACGTACTGTGCATGTATCGTGTCCGCAGGTTCCACCGGATTCTGCTAGTAATTAAAGTTAACACCTCGAATGTCTCGCCCACGACTCTCTGAATATGGATCCAAAGCTTTGGGCCGACATGAGAAGAATGCTGCAGAAGTAATTATTTTCATTCATTTGCGCTCTATATCGATCGGCCTATTTCGTTCATTTCCTAATATCAAGTAACTAATAACTCTCTTGTTCATTTAATTTTCTTTGCCTCATAGGGTTTGGAGACGGTTCGTAGATACAAAGGTCGGTGAATTCAAAAAAGAGCTAGAATTCAAAATGTTAAAGCCTAAGAATGCTGGGGATATTCAGCCACCGGAGACCAATCTATGTGGATACTATGTCTGTGAGATGATCCGAGATACACCTCTGAGCGGGTTCCGAGTGATACCAATGCTCAGAGGAATAACCTCCGTGGATGCTTAGTCCGAAGCTCACTTCCGACCACTTCAAGAGGAACTAGCTGGATGGTTCAGCAGGAAGTCCTCCATCCTAAAGGAGAACACTATTACGAGGACGAGAACTTTATATGGATTAAATCATGTATGGAAACTTGTTCAAAATTATATATGGTCATCCGATGATATTGAATATATATTTTAATTCCTCTTGAATTCTTTTTTGGTTCTAATTTCAAATTTATTTGAAATTGTACATTCATATGCATGTATGTAGTACCGTAGAATATATGAAACTCCTTCAAAATTAAAATAAAGCACAAAAGAAATAAAACAATACAAATTAAACAGAAAACAGGTTTAGGGGGGCTAAAACCCTAAACCTGCGGGCGGCCTTTAGTCGCGGTTGGACAGAAGAACCGCGACTAAAGGTCCTCCGCTTCGACGTCACTCGACGCCCACGTGGGACGGGCCGTTAGTCATGATTCTTAAGTAGCCGCGACTAAAGGTGGGGGCTTTAGTCGCTTATTTGGTCGTGCGTTGCGCAACCGCGACTAATGGCAGTTGCGAACCGCGACCAAAGGCCTTTTTTCCACCAGTGAGTATGATTTAGACATTTAGTATTTGTTTGTTTTATAGCTTCGCCCCTCCAAAGATTTCTTTCAAGCTCCGCCACTGTTTGCATATTATGTGGAGCTGCACTCCACCTACTTGTACCTACGCCCGGCAGTACTGGCTACAGTTGTATGATGAATTGCATAAAAAAGGGATACCATGTGCATGATACAAAGTTTTTGGCTTCCATAGTGCATGCTAGTACACTGGACAGCTGCCTCCCAGAGGCTAACTGAACCGGTGAAGTGTCATGATGGAATAGAGCATGCAGCTATACTAAGCTTTTACGCAAAATCTGATGCACAAAATAGTATTATTGAAACACTGTGAGCACAAGATCGTCGGGTTCATAAAAAAGTGAGCGCGGCCTGGCCGCCCACACGGCGAGTGCATGAAAAGACAGGCGCTGGGGTGTGCTTGCCGCTCGTGACCTTTTTAGGTCTATAATTTTGATCCTACAGTGTAAGCATTGAAAGCAGTTGAAAGTATTATTCGGCTACTGTTCCTTCCTTGAAAGAAACGAAAGTTCTGCTCACTGTCCAAGCATCTTCTTGTCATGTCGAACACATGCATGGAGGTACGGGCATCTCCAGCCACGCCTCAGGAAGGCCTTCCCAGGAGTTTTTTTCGCGCCGGCGCCGAAAAAACGGCCCAGTCGCGCCTCCAGGAGCCCGATTTTCGCCAGCTTGGGCCGAAAACAGCGCCGGCGGACCCAGCCCGAACCCGGCGCGCTGGGGGGCGCCCGGGGACGCCGGGCGAACTGTTTTGACGCGAAAAAGCCGAGGGCCCGCCGCGTCAGCGACACGGCTCTCTTCTCGGCCCTTCGTCGTCCTCATCGCCTCGTTTCCCGCGGCGAATCAATGCCAAAGCTGCCGCGCCGGTCAGCCTGCCATTGGTGCTCACGGGTGGCGCAATGAAGACCGGACGACGCGCGTCCCTCGCCAATGCCTCTCCACCCGCTGGCCGTCTCGTCCTCGTCGAGCCCAAGCCGGAGCCCGGTTTGCCCGCGGAGTACGAGGAGGTAGCCCGGCGCGGCATCTCCGACGAGGACGCCATGCGGTGGGCGCGGGACGACTACCTCCGCGACGAGATGGTCCGGCAGCGCCGGGCCCTGGAGGAGATCGCCGCCCGCAAGCGTGGGCGCGAGGACGAGCACGGCGTCGTGGTCCTCGACAGCGACGACGACGACGAGGCCCCCTGACCGTCCAACCCGCCGCGCCAACCGGGGGAGGGATGCAGCAGGGACGGCGGAGGCGTAGGCGGGGGCGGCGGCGACGACGACGACGACGATGACGACGACGGCAGTGACTACACGCGGTTCTACAGGCTAAAATATGTTTAAGTTTGAATGAACTCGCCGACGTTTGTGTTAAATTTAAGTCGTTTTTGCGCCGATTTTGCCTTTTATTTACTAACCGTGGGCGCCGCGACTGGGGGGTATCACAGCCCCAGTGCGCGGTTTAGCGCCGATGCGCCCTCAGGGGGCGATTTTTTGCCCCTTCTAGGGGGCCAACGGCTGGAGATGCCATAAGGAGCGGCACGCCGCTGTCCCAACACAACACAGTCACCTCCCATCGCTGGCTCTTTGACCCATCAGAGACTTGTCAGTCATGCAGCCCACAGCTGCTAGAAGGGCTACGAGGTAGATATTCACACATCATTGTTTATCACATCTTTATTCATGTATGCCCAGCATTTTGTTGTTTTCATCGTTACTGTGTTTGTTGATTTGTTTAGAGCAACTCCAAGCGCACAGACCATTTCGTCCGTTCGTGTACACGTAGACAAAAAGAACTTTGTCCAACACAAAGACTCATTTTCATTTTTAGTTTATTTTGTGTCCGCTCGGATCAACATGCAAGAGCAAATCTAAAATAGGCATGTCTTATGTACGCTTTGGCCCAAACCGAGCGCATTCTTTCGGCCGGATTTGCATCCAAGCGGACGCTGGACGGACTCCTAAGCGTCGTCTCGTCGTCCGCCCACAGGACCGCGTGATAGCCTCCCAGCTGCCCTTAGACACGTTCAATTTTATGGCAAAGCCGGGGAACGGCAAGCCCACTTCCCGATCACGTCCACTCCTCGGCCCGCCTTCTCCATGGTCCCCTCTGAGCCCCCCACAATTGTTTTTGGCACCTCCTTGTGGAGTCACGTACGCTATGGGTGCGCGTTGACCAACTCGAGAGCACGATGACCGTTTTGCACAGAGTTATTTTTTTTTGTTTGAAAGGGTTTTTGGGTCTGGCCAGGAGGTCGGACACATGTGTGTCTGAGGTTTGCTTTGCTGGCAAGCCCACACTTGATTCCATTGGCATACCTAGGGTGTGCCGGGTGTGCCATGGCACAGCCAGAATTTTAGCAATATTTTTTACCATGTTATAATTAGCTAATTTTTACGGCCCATCAAGCTAATTGAAATAGACCTCAAATTTTTTCAAGTGTGCACACCTTGCATGTTATTTTTGGGTCCGCCACTGCTTGGTTTGCGTCCAGTTTATGGTACCATGGACAGCCAGAACTATCCAAACGGCTGCATGTGGTTTTAGGGGTCTACACTGAAGATGTCGCTTAGCAACAAAAGAGCACTTTTAAGCTTGAGCTCAAATGAGCTCGGATCAACAGTAAATCCAACGAACACTTGTCGGGCATGGTGACTATCGTATGGGCAAATGATACCTTTCCGGTGCATGGAGGAGTGGTCTGAACCGGCGGATGATGAGAAGCGTCGCGAATCCCGGGTGTAGCGGTGTAGGTGATGGAGTAGCGGAGTTCAAGTAAGGGCGGGGGCGGCTGGGGTGCTGGAACGGCGGCACCAACAAGGGAGAAAACAGATGCAAGTAAAGTTTGTATTAATGGACGTGCGGGGTCGGGGTGCGCTTTTTAGCATGGGCCTTCAGTGGTGGGCCGGGGATGCCGGAGTCCTACACGTCTATCATACACATGATGAATAACAGCTCGGTGTACTGTGATAATTGTTCATTATTGTAAAATCTATTTGCATTGGTGTTTTGTCGTACTTATTAGTTTAGTTCTACCTAATTGCCATGTTGTCCCATGAAAAACTTATGGATTATTCTAAAACATAGTTGTCGATTGTTCTAAAGTAGAACCTTTGCAATTGAAATAAATAAAAAATATAGGTTTGTTTTTTTATTATTTGTTATTGATTTCAACGTGGAAACTTCCCCCTTCACATCACTCGCCGCCCCCTAGCCAGCTGGGGGGGAGCTTCCTCCCATGCTGCCAGTTCCCTCCTCCCCTCCCTTCTTCGATCCTCATCATCGCAAGAATGCACCAGGTACAAGTATGCCCTTATGTATGACGCACAAGTATACGGTTGTCGACTTAATGTACCCGATAGAAGTATGTCTAAATGTACCAGTTAAAATATGATTGAATTTATTAGATACAAGTATACGATTGGCCGCTCAATGTACCACGTACATGTACGACTGAATGTACCAGGTACAAGTATACGTTTGTCCACTCAATGTACCAGGTACATGTATGACTGAATGTACCAGGTACAAGTATATGGTTGCCCACTCAATGTACCAGGTACAAGTATGCTTGAGTGTATCAAGTACGAGTATGCATTCTCCACTTAATGTACCAGGTACAAGAGTAGCCTTGTGGCGGCCGATTGTACCAAGTCCAATTACTGTGCGCTGACCAGGTACATGTTGTTGGAAATATGCCCTAGAGGCAATAATAAATTAGTTATTATTATTATATTTCCTTGTTCATGATAATCGTTTATTATCCATGCTATAATTGTATTGATAGGAAACTCAAATACATGTGTGGATACATAGACAACACCATGTCCCTAGCAAGCCTCTATTGGCTAGCTCGTTGATCAATAGATGGTTACGGTTTCCTAACCATGGACATTGGATGTCATTGATAACGGGATCACATCATTAGGAGAATGATGTGATGGACAAGACCCAATCCTAAGCCTAGCACAAAGATCGTAGTTCGTATGCTAAAGCTTTTCTAATGTCAAGTATCATTTCCTTAGACCATGAGATTGTGCAACTCCCGGATATCGTAGGAATACTTTGGGTGTACCAAACGTCACAACGTAACTGGGTGACTATAAAGGTGCATTACAGGTATCTCCGAAAGTGTCTATTGGGTTGGCACGAATCGAGACTGGGATTTGTCACTCCGTGTAAACGGAGAGGTATCTCTGGGCCCACTCGGTAGGACATCATCATATGTGCACAATGTGATCAAGGAGTTGATCACGGATGATGTGTTACGGAACGAGTAAAGAGACTTGCCGGTAACGAGATTGAACAAGGTATCGGGATACCGACGATCGAATCTCGGGCAAGTACAATACCGCTAGACAAAGGGAATTGTATACGGGATCGATTGAGTCCTTGACATCGTGGTTCATCCGATGAGATCATCGTGGAACATGTGGGAGCCAACATGGGTATCCAGATCCCGCCGTTGGTTATTGACCGGAGAACGCCTCGGTCATGTCGCAGATGGTTCCCGAACCCGTAGGGTCTACACTTAAGGTTCGATGACGCTAGGGTTATAAAGGAAGTTTGTATGTGGTTACCGAATGTTGTTCGAGTCCGGATGAGATCCAGGACGTCACGAGGAGTTCCGGAATGGTCCGGAGGTAAAGATTTATATATGGGAAGTCCTGTTTTGGTCACCGGAAAAGTTTGGGTGATATCGGTAATGTCTGGGACCACGGGAGGGTCCGGGGTTCACCAAGTGGGGCCACCAACCCCAGAAGGCTGCGTGGGCCAAGTGTGGAGGGAACCAGCCCCAAAGGGGCTGGTGCGCCCCACAAGAGGCCCAAGCGCAAGGGAGAGGGGGGGGCAAACCTAGGGCAGATGGGCCCTAAGGCCCATCTAGTGGGCGCCTCCTCTCCCTCCCTCTTGGCCGCCCCTTGATCCAATCTAGGGCTGCCGCCCCTCTGGGGTGGGAACCCCAGAGGGGCGCACCTCCTCCCCTTCCCCTATATATATGAGGCCTAGGGGCTGCCCATAATGCGCGATTCGATCTCTCGTTGGCGCAGCCCCCCCTTTCCCCCTATATATACTTGAGGTTTTGGGCTGCCCAACACACATGAATTCTCTCCCTCTTGGTGCAGCCCTGCCTCTCCTCCTCCTCCTCTCCCTTGGTGCTTGGCGAAGCCCTGCGGGATTGCCACGCTCCTCCATCACCACCATGCCGTTGTGCTGCTGCTGGATGGAGTCTTCCTCAACCTCTCCCTCTCTCCTTGCTGGATCAAGGCGTGGGAGACGTCACCGGGCTGTACGTGTGTTGAACGCGGAGGTGCCGTCCGCTCGCACTAGGATCTCCGGTGATTTGAATCACGACAGCACGACTCCTTCAACCCCGTTCACTTGAACGCTTCCGCTTAGCGATCTACAAGGGTATGTAGATGCACTCTCCTTCCACTCGTTGCTAGTTTCTCCATAGATAGATCTTGGTGACACCTAGGAAAATTTTGAATTTCTGCTACGTTCCCCAACAGTGGCATCATGAGCTAGGTCTATTGCGTAGATTCTTTGCACGAGTAGAACACAAAGTAGTTGTGGGCGTTGATGTTGTTCAATATGCTTACCGTTACTAGTCCAATCTTGTTTTCGACGGTATTGTGGGATGAAGCGGCCCGGACCGACCTTACACGTACTCTTACGTGAGACAGGTTCCACCGACTGACATGCACTTGGTGCATAAGGCTGCTAGCGGGTGCCAGTCTCTCCCACTTTAGTCGGAACGGATTCGATGAAAAGGGTCCTTATGAAGGGTAAATAGCAATTGGCATATCACGTTGTGGTTTTGCGTAGGTAAGAAACGTTCTTGCTAAAACCCATAGCAGCCACGTAAAGCATGCAAACAACAATTAGAGGACATCTAACTTGTTTTTGCAGGGTATGCTATGTGATGTGATATGGCCAAGAAGAATGTGATGAATGATATGTGATGTATGAGATTGATCATGTTCTTGTAATAGGATTCACGACTTGCATGTCGATGAATATGACAACCGGCAGGAGCCATAGGAGTTGTCTTTATTTATTGTATGAACTGCGTGTCATTAAACGACGCCATGTAATTACCTTACTTTATTGCTAACCGGTGGCCATAGTAGTAGAAGTAATAGTTGGCGAGACAACTTCATGAAGACACGATGATGGAGATCATGGTGTCATGCCGGTGACAATGATGATCATGGAGCCCCGAAGATGGAGATCAATGGAGCTATATGATATTGGCCATATCATGTCACTAATATATAATTGCATGTGATGTTTATTATGTCTATGCATCTTGTTTACTTAGAACGACGGTAGTAAATAAGATGATCCCTTACAACAATTTCAAGAAGTGTTCCCCCCTAACTATGCACTGTTGCCAAAAGTTCGTCGCTTCTAAGCACCACGTGATGATCGGGTGTGATGGATTCTTACGTTCACATACAACGGGTGTTGACGAGCCTAGCATGTACAGACATGGCCTCGAAACACACGCAATACACTTAGGGTTAACTTGACGAGCCTAGCATGTACAGACATGGCCTCGGAACACGAGACCGAAAGGTCGAGCATGAGTCGATAGTAGATACGATCAACATGAAGATGTTCACCGATGATGACTAGTCCGTCTCACGTGATGATCGGACACGGCCTAGTTGACTCGGATCATGTAATCACTTAGATGACCGAGGATGTCTATCTCGAGTGGGAGTTCATAAGATGAACTTAATTATCTTGAACATAGTCAAAAGACCTTTTGCAAATTATGTCATAAGCTCGCGCTTTAGTTCCACTGTTTAGATATGTTCCTAGAGAAAATATAGTTGAAAGTTGAAAGTAGCGATTATGCGGACAGTAGAAAGCTTATGTCCTTAATGCACCGCTCAGTATGCTGAACCCCAAACGTCGTTTGTGGATGTTGCGAACATCGAACATACACGTTTTGATAACTACGTGATAGTTCAGTTAAACGGTTTAGAGTTGAGGCACGAAAGACGTTTTCGAAATGTCGCGGAACATATGAGATGTTTCGAGGGCTAAAATTGGGATTTCAAGCTCGTGCCCACGTCAAGAGGTATAAGACCTCCTACGATTTTCTTAGCCTACAAACTTAGGGAGAAAAGCTCAATCGTTGAGCTTGTGCTCAGATTGTCTGAGTGCAACGATCACTTGAATCGAGTGGGAGTTAATCTTCCTGATGAGATAGTGATGTTTCTCCAAAGTCATTGCCACCAAGCTGCTAGAGCTTCGTGATGAACTATAACATATCAGGGATAGATATGATGATCCTTGAGGTATTCACGATGTTTGACATCGCGAAAGTAGAAATCAAGAAGGAGCATCAATTGTTGATGGTTGATGAAACCACTAGTTTCAAGAAGGGCAAGGGCAAGAAGGGGCACTTCATGAAACGGCAAATCAGTTGCTGCTCCAGAGTAAAGAAACCCAAGGTTGAACCCAAACCCGAGACTAAGTGCTTCGGAATAAGGGAACTGCCACTGGAGCAGCATTACCCTAGATACTTGGTAGATGAGAAGGCTGGCAAGGTCGATAGAAGTATATTGGATATACATTATGTTAATGTGTTCTTTACTAGTACTCCTAGTAGCACCAGGGTATTAAGATACCGGTTCGGTTGCTAAGTGTTGGTAACTCGAAATAAAAGAGCTACGGAATAAATGGAGACTAGCTAAAGGTGAGTCGACGATATACGTTGGAAATGTTTCCAAGTTTGATGTGATCAAACATCGCACGCTCCCTCTACCATCAAGATTAGTATTAAAACCTGAATAATTGTCATTTGGTGTTTGCGTTGAGCATAGACATGATTGGATTATGTCTATCGCAATACGGTTATTCATTTAAGGAGAATACTGGTTATTCTATTTATTTTGAATAATACCTTCAATGGTCTTGCACCTAAAGGAATGGTTTATTGAATCTCGATCGTAGTGATACACATTTTCATGCCAAAAGATATAAGATAGTAATGATAGTACCACTTACTTGTGGCACTGCCATGTAAGTCATATTGGTATAAAACGCATGAAGAAGCTCCATGTTGATGGATCTTTGGACTCACTCGTTTTTTGAAAAGTTTGAGACATGCAAACCATGTCTATTGGTGTATACGCATGATGAAACTCCATGCAGATGGATCGCTTGAGATATGCAAATCACACCACATGGGCAAGATGACTAAAAGCCTCGTTTTTTTCAGTAAAATGGAACAAGAAAGCAACTTGTTGGAAGTAACACATTTTGATGTGTGCAGTCCAATGAGTGTTGAGGCATGCAGTGAATATCGTTATGTTCTGACTTCACAGATGATTCGAGTAGATGTTGAGTATATTTACTTGATGAAACACAAGTCTGAATTATTGAATGGTTCAAATAATTTCAGAGTGAAGTTTAAGATCTTCGTGACAAGAGGATAGAATGTCTATGATATGATCATAGAGATGAATATCTGAGTTACGAGTTTTGGCACACAATTAAGACATTGTGGAAATTGTTTCACAATTAGTACCGCCTGGAACACCATAGTGTGATGGTGTGTCCGAACATCATAGTTGCACCCTATTGGATATGGTGCGTAGCATGATGTCTCTTATTGAATTACCACTATCGTTCATGGGTTAGGCATTAGAGACAACCGCACTCACTTTAATAGGGCACCACGTTACTCCGTTGAGACGACACCGTATGAACTATGGTTTAGAGAAACCTAAGCTGTCGTTTCTTAAAAGTTTGGGGCTGCGACGCTTATGTGAAAAGTTTCAGGTTGATAAGCTCGAACCCAAAAGCGGATAAAATACATCTTCATAGGACACCCAAAACAGTTGGGTATACCTCCTAATTCAGATCCGAAAGCAATAGGGATTGTTTCTTTAATCGGGTCCTTTCTCGAGGAAAAGTTTGTCTCGAAAAGTTGAGTGGGAGGATGGTGGAGACTTGATGAGGTTATTGAACCGTCACTTCAACTAGCGTGTAGCAGGGCACAGGAAGTTGTTCCCGTGGCACATACACCAATTGAAGTAGAAGCTTATGAAAGTGATCATGAGGTTTCGGATCAAGTCGATCTTGTACCTCGAGGGTGACAAGGATGCGTACTACTTGAGTGGTACGCAATCCTGTCTTAGAGGTCATGTTGCTAGACAACAATGAACCTACGAGCTATGGAGAAGTGATGGTGGGCCCGGATTCCGACGAATGGCTCGAGGCCATAAAATCCGAGATAGGATCCATGTATCAGGACAAAGCATGGACTTTGGTGGACTTGCCCGATGAGCGGCAAGCCATTGAGATGAATGGATCTTTAAGAAGAAGACGGACGTGGACGGTAATGTCACCGACTATGAAGCTCGGCTTGTGGCGAAGAGTTTTTCACAAGTTCAAGGAGTTGACTACGATGAGATTTTCTCATCCGTAGCGATGCTTAAAGTCCGTCGGAATCATGTTAGCATAAGCTGCATTTATGAAATCTGGCAGATGGATGTCAAAATGAGTTTCCTTACCAGTTTTCGTAAGGAAAGGTTGTATGTGATACAATCAGAAAGGTTTTGTCGATCCTAAGGATGCTAAAAGGTATGCTAGCACCAGCGATCCTTCTAAGGACTGAAACTAGCATCTCGGAGTTGGAATGTGCGCTTTGATAAGATGATCAAAGATTTTGGGTTTGCACAAAGTTCATGAGAAACTTGTATTTCCAAAGAAGTGAGTGGGAGCACTATAGAATTTCTGATGAGTATATGTTGACATATTGATGATCAGAAATGATGTAGAATTTCTAGAAAGCATATAGGGTTGTTTGAAAAGTGTTTTTCAATGGAAAACCTGGATTAGGCTACTTGAACAATAAGCATCAAGATCTATAAGGATAGATCAAAATGCTTTATAATACTTTCAAATGAGCACATACCTTGACATGATCTTGAAGGTGTTCAAGATGGATCAGTCAAAGAAGGAGTTCTTGCCTGAGATGTAAGGTATGAAGTTAAGACTTAAAGCTCGACCACGGCAGAACAGAGAGAAAGGACGAAGGCCGTCCCCTATGCCTTAGACATAGGCTCTACAGTATGCTATGCTGTGTACCGCACCGGAAGTGTGCCTTGCCATGAGTCAGTCAAGGGGTACAAGAATGATCCAGGAATGGATCGTTGGACAGCGGTCAAAATTGTCCTTGGAGTAAATAAGGACATGTTTCTCGATTATGGAGGTCGGCGTAAAGGGTTACGTCGATGCAAGCTTTAACACCTATCCGACTGACTCTGAGTAGCAAACCGGATACGTATAGTGGAGCAACCATTTGGAATAGATCCAAGTGGAGCGTGGAAGCAGCATTTACAATATGACATAGAGAATTGCAAAGCACACACGGATCTGAAAGGTTCAGACCCGTTGACTAAAACCCGTTGACTAAAACCTCTCTCACAAGCAAAACATGATCAAACCTCAGAACTCATTGAGTCTAAATCACATGATGATGTGAACTAGTTTACAGACACTAGTAAACTCTTTGGGTGTTGGTCACATGGCGATGTGACCTATCAGTGTTAATCACATGACGATGTGAACTAGATTATTGACTCTAGTGCAAGTGGGAGACTGTTGGAAATATGCCCTAGAGGCAATAATAAATTAGTTATTATTATTATATTTCCTTGTTCATGATAATCGTTTATTATCCATGCTATAATTGTATTGATAGGAAACTCAAATACATGTGTGGATACATAGACAACACCATGTCCCTAGCAAGCCTCTATTGGCTAGCTCGTTGATCAATAGATGGTTGCGGTTTCCTAACCATGGACATTGGATGTCATTGATAACGGGATCACATCATTAGGAGAATGATGTGATGGACAAGACCCAATCCTAAGCCTAGCACAAAGATCGTAGTTCAGTATGCTAAAGCTTTTCTAATGTCAAGTATCATTTCCTTAGACCATGAGATTGTGCAACTCCGGATACCGTAGGAATACTTTGGGTGTACTAAACGTCACAACGAATCGGGTGACTATAAAGGTGCATTAGGTATCTCCGAAAGTGTCATTGGGTTGGCACGAATCGAGGCTGGATTTGTCACTCCCGTAAACGGAGAGGTATCTCTGGGCCCACTCGGTAGGACATCATCATAATGTGCACAATGTGATCAAGGAGTTGATCACGGGATGATGTGTTACGGAACGAGTAAAGAGACTTGCCGTAACGAGATTGAACAAGGTATCGGGATACCGACGATCGAATCTCGGGCAAGTACAATACCGCTAGACAAAGGGAATTGTATACGGATCGATTGAGTCCTTGACATCGTGGTTCATCCGATGAGATCATCGTGGAACATGTGGGAGCCAACATGGGTATCCAGATCCCGCTGTTGGTTATTGACCGGAGAACGCCTCGGTCATGTCGCAGATGGTTCCCGAACCCGTAGGGTCTACACTTAAGGTCCGATGACGCTAGGGTTATAAAGGAAGTTTGTATGTGGTTACCGAATGTTGTTTGAGTCCGGATGAGATCCAGGACGTCACGAGGAGTTCCGGAATGGTCCGGAGGTAAAGATTTATATATGGGAAGTCCTGTTTTGGTCACCGGAAAAGTTTCGGGCGATATCGGTAATGTATCGGGACCACCGGGAGGGTCCCGGGGGTTCACCAAGTGGGGCCACCAACCCCAGAAGGCTGTGTGGGCCAAGTGTGGGAGGGAACCAGCCCCAAAGGGGCTGGTGCGCCCCCCACAAGAGGCCCAAGGCGCAAGGGAGAGTGGGGGGGCAAACCCTAGGGCAGATGGGCCCTAAGGCCCATCTAGTGGGCGCCTCCCTCTCCCTCCCCTCTTGGCCGCCCCCCTTGATCCAATCTAGGGCTGCCGCCCCTCTAGGGGTGGGAACCCTAGAGGGGGCGCACCCTCCTCCCCTTCCCCTATATATATGAGGCCTAGGGGCTGCCCATAATGCGCGATTCGATCTCTCGTTGGCGCAGCCCCCCCTTTCCCCCTATATATACTTGAGGTTTTGGGCTGCCCAACACATATGAGTTCTCTCCCTCTTGGTGCAGCCCTGCCTCTCCTCCTCCTCCTCTCCCTTGGTGCTTGGTGAAGCCCTGCGGGATTGCCACGCTCCTCCATCACCACCATGCCGTTGTGCTGCTCTGGATGGAGTCTTCCTCAACCTCTCCTCTCTCCTTGCTGGATCAAGGCGTGGGAGACGCCACGGGCTGTACGTGTGTTGAACGCGGAGGTGCCGTCCGCTCGGCACTAGGATCTCCGGTGATTTGAATCACGACAGCACGACTCCTTCAACCCCGTTCACTTGAACGCTTCCGCTTAGCGATCTACAAGGGTATGTAGATGCACTCTCCTTCCACTCGTTGCTAGTTTCTCCATAGATAGATCTTGGTGACACGTAGGAAAATTTTGAATTTCTGTTACGTTCCCCAACACATGTATGTTTGTGATGGGTTAATGTATCTAGTACAAGTTATGTGTGATAACCATGTTTACTGCCCAACATATTGCTTGTATATTTATGCCACATACGAATCCATTTTTAGAGAGGAAGGCACGTCAATATTTAGCACGAGGAATCCCAACTAACACTTGCCGGCCATGGTGATTATCGTAAGGGCGAATGGTACTTTTGCGGTGGATGGAGGAGTGGTCTGGACCAGCGAAGGAGGAGAACCGTCGTGCATCCCAGGTGTATCAATGTAGGTGACGGGGTCTCGAAGTTCAAGTAAGGGTTGGGTGACGGGGATGCTGGAACGGCGGCACTAGCAACAAAGAGATCATATGCAGATAAAGTAATTTGTATTCATCGACGTGCGGGGGTCAGGGTACGATTTTAAGCATGGGGCAGGAGGAGAAGCGGCCGGGGGTGCCGGAGGCCTATGCGGCAATCGTATGCATGATGAATAATAGCTCTGACGACTGCGATAATACTCACTATACTGGTACGAATGTGTCAATCGTATGGCACCATTACAAGTTGGGTGCTCGTCACAATGTTAGGGAAGGAGACAAGCTTGAGTTCACGACATATGGGGGTGCACAATGGGAGTTTTTCGTGTTCGACGTGGATGGATACGAGAAGCTCGTTAATGTTCTCGGGGAAGTGTCTGAAGGACGTACAGCGGTCGCATGTGTTGCACTATGCTCACAGATAAATTGTTCTGCATTACTTATTGATCATGTGAGTACTATTATTATGTTGGATGTTGTTTTGTGGGGTCGCCTGAATGTGTCAGGTACAAGTATGCCTGAGTGTACCAGGTACAAGTACATTGTTGTCCACTTAATGTACCAGATAGAAGTATGCCTAAATGTACCAGGTACAAGTATACGGTTGTCCACTTAACGTAACAGGTACAAGAATATCCTTGGGGCGGCCGAATTTTGCAAGTCCAATTACTGTGCATCGTTCATTGTACTAGCTACTTGTATCTTTGTGACGGGTTACTGTACGAGGTCCAAGTTATGAGTAACAACCAATATTACTGCCCAATATAGTGCATCTCATCCGAGGGGAAAATATCATGTGATACAAGTATCACAAGATACCATGATACCGTGTCTCAAAACTCAAATTTTTGTGTTTCGGATTTCTTTTAAAAAATAATGAGTGTTCACAAGACATATCTACTAACCCTAAAAAATTCAGATCCAAAATCGAAACACACATTGAGAAATAAAATAGAAAAACTGCATGAATAGTGTTACAAAAGACAAAAGCAAAGCTGGCACTATTCACATGTAGATTTGTCTTTTTTGTTTCTCTATGTATATTTCGAATTCGAATTTGACTTTTTTAGGGATGGTAGACAATGTCTTGTGACCATCCATATTTTTTCTCAAAAAAAATTGAAGCACAAATTTTGAGTTTTTAAATGTGGTATCATGGTATCATGTGATGCTTGGTATCACAGGATATCTTCCCCTCATCCGAGTAGTCTCCTCCTTGTAGGAAGAGTCGTTGGACAGAAGACTCGACATAGTGCTTTTGTATATTTACTTCATATCCAAATTGATTGTTTAAGAGAGGAATGGCCAACAAAATTTAGCGTGGGCAACCCAACGAACACTTGGCGAGCATGGTGACTACCGTATGGTTGAATGGTACCTTTGCGGTGGATGGAGCAGTGGTCTAAATCGGCGGATGATGAGAAGCATCACGGATCCCGGGTGTAGCGGTGTAGGTGATGGAGTAGCGGAGTTCAAGTAAGAGCGGGGCGGCCGAAGTGCTAGAACAGCGGCACCAACAAGAGAGAAAACATATGCATATAAAGTTTGTATTAATGGACGTGCGAGCTCGGCGGGGAGGGGGGGTGCTCTTTTAAGCATGGGCTTTAAGTGCAGAGTCGGGGGTGGGAGTCCTACACGGCTATCATACACATGATGAATAACAGCTCTGGCGCCTTTGATGATTGTTCATTATTGTAAAATATAGTTGCATTGTTGTTTTGTCGTACTTATTAGTTTAGTTCAACCTAATTGTTGTGTTGTCCCATGAAATCTTATCGACTATTCTAAAACATAGCTGTCGATTGTTCAAAAGTATAACCTTTGCATTTGAAATAAATAAATAATATAGTTTTGTTTTGTGCTAGTTGTGATTGATTTCGACGTGGAAACTTCCACATTCCAATCACTTGTCGCCCCCTAGCCGAGTTAGAGGGAGCTTCCTCCCCCGCATGATCCCCCCTCCTTCTTCCTCGCCGTTGCCGGAATGTACCAGGTAAAAGTATGTTTGAATGCGCCAGGTACAAGTATTCCTAATGTACCAAGTACAAGTATGCCCGAATGTAGCAGGTACAAGTATGCCTGATTGTACCAAGTACAAGTATACAGTTATTCACTCAATGTACGAGGTACATGTACGACTGAATGTACCAAGTACAAGTATACGGTTGTCCACTCAATGTACTAGGTACATATGTGACTAAATGTATCAGGTACAAGTATACGGTTGTCCACTCAATGTACCAGGTACATGTATGCTTGAATGTAGCAGGTACAAATATGCATTGCCCACTTAATGTACCAAGTACAAGAGTAGCCTTCTAACGGCTCAATGTACCAAATCCAATTACTGTGCACTGACCAAGTACATGTATGTTTATGATGGGTTAATGTACCAGGTACGCGTTATATGTGACAATCAGTATTACTGCCCAACATAGTGCATCTCATCCGAGTAGTCCCTGTCGTAAGAGTCGTTGGACGATGAAAGTTCTGCTCACTGTCCTTTGCGGCTTTCATACGCATGATGAATAATAGCTATGACGACTGCGATGATAGTCATTGTACCGCTGCAAAACATCAATCTCATGGTACCATTACATGTTGGGTGCTCATCCCCATCTCAAGGAAGGAGATGAGGGCATCTCCAGCCGTTGGCCCCCTAGGGGGCGTCTAAAAGCGCCGCCTCGGGGTGAGCCGGCGCAAAAAATGGCCCTGGGGGCGAGTCGGTCCCCAGCCGTCGGCCCCCAGGGCCGCCCTCGGACGCGTATTAAAAAAAAGAAGGGCCGTTCGGCGAAGTTATGATAAAAAGTAGTTAAATTTCGGCTAAACATGGCAAATTTCGGCGAAATTCGCGCATTTTCATTACATTAACCTAATCTAAAAAAGAAAGGGGCTGAAGTCGTTGCCGCCATCGTCGTCGTCAGCCTTCTCCTCCTTGACGCAGGCGCCCCTGCTGGACCCGGCTTCGCCATGGCGGACTGGCGGCGGCGCGGCGTCGTCGCTGTCGCATAGGACGACGACCCCGTCTTCATCGCGGCGCGTCGGCGCTCCTCGGCGGCGCAGGTGGCGCGCTGGCGCCTTCACCTTCTCCCGGCGCGCCTTCTCCATCGCAATGGAGTCCTGGCGCGCCCATTCTAGGGCCGCGTCGTCGTCGTCGAACTCCGCCTTCACCGGCGCCAGCCCCGGCTCCGTCTTTGGCTTGAGAAGCGCGGAGGAGCCGACGAGGAGGAGGCGCGCCGGCTGCCCTCGTTGATGACGATGCCGGCGCTGCGAGTGCGCCGGCCGAGCGGCGACTCCGCCGCGGGCTCGGCCTTGACGCCGAGCAGGGCCGGAGTGCCGGAGGAGTGCGATGAGGATCGGGAGGAGGAAGAGGAGGAGGAGGACCCGAACCTCCTTGGCGCCCATGGCCCGACGCGTCGGTTCTGCGGGGGTACGCCAACGGCGGGTCGTTGCCGCCCTCGAGGTACGTGAGCACACCCTCGAGTGTGCGGCCGGGGACGCCCCACCAGAGGTGGCGCCCCTCGCTGTTCTGCCGGCTGCCGACCACCGGCGCGCCGTTGGTGGACGCCAATCGCTGCTGCTGGCGGCACTCGAAATACGCCGCCCAGGCCGCGTGGTTGTCGGCGGCGTACTGGGGGAGGGAGAGTTGGGCGTCGGTGAGGGACGCGCGCACGATCTCGACCTCCTCGGCGGCAATGCCGGCCGCCCGCGGCGTCGGCAACGGGAATGGGCACTTCGGCGGCGAGTCTCCACCCGTTGGCCGCGCGCATGTCCGGTGGCGCCGGATGTTCGCCGAACAGAGCAGGACTCTGTTCGCGGAGCTTAACGGCGGCCGTTAGCGCCGCCGCGTCTCCGGGAAGCGTTCTGCCATGGCGACGGTGGGGCTGGGCGGGCTCGGGAGAGGTAGAGGGAGGGGCTGGACGGCGGTGAGGGGCGGGGCTGGTGTGGGCACAGGCGAGTGGAGGCCGCCGGCTTTTATAGCCGGGCCGCGCCCGTGTACGCTGCGGCGACGGAGGGAGGTGTCGGCGCGCCGCCGTGAGAATCAATGGCAAGGCTGACCGGCGGCAGCCTTGCCATTGATTCCCCGCGGGAACCGAGGCCGTTGGGGGAAGACGAGGCGCCGAGTCGCTGACGCGGCGGGCCCGCGTCTTTTTCGCGCCAAAACAGCTCGCCCCGGCGCCCCCGGGCGCCCCCCAGCGTGCCGGGTTCGGGCTGGGTCCGCCGGCGCTGTTTTCGGCCTAAGCCGACGAAAATCGGGCTCCTGGGGCGCGACTAGGCCGTTTTTTCGGCGCCGGCGCGAAAAAATCGTCTGGGGAGGCCTTCCTGGCGGCGCGGCTGGAGATGCCCTGAGATTGTGTTCGCGACATATGGGCGAGCGCAATGGGAGTTGTCCATGTTTATCCATCGGGTTCCATGTTTGACACGCCTTCGTTTTCGATAAATATGCAATGAGTTTTTTTTTTCTTAAACCACTCGCCTTGAATATACCAAGTCCAATTACTATGTGCTGATTGTAACAAGTACATATATTGAAAAATAAAAAAAAATTGATTTAAAAGAAACTCCAATTTTTTAGTGACAATCAATGAAAAAAGTTTTCAACGCTAGCAAAATTTCACGTGAAATGACAATTGTAGAAGCCATGGCAAAAGAAAAAAAAAACAAAATCGTCACTCTAAAGCGCTATTGGAAATGACATTTTTGAAGTTCCGATTTTTTTTAGCCACCACTTATACAATTATTTCACATGTAAAATTTGCAAGAGTTGAAAACTTTGTCAATGTTTGACATTAAAAATTTCATAATTTTCATTTTTTCCATATGTTTGATTTTACTGTTCAGCCGAGCTCATATGAGGTCGGGATAAGAAACTCCATGTCCAGTAATGTGGCCCTCGTATTAGATGTGTAGCTAAGCCGAAAGTAATATGTATCTTATCCAAAAAAAAGTAATATGTATTTGTACCCGGCACATTACCGTACATATACCGGGCACATGTACGTCTCAGCCATCCGGATAGGAGTAATCTGTACACAGTACCTGGCACGTTACCAAATACAGTATGTATTGGGCACATGCATGAACCCTTGCATGCACTGTTGCAAGGCACAAGCCTGCTCGGCCGCTCACGTGTTGTTAAAACATCCACGACCCAACACGCCATGTGCTGGGCCACGACCCGGAAATAAAACGGATAAGATGGGTCCGGACCGTCGCCGTATTGGCTTCGCTTTTCGCTTTTATCCCAAACGAACGGTAGGACGGGATGGGGTCATGGCGGAGTTGGCCTTAAAACATCCACGACCCAACACACCATGTGCTGCCAAAAATTACCGTCCCAATAAGCAAAATACGTGTAGTCACATTGGTGCATGTGACATGCCGAACGGCTCAGTGGCGCTCTAGTTTATCACCAAGCATGCCGACGGGTGTAGCACTCATATCTCTTTTTCTTTCATAGCAGGCTGACACGTCTATCCGGGTGTAGACAGGCACGGTGGCTACGATGAACAGTGCGAGCAGCTAGGCCTAAGTTTCCTTTGTCTCGTGCGCTTAACGAAATCCCAGAACTGCTAATACAACTAGTTGAAACTTCCAAAATGGCGCCGTCTCCTGACGATGCTATGAGTGGCGACGCCGGGAGCTATGGCCGGCGGCAATGGTGGTGCTGCGACGGGCGTGTTACGACGGCGGCAAGTAGTTGCTACAAGGACAGAAGCATCATGTGTTCTACGACACTGTACAGTACTGCTACGAGGGCGACGTCATCCTGCTGGAACCGGCGGGGACGGCGAGCGGTGGCGAGCCGGCGGGGCTTCAAGGTCGGGGCGCTCCCGTATCCATGGCAAGGAGGTTGCTGCATGGACGTCAATGGCAGAAGAGGGCTCTTTTTCTGTTTCGTTGACGGACTAACAGGAAGAGCACAATTCGTTTTTAGAGCTGATCCTACGACACGATTTGTTTCAATCATGCGGCTGCTAGGGGACCGATGGAAAGTTTCGGCCGGTCCGCCGGTGCCTAGTACCCACTTTGCTGAATCATATTTTCTTTTGGGAGCCAAAATTGTGGAGGGACGTTAGTCTTTTTTTTTCTTATCCTTTCCTTTTCTCTTTTAAGAAAATGAATGTCCATGTGTATTTATTTTCTTGGCGCTAGGACACATGCCTAGTCATTTATTTAATTTTGCTCAGACTGATGTTCTTTTTTATTTCCTTTCAACTTTTTTATGTCCTGCACATTTAGTCCTTGATCCGTACAAGCACACCCTAACGCACGCATAAATAATCGAAATAACCGAGCCGAAAATTGGAAGGAACGCTCGTCCTCGCATGATCATGGTATCGCATACCGTCCCACGCCTCAAGATTTGCAAAAGGAATAGGCTCATGGGTCAGACAAACACAGCTTTAATGTACGCAGCTGGCCCACATTGTCCCATCATGTTGTTCCATGGTAACAGCGCCGACGTCCCGCTCCGTCAGGACATTACCGAGCGTACACTAATTCAAGCAACAGTGCAATGGACGATAAAATTTGTTCTGCATTTGAAACTCAAGCAAATAGCTATCTCAAGATGCCGAGAATATCAGGTTCTATCACACATTAGGTGCTCCCATGCTATCATTTTTCAAAAAACATATTACATGTTTTAAAAAATTCTGAAAATAATTATGAGTGTTCAAAAGACATGTGTCTACAATCTGTAGAAAGTTCAAATAATTTTTTTGAAATACACATTGAGAAACAAAAAGGACAAATTCATCATGACACTATCACTAAACGACAAAGGTATAATGACATTGTTCAAATTCAGATTTGCTTTTTTGGTTGAGTCAATTACACCAACGATGCTTGAACTTGGCGCGAAAAGTCACTTTAGTGCTAAAACTTGTGGTGTACATTGAACCGGTGCAACAATTTGGCTTAGGCGTGCAAATACGGTGCAAAATGCAACTGAATACGCCCACGGGGCTGACTAGGCGTGACAGCGTGGCATGGGTCCACTATCAGCGACCCAAGTTGAAGACTTTTGGCCTGCTTCTTTGCAAAAACACCCTCAACATTTTTCTACTCACAAAAAAGCTAGTGACATGGGTAAAAATAATTAGTTGTCTCAGCATCCTACATACATTATATGAGAAAAAACAAAAATTGGTCAACTGCGAACTCAATCTGAGGACCTGTTGGTACAGGGCGTGCGCAACTAGCCACAGCCTTGGGAATTTGTTGTCTCGTATGAATACATATCTTTTATACAATTTTCCTTAAAGAATGTAAATTAAGATTTTTGATACGTACAAATTAGAAAAGATGGCTTAGGAACTCGAACTAGCGACCACATAAAGACCTGTAAACGATCATTCCACTCCAATTAGGAAATTTTCATGTAGTTTCATAAAATGCTCAATTATTAATTTTATACTATACATGTAATTAAATTAAGAAATATACAAATATGTGTATAAGTCATTTAAACAAGTTTGTATATATTCAAATAAATGCTCATATAAGTAAAAAAATCACAATTTTACTAAAACTAGTCATCCTTTAGAAAACAATTACAGCTCGTTTGGCTCCCCTGATTTCATTTCATTTGGCTGAAATGAAATGAAATGAGATCTCTATCAAGATTTCATTTGGTTGAATCTAGATTCCAAATCCAAATTTCATGTTTGGCTGTCACTAGGATTTTGAGGGTCAAATCTGTACCAGAACCAAAATGAGCATGAAACTATACCAGCACCAACGCACTAGCCTTTGTGCTAGGAATAAATAGTATGAACAAATCTGTACCAACACCAACATTGACAGCTCGTTTGTTCACACATGGCAATGTTTTGATTGTTTCTCAAGAGAAGGCTGATTACTAATATAATAGCAAAACATAGGAGAAATGATGAGTAAACTACTGATTAGAAGGCTATGCATGAACAAGTATAAGTGCATGTTTTCAAATAAACTTGGCTGAATTCCACATCATGATGAAGAAGGTGGAGAAGGTGTATAAGTGCATGTTTTCGAATAAACTACTTGACCACATGAATGATGAAAATGAATCTTGTGGCCATGCCATGAATACATAGATGCTCAAGATGTAGTGCTTACCTTGACATAGTTGCTCCACACGTCCTCACTATCAACCATAAGCTTGTTATGGATCCAATCCCACCCAAAACCACTCGTTGACAACATCTTGCTGACGTTGACATAGTGTCTATCAATAGTCTTGCACCTTGATATGACATTCTCCTTTGTGATATCCACATTGCACTTGGCTCAAACATTCTTGACAACTGCAGTGTAAACATGTGGCTTCCACCCATTTTGAGCACGATCCCCTCTATTGTAATGCTCCATGAACACATTCAGCATTGCTTCATCCATTTCATCCGTCCAGGTAAGGTAGTTTCTACCTCCTTTCTTCTCCACATCCATATCTTCCTGCAAGCAACAATACATGTATGAGACAAACGTAGAATCCGAGAGAGAGAGAGAGAGAGAGAGAGAGAGAGAGAGGGGGGGGGTTCAAAAATAGGCATATGAAATATATGAACATACAAATGAATGAATTCAATGATTGGCTCCCCCGCGTCTCCTTTGGTAATCTGCCCACATTTGATTAGCTAAGGTATCTCGCTTGTTGTTCCACTCAGTTGTTGATTCAACATGTCTAATCATGTTTGGTTCTTCAGGATGTTCGATGGCAGCAGCATTTAACTGATTATCCATGTCAATTAGCATTATATCATCCATCTCTCTCTGCCTATCTCTTAGAAAGTTATGCAATATGCAGCAAGCATTAATGACACGGATCTGCGAGATGGTATTATTGGCGTGTTAATAAAAAACTAAAAACAAACGGAGGCTTGGTTTTGCAAAATACTATGTGATACCTGATTCCGTATGCGAAAAAATGAATTGGTCCTCAAAATAGCCCATCTCATCTTTAGTAGACCAAAAGTTCTCTCTATCACATTCCTAGCCGGTGCATGTCGCAGATTATATAACTCTCTTGGAGTTTGTGGGTTATTTCCATTAGCCGCCCATTCTTTCAAATGGTACCGGACTGACCGGTATGGAGCAAAGAAGCCCGGACCATTAGTGTACCCAACATCTACAAGGTAGTATTTTCCTAATGTTTGCAAAAATAACAAGTATTAGATATTATATTTACATTGAAATATCATAACTTAGTTGTTCTACCGTACCAAGACAGGAATTACCATGTGGAACCCTAAAAGCGTCTTGTCGTGACATTGCATCTCGCAGCACTCGTGAATCAGATGCAGAATCTTCCCATCCAGCTAAGACATACAAAAACTTCATATTCCGGTCACAAACACCAATCATATTAGTGGTCACATCTTGCTTCCTATTCCTGTATCTGCCTTGCTTGAGAGCAGAAACACGGACATCAACATGTGTGCCATCTAAAGCTCCTAGCCCGTCTGGAAACCATTTCCATCTACTATCCTCGGGCTGCTCAGCTGAAGGGGTTGGTAGCTTTATAAACTCACGAGACAAGGAAAGGACAGCTCTTAAGATCTCATTGAAATGCCTACTGATGGTCTCGAGTGCCCATCTGTACGTGCTTTCAATTAACCGGTATTTCATCCCATGGCTTAGCACTAGCAGAAACATTGTGACTGATTCTTCAACCGACACATAAAATGTGTCCCCCAAACCACATCTTTCACGCAAGATAGCGCACAGGTCCACAAAAGACCATTTAGTTAGGCGCAAACTATCAAAATAGTGCTTGTTAGAACCCTGATAAATTGATCTAAGCATCTGCTTTCTAATCCTAATCTCCGCCTCATCCTCACTGAAATCATCAAGCTCTCTAATCTTCCTCTGACAATACGTGTGTTGAACTATCGCGACAACCGACACAAAAAATCCAGCAGCTGCCCTCTTCCTTTTCTTTCTCCTCTCATCGTCATGCAATGTGTTAATGTACAAGTCCGACATCTATATTAAGATGAAGAAAATAACAATTGAGAAAGAACTCAAGCTCGATTACTAGTGATGCACAAAAAACTCATGCTTATTACTAGTGATACACAAAAAACTCATGCTTATTACTAGTGATACACAAAAAACTCATGCTTATTACTAGTGATACACAAAAAACAGATGCAGTTGCTTGTCAAGAAAGCTTAGATGGAGGAAAAAGATGGGCAAAACCCAAACAGGGTTTATGCTACTTTCTGTTCCACTTTTGTCAGGTGGATGAACAGACCTGCGCCCCCATACTTTTGCAAAAATAGATCATAACAAACAAAACCATCAAGCATTAGAGTTTCACATAAAAAGAAGCTTCAATCGCCATACGATACAATTGACACAGTCTTATTGAACATGCTATTGACACTCTCTCCTAAAACGGAGTGAATCAAAACTATCCTGAACTTGTATTTCAAAACATTATGCTCAAGTATCTAGCATCAATAACAAGCCCGAATATAAAAATCAGCTCAGTCTGGAAAAAACCCAGTCTGATTCAGACAAAAAATCATTATGCAAGCACACTGAAATTGTTCTATACTGAATTCAGACAAAAAATCAGTGTGCAAACATATTGAAATCAGGGGTTCATGTCTGCTTGCGGCCCATACTGAATTCAGACAAAATAATCAGTGTGCAAAACGCATTAAATTCATAGATCCATTCTGCTTGCATAGAGGGGACGCAGACACGCTGACCACGTACCACAAAAAGGTCGATCTTCCGGGGTGTGGAGCTGACCGACCGTGGGCTGGCGGATGAATCGTCAAGAAGTCGATCTTCTGTCCGGATCGGGTGGCTGGATGGAGGTGGGTTCAGGTTAGGGTTAGGGTTCAAGTAGAAAAGATCCACCAGAGAGAGGGAGGGGGAGAAGAGAGGTGGAGGGAGAACCTATCAGGATTTGAGAGCTCGACGACGGCGCTGTGGTCACCGGAGGCAGCACACCATCGAACAGAAAGCTTCACGTGTAGAGGGGACGGGGGAAGAGAACTCGGGGAGAAGCTATTCACCGGCGGGGGGTGCATCACCGGCGGCCGAGAAGGAGGGGCTCATGGCGTCGGCGGCGGCGGCGATGGGCGTCGGGGTAGGGTGGGGGAAGGAGGCGAGAGACGAAGGCGTCGGGGTAGGGTGAGGAAAGCGAGCGAGTGGAATCCGGGAGAATGACGGGCGAGGGGCTGGGATTTGGGCCTAGGCCAAGTTTACATCCTCTGGAATCTTAGAATGAAATCCACCCTCAATTATGTGGCAGCCAAACAAGTATATTCTGGAATTCGCAAATGAAATCCACCAAATCCGACCCAAATGATGGGTACCAAACGACCTGTAAGGTTTCTTCCTTTTTTGGTCGAGCTTCCTTAGGTTTCACTCAAATTGATGCCAAATCGTTTTTCCCTTACCGCTCAAACTTTCGTTTAATTTTATTTTCTTTCCTCCTAGACTCAAGGCAAATTGTTGATGCAGTGGACGAGGGAGAAGAAGCTCATGGCTCATCTGCGGCCTTCACCCCTTTCTCTCGGAATGACGCCAGGTGGTTTTTTCTTTCTTCTTGGACTGGTGTCGAATCATTCTTTTCCATACCTTTCTGACCGACGACATATCATTGATGCGATGAACAAGGGAGCACCCTGCTTCTGCTCGTGCACCGTAGCAACAATAAAACTGAATCATTTATTTTCCTGGCGCTTGGACACATGCCTAATCATTTATTTATTTCCGCTTGAACTGGTGTTCTTTTTTATTTCCTTTCGGTTGGAGTAACACAAAGGTTTCTTCCCTTTGTGGCTTGAGCTCCTTATTTCTCACTCAAATTGATTGCGAATCGCTTTCCTCCTACCGCTAGACTTTCGTTGAATCATTTTTTCCTCCTAGGCTCATGGTGGACTAGGAAGGTTGGCGAGGAAGGGCTCCGGGAGGGCGTCCGAGACGACAGCGCGTGTGTGTGCCGCTGGGAGGATGCGACGGAGGCGGTCGCCGGTGAGACATGAGAGGAGCAGCTGGGCGAGGCCCGCGCTCATGTGCCGCCGCCGGCTCGGGAGAGGAGTGGTAAAGTGCAGGGTGTTGTTGGGCTAATGGGCCTTATCCACTGGGCTATAGCTAGTTCAGCCTGGCTTCACCAACAAAATATAACTCGTGTCCTTTTTTTTTCTATCAGATTACCATTTCTCGCCAAAAAATTACAGTTTCCTCAAAAAAAACTGTTTTCAATTATAAAATATAATCTCTAAATGAAATAAAATAAATTCCAATGCAAGACAGTAATAATAAATAAATAATAGGATAGATGTGCAACAGCTGGAATGTTGAAACTTTTTATATGAACATCTGGTAAATTCCGAAGCATTCCAAATAGTTTACAAAATCATTTACATGGGCTGCCAAAATCAACAGAGGAAAAGAGAGCACCTGGCCAGAGCAGCAAACAGAGAAGAATGTAAAAGTAAAATGACCTGTGACTTTGGAATAAACACAGAAATTTGTCAACATCCTTTAAACGTTTTTTTTACAGAGTAACAGTTTTCCTCTCTAGGCAGGCAAGGCAGAGATGAATTTCTTCAGCAACTGGAGGAGCAGCCTTGTCCTGAAATCCATGTTCTCTGTAGAGAGAAGTAGCTGACAGTAGGCAATGAGCAATGCAATAGCAGCAGTTTTTAGGCTGTGGTCACTGAATTACCTTAAGATCAGTATTGTCGAACGCGGGCATTTCAACGTCTCTCCACCTGAACATAACAGACCAAGAGGCAACATAATGAGAACATGTTTGCTGAAACCTGAACCTTTGTTGTTCAAGAGGCAACCTTGTCGTTTCGAAAAGAGAATGGACAGAACCATGATCACTCAGGACATGGCACGCTACTGGTTCTTTATCACCGACACCGACACCACCTTCGTTTCAGAAAAAAAAATGTTCTTCGCACTTTCACCCACACACACCACAAGTAAAATTTGATGGCGGGCAAAGGAAGAGAAGATGTTCCATGGTCTCTGTTTCCGTACAAGAACAGCAGTCTACTCCCCCAATTCCCAGCTTCCACTCTCCGGATCAGGAGCCATGATCGGCAACTAGGGTCGCGACTCATGGGACGAAGCCAGAATCGATCATCTATAGAGTGTTTGTGTGCCGTGCATGCACCTTATAGAAGTGGTGGTGTGGTAGGTGTTCATGTCCTCCCACACGCTCAAGATGTGTATGAATGCAGATGCAATATTACTCCTCTGATGCATTGTACAATTATATGGACCAGCGACAACCATTTTGGGATGGAGGGAGTATTAGATATATATATATAGACAATCAGGTATTCAGGTAGTAACAGTCTCCAGTTTGTACTGCAATAACCAAAAGATACCTTAGTAACCCACATATACACAAACAGAACTGAAGCTATTCAAGGAGACTATATATTCGTAGGTCTCTACGCCCCAAATAAATCGTCAGCGCTTGCACTTGTTGCAGAAATGGTTTAGCGCGGACAACTTGGACGCGCATCGGTAGCAGAAGCTGTATCCACACCTACAATTGGAGAAAATCAAATTAATATCAAACGAGCTGGGGCCGAGCTCAAATCATTTTATGTTGTGAACGATCTTCATGATCAGATCGTAGTTTCCAAAGAGACCAATGAGCAACTTGACAGGAAGAAACTAACTCAGGTTTAGTTTGTCGTACCTGCATTTGATGTAATTGCACTCGTCCAGTCCGAGCTTCTGGAACTCATTGCAACTGATGCCGCCATGCCATGGCACAGCGCACTGCGCGCAGAAAAGCCGGTGGCAGTGCGGGCACTCCGCCTCCGTGACCGCAGCCGCCCCGGCCTCGCTGTCAGCAAGCAGAGGCGCCGAGCATTCTCTGTATGGGCAGTATATCCTCTTGGTGCCAAGCGCAGATTCGCACAGCAGGAAACCCCATTTGTCGAGGACGTCCGGGGAAATGATGTCATGGCACCTCTCCAGCTCAATGACACCGCCCTTGCAGCCTGGGTCGGGGCATTCGACGCGAGCTACATTGTTGTCCAGCTTCGCGGCGACGTACTGGGTGATACAGCTTGAGCAGAAGACGTGGCCACACGAGTTGACGCTGAACTTGAGGGTCCTCGCCACCATCTCCATGCAGATGTTGCAATAGAACAGATCATCATCACCATCCCCACCTTCAAGATATCCGACGTGAGCGATGTTCTTGCCTAGCTTCACGGCGACACACCTTGAGCAGAACTCGTGGTCGCACATCCTGAAGTTGGACCGTATACATGCACATGGCACCACATGCATGCACTCAGCACAGTAGAAGTGCTTACCATCGCCGATGTCGTTGCTGTCCACCAGCGGTGAATCTTCATTGCCACCGGTAACGAACTTAGGGCCAATGCGCGATGATACAGTTTCAGGCCTGAGTATAAGCAGGTAATATTGTGTTCATTGCATTGCGTGGTAATAGGAATGAATGAACCAAGCGCAAACATGCAAAACTCACCGCACCATCGCCATGCTGTGGTATCTCTCCGCCGCCGTTGAGTTGTCCATGGTACATTTGACACGAGGAACGTTCTGGCACAGCTTCAAGCCAACACACCTCGAGCAGAAGTCATGGTCGCAACTGGTGAAGTTGGACCTTATACATGCACATGGCACCACATGCATGCACTTGGCACAAAAGAAGCGCTTACCATCGGTGATGTCGTCTACAGGTGAATCTTCATTGCCATCGGTGATGGACAAAGGGGCAATGCGCGACGATACTAGGACCATTTCAGGCCTGAGTATAAAGGGGTAATTTTGGGCTCATTACACCATGTGGTAGTAGGAACGACTGAAATAAGCGCAAGACAGTAAAACTCACTGCAACATTGTCACGCCGCGATATTCCTCCGACACTGTCGAACTCTCTCCCGTACATTTGACGCGGGCGACGTTCTGGTGCAGCTTCATGGCGACACACCTTGAGCAGAAATCGTGGTCGCACATGGTGAAGTTGTACCTTGTACATGCACATGGCACCACATGCATGCACTTGGCACAGTAGAAGCGCTTACTGTCACTGATGTCGTTTACGGGTGAACCTTCATTGCCATTGGTGATGAACATGGGGTTGATACGCGATGGTAATTGGACCGTTTCAGGCCTGAGTATAAAGGGGTAATTTTGGGTTCGTTACACCGTGTGGTAGTAGGAACGAATGAAATAAGCGCAAGGCAGTAAAACTCACTGCAACCTTGTCACGCCGCGATATTCCTCCGACGCTGTTGAGCTCTCTCCTGTACATTTGACGCGGGCGACGTTCTGGCGCAGCTTCATGGCGACACACCTTGAGCAGAAGTCGTGGTCGCACGTGGTGAAGTTGTACCTCATACATGCACATGGCACCACATGCATGCACTTGGCACAGTAGAAGCGCTTACTGTCACTGATGTCGTTTACGGGTGAACCTTCATTGCCATCGGTGATGAACATGGGGTCGATGCGCGACGGTAATTGGACCGTTTCAGGCCTGAGTATAAAGGGGTGAGTTGAGTTTGTTAAACCGTGTGATAGTAGGAACGAATGAAATAAGCACAAGCAAATAAAATCACCGCAAGATCGTCACGCCGCGATATTTCTCCGACGCCGTCGAGCTCTCCCCAGTGCATTTGAGGCGGGCGACGTTCTGGGGTAGCTTCATGGCAACACAGCTTGAGCAGAAGTCATGGTCGCACATGCTGAAGCTGGGCCGAATACATGCACATGCCACGACAGACAAGCACTTGGCACAATAGAAGTGTTTACCATCACCAATGTCGTTGCCGTTGACTAGTGAACCTCCATTGCCGTCGATGATGAACATGGGGTCGATGCGCGGCGGTAGTAGGATTGTTTGGGGCCTGAGTATAAAGGGGTGATTTTGAGTACATTGTGGCGAGCAAATACATTTCTGTGATGTGTGGCAGTACCAACAAATGAACCAGGTGCAGAGAGTAGAACTCACCGCATTGTCGCCATAGCGAGGAGGTCGTGGGGGATGATTCCGCGGCAGCTCTCACAGCTACACAGCTCAACCAGAAGGGGCGACCTGCTGAAGGTGTGCCGTATACAGTGGCGGAGTCAGGACGGAAGCGATTGCACAATAAGTATATAATTTGAACTCAACAGTTAACAGTCCAACAAAATAGATGCAAGATGAGAAAATGTATGTATATATAAAACAATAGTGTGGAGATACAAAGGAGAGCAGATCTCTTCATCTTCTATTCTACAGCATGAATGCAATCGGTAACGGGAAGCGTAGATCTGAGGAAATCCATCCCGCATACACATGATTTCAGCTCAACTTCGGTCGAATCGTCCAATGCAGTATGCATCCGGGTTTATTTTGTGTTAGAATATGATGATGCATCAGCTTAGAACCGGAGTAGTACTGTAGAAATTGTAGGAATTAACCTCCGGGGGTGGATGTCCGGCTGCCGGCTGCCCTGGATCAGAACCTGAAGCAGAATCAGAGCGATCCACCACCTACAGGACCACCACTAGCTGATCGCCTGTGCTTGATCTCGGAGCAATTTCATCAGCCGACACAGTTGCCGAGTGGAGTAGCAGGCAGCAGGCAGCAGCTCCTGCGCGAGTCAGCGAGCAGCGGAGCGAGATCGGCGGCTGGGCGGGGGGTGGGAGGCAAAGGGGGAGGCTGGCTAGGAGCACTGGCGCGAGGTAGGGGAATGGCGCGGACCGGAGGAGGACGCAGGTAGCAGCCAGCTAGCGGGACGGCGGCGGCCGGCGGAGAGCAACTAGGTCGTGAGTGGGACGCGTGGGGAAGGGCCCAAGGGGGTCGTGCGCGTGTCGTGCCTTCGATTCCGCGGTGGGCTGCAGTTGGGCTAAGATTTCGGGCCGAAACGTATACAGGGGCTAAAAAAAATGGAGAAGTATTCACCGCCAAACTTTTTAAAAAAAAAACTTGCCTAAAGGAACCAATTAAAAAACCTAAATTCTACATCGTGCAGCTGCACGATTTGGTCGTGCTGAGCGCACTCGCTACACGACAACGAGAATCCGAGCGCACGCCCGAGAGCCGTCTGATGCATGCATGTACCGACGCTTGTGACTACTTAACACATCGGATGATATGCCAGTATGCGTGGACCGCGTCTGTGTGCATGTGGATAGCCAGTGCATGTGCTGACGGTTTCTATTTATTTCATTTCATTTTTTTTCAAAAAGCTACAACTTTCAAACCGAGTGTCAGAATGAAGAACCATTTTCATCGTTGGGTTCCTCGTGATAAGCTCTTCAAAACTAGATTCTATATGAATATGTCTTAATGATTATTTTTAAAAGCAACTTTGATGCTAGATGAGGCAACTTTAGTACTAAACATGAGCAACTTTGTTGCCAGATGAATTTCACCGTGTGTATAAATCAATTCATCTAATAGCCTCCTAATTAGCTGTGTGCACCAGTGTAATAGGTGGTTACCATGGTTTCTAAGTTGCATACATCAAAAACTAAGTTGTAAATTGTTTAGTTGCCTATCATACTATAAAATTTGCTCACCGTAGAGTGGAAACTTTTCTAACATGGCTTCTAAGTTGTCTATCCTAGAAATCAAGTTGCATACGTCGCTACGATGTTTCCTATGAGTGATACTCAATTGCCTATAATACTATGAAGTTGTCCATTAAAGGACCTAAGTTGCCTACAATGTCGAGAAGTTGTTGTGGGATCAAAGTATTCTATCATGATTGCATTTTTTTGAATTGATGATTTGAAATTTCGAAACTATGTGCAGATGGAGGTTATGAGTGTCGGATTAATGGGCCACGGGTAGGCAAACCCGAGCCCCAGAACCATTCAAAACATCGGGGCGGACTGCGCCCCTCAAGACTCCAAGACGAAGAGCCGCCTTCTGAGAGTCGGCGACGGAGTCGTCGACTGACCCTCCCAGCCGAGTCCCAGAGACGGCCTCAAGACAAGCTGACTCCAAGCTAGCGACTTCCGATGAAGCCGACTACAGGGAGTCGGCCCGCGACTACATTCACCCCCCGCCTGAGCGACCACGAGCAGGACGGGATAAAGACGCCTTGCGGCCCGTCCCTGTCCCGCTCATAAAGAGCTGGCATGGCCACAGGGCGCCGTACCGACGGAGATCTCCGTCCGCGTGGCATCGTAGCCACGCCGCCTCGACGTCAACCCGTGGGCGATTCTGTACCACGATGGCTGTCTGTCAGACGACCAAGACGGCGGGGCTCTGCTGTCGGCGGGAGTCTGAAGACGGCGAGCGCCCAAAGACGGACCCGTTGGGGTCGGCCTCCGAGAGTCGGCCGCCCTCCCACGAGCCCAAGCGCCATTAACGACAAGGCAGGAATGGCAGCAATGATCGCCCGCCGGCGGCGGCTGCATTGCCATGACCCCACGACCAAGCTCGCGTCATTAGAAGCGCTCTGAGAATCTGCATCGGCAAGACTACCACATGGCGATCAAGGGCTGTCGGCTCCATGCCGGACCGTCGGCGGGGCCCACTAGTCGGCGGGCCCCAGAAGTCGGCGGAGAGGACGGCGACTTAAGAGACTGACGGCTCGGACCCGCGCCTAGCCGGATTACCATTGTACCCCCGGGAGGTAGGCCTATATAAACCCCCCGGGGCACCCATGCAAAGGGTTGGAACCCAGTAGTTTGACACACACACATATAGAGGGAAGAGAAGAGCTAGCCCTGCCCTTCTCCTTCCTCACCCCGAACAGCTCAAGGAGCAATCTTGTACTCACCTTGCCTTAGTGATCATGTGGAGACCCCGCAGAGCAGCAGTAGGGGTGTTATCTCCTCGGAGAGCCCTAAAGCTGGGTAAGATTCGCCGGCGTGCATGTCTAACCTCATCCCGTTTTCAGGTACCGGCGACGTTCTACTCGCCCCCTCCATGATAAGCCATCCTTTGGCATATGTCGCACCCAACCCCCGATAATGAGGTTCGTGTGCTTTCCTTTTCTAGGGGTCTTCTCATAAATGCTACCGAGCACGCGGGTGTTGGCTAGCCAGGTCGCGACGAGCTCTTCAAAACTAAACCCTACATGAGTATGTTTTGATGATTTTTTTCTTTCAAAAAGCAGCTTTGATGCTAGATGATGCAACTTTAATGTTAAACACAAGCAACTTCACTCCATTAAAAGTAACTGATTACCAACAACAAGCAACTAGCTAGTAATAGAGAACAACTTCAAAACAGAGATAGATAACATCACATCATCTTCATAAGCAACTTACTTTCTAATAGAGGCAACTTTAGTGTTAAAAATAAGCAACTTCACTACATCTTTTGTCCTGGTTAATTTTGCCTAACATTCTTCTAGCTTCCTCACAGATACTTCTAAGTTGCCTATTGTTTATGCTCATATGTCGTTGTTTATAAATTGCCTATAATATTATGAAGTCGTCTACCGCTGATACTCTTGTGTCTACTTTATTCTAGTTATGGTAGCAACTTGGTGGTGAATCTCGACAAATTAAAAGTGTTTGTAGGCAACTTATAAAAACAATGATAAACCACTTCAAAATATTGTAGGCTTGAAAAGTTAGGCAACTGAGCAACAATGATAGGCAACTGGCCATCAATGGTAGGCGTTTATAGTATTTATAGGTAACTAAACATCAACCGTAGGCAACTAACCATTAAATAATAGGCAACTGAGCAACCATGATACGCGAGTTAGGATAATGTTAGCGAAATTCATAGATACACATAGTGTAGTGAAGTTGCTTTGTATGTAGCACTAAAGGGGTCTTATGTTTTGGGTGATTTTTCTGTTTTTACGCAAACCAGCCTAATAGGCAGTCCTACTAGGACAAAAAGAAGTTCCTTCCCTTTAGCACGATAGTTGCCTCCGTCACACTCAAAGTTGCCCTTAAATTTTATTTTGACGAAACATCCTCGTATGAGATCTAGTTTTGAAGAACTCGTCGTGAGAAACCCAACCGCGAAAACAGAATTGAATTTCGACGCTTGAATCAAAAGTTATGGCTTTTAAATTTCTTTGAAACCCCAAATAAATGCACGTGAGTACAAGATCAGCGCAGAATCACGTAACAGGGTCACATGGGCAGCAGAAAAGTAGTTGCACGGACCAGGGACCTTCCTTTTTTAAAACATGTATGAAGGGACCGGTTGCATTTTCCATATATGGCAGAGCGCTGGATGACACGAACTGGCGCCTGAGCGCTCGCTAGTCACGTCTTAAAAAAAATTACGTCTTGCATGCCAAACATATTTTCGCAAATGGTGAAAAAATACAATTGGTTTTAGACATGTAAATTTTCATGTCCAAATACCGTCTGCAAATGTTTTAGAGGGAAAGTCCAACACCAGCAATTTTTTGGCATGTATTGACCAGTAGACTTTGTTTTTTCACTGATGAAGCATGTTCTTTTTTAGGGGTGCAAAAAAAAAAACAATCAAAAATTTAAATTGTATTTCTTGTTCAATTTGACGTGGATGAGCTAAATCAAAACTGGGAGCCAAAAAATCAGAATTTAAATTGTTAATCCTGGGAACCGACCAGTCGGATGAACTGAATCACTAATTAGCCGAAGCCGAAACCTAATTAAAATTGGAAAAAGGATTGATAGATGGTTATTTTTTTTTAAACCCCTATATTATTTAACTAATTAATAATGTTATTACAATCATCTATTACAAAATTCGCCACGCAGGGCGGAACACTATTAAGAAGAATCCCATCAGATTTATTTATAAGCTAAACTTCGCAATTTCGTGCGCCACCTTATTGGCCTGCCAATTAATTTTCGCAATTTTAAAATTCTTGCGCATCGTCAATATACTCAAGGCTTCTTTCTTCAGATTAATGAGCAGAGACCTGTTAAGATTCTCATTTGCAAGGAAAGAACGGACAAAAGCACAATCAGTCTCCAAAATAATGGATTGGTGAAAAGTAATACCTATATAAAGGCCTGCCAGACAAGCACGTAGCTCAGCTTCGTTCACGCTGCAACACTGGCCCAGAAAGTCCCACGAAGAAATAATAACTTCACCAGATGAGTTCCTAACAACCACCCCCACACTGGCCGCACTAATACTCTTCACATAGCTGGCATCAATATTGATCTTGATATAATCATCTGGTGGAGGCTTTCATCCCACCCGTTCTTGTGATGTTGCGAAACCTGGTGTAGCACCTCCCACTTTCCCTTTACCTTTGTTACTAGTAACAACCTCAACAGAGTTATTTGTTTGTTTGGAAACTGAAAAGGAAAATTAAGCAAAAAGATGGGGGAAAATATTAAATAGCAAGATGATGACGAACCTCACCTTACAAAAGGTCACGTGAAGATTTGTGGCCGCGTAAGAGACTGAAGGCTTCAAAGATGATGACCGGGCTTGAGAGCAGCATGCTTTTCGCTGGCGTTGATCGTGAATGCCACGGTGTTCCTCCGACACCTCTCTCTTCCGTTCTCCCAAAAAACACAGTAAATCTTTTGACACGAAGGAAACATGATTTCGGCATTAACATTGCGCCTATAGGTGTATCACTGCCATGATTATTGCATTATAAAGGATCTTAGTATGTATTCCCTCGATTCCTAAATATTTGTTTTTTTAGAGATTTCAAATGGACTACCACATACGGATGTATATAGACATATTTTAGAGCGTAGATTCACGCATTTTGCTCGATATGTAGTCACTCGTTGAAATTTCTAAAAAAACAAATATTTAGGAACGGATGGAGTACCTAAGAAATATTGAAACAACAACTGAATTCTCGGTGTGTCCAAGTGAATTAGCTACTGTAGCATTTTCTGAGACGATAACAGTAGCTTACTGCAAGTAGGTTCATTTCATTTTCGTGGCGTCTTCACAAACAGGAAAGAGCAAAGCATGAGAGGAGGTGCTCGCGATTCGATCTAGAGCCGCCGCCGGATCCTTCCTCCCTACCCCCGCTCCCGTGCAGCGCCGTCGCGCTGCACCAGGGCGTCCCCGCCTCCCTCCTTCCCCCCCCCACCACCACTCTCCTCTCTGCCGCCGTCGGTGACGCCGCCAGGGCAAAGCCCGAGCGGCTCGGCAGCGGCGGTCTTCTGCACGCGCATCAGCTGCTCAAGATTGATGCGACGGCTCCGATCTTGATCTTCTTGGCGGTGATGGCGGACAACGGCGGCTGGAGTGTGGCAGCGGGTCTGTAGTCGCAGCGGGTGGCAGCGGCGGCGGCCATGTTGCAGTCGCTCAACCTCCGGTTCGGCTTCGGATTGCGGTGGCGCTCCTGGTCTTGATCTGCATCACGCGGGCACCTGGGACGGCGACCCTGGGCTTGGCGGTGGTGTTCATCTCCTACGTCGGAGGTGGTCGGCCTGAGGCTGGGTGAGCGGATCTCGAGTTCGGCAATCTGGTCCCGGCTGCGAGTCGGGGAGACATAGTTGCCGGTGAAAACCGAGCCGACGGCGGACGATGGCGGCGGTCTGCGCCGTTACCTTGATGAAGGCATCGTCCTGTAACTACTGTCAACCCACTCGTGCTGCTCCGGGGAAAACCCTAGGATCTGGTTTTCCAGATCGGACGATGGCGGCACTACGGTGTCGTTTCTCTCTTGGGAGCATCGTTTATGGAGCAACACTGGAAGTCAGAGGCAAGAGGTGGAGCGGCTTCGTCTTGCACGGAGCTTCGGTGGAGATGTCAAGTCATGCCTGGCTGATAGGTGCTACGCTTTGTCATGCCTGGTCGCAGGTGCTACGCACGACAGATCTTTCAGAGACTTCAAGTTGTGTCGGCTGGTGGTACTTGGCGGCATGGTGCTGAGGGGTACCGGCGGCGACCGCGACGTGCTCAGCAGTTCGCGCGCAGGGAGGTGGTGCCGTTGGACGACGTGGTGGCGTTGACGACAGCTAGACCGGGTAAGGATGATGTGTCAGTACAGCTCTGAAGATGGAGTGGTGGTAGTTGGCTTGGTTGGGGCCTCAGGTATTAAGATGTTAGGTTTGGCTATAAGGTCTGTGGTATTAGGTCCGGACTATCAGCATCCCTTCATCAACTGAATAGGAGTAGCGACAGATGTTGCCTAGACGGTGGCTTCAGACTTACTGTTGTATTTTTTTGTAAGGTCTTTTGTGAATAATTAATAAAATGGCTGCATGCATCACCCAGATGCAGAAGCCAGAGGTCTTCCTCCTTTTCTAAAAAAGTAAAATTTACTTGGGTCTGGAACTTCTTGGACTGAATCCAGCATAGTTGTAGCTTGTTTTGTCTAGGTTTAGTTTGTCCAGACAACGTCGCTCTATCGGAGCTGACGTCTTCACAAGGAATAAAAGTTTCCGGGCCACCGCCTTGATGGCGTTCTATGACGGTGTTGAGGAGTCGCGCGTATGTGTCCAGGCAAGGCCTTCAAGACGGCGGTGAAGGTCTTGTTGAGGGTCCTGTTTCTTTGGCTTAGTTCATGTCGCATTAGCGGTTCCTCTAGCGCTGTCGCGAAGCCAAAAGTATTGGTGTTGGATATGGCCGGCGTTGCAGCGGCGGTCCACTTAAAGTTTCTTCAAAGGTGGAAGATGGTTGCCGGTTCTGGAGCCCCTCAGCGGCGTTGCCGCATGAAGACTTCAGAATCATGATTCAAGTGGAGTGGAGATTTGCTCCATCCGACAACCCACAACAACACGGCAACGCCTATTCAGAGGCTCACAACACAGTCTTGCTGCTATGGCTTTCTCTTGGATCTTGGCTTGATGGAGTCCGTTTCTTCTCCTTTCCGACAGACGCTTCAGTGATGGCAGTGGCTGAAAATTGTGGTCGTTTTGTTGATGGTTGCAAGAGCTAGGAAGATTTTTTCTGTAAATTTTCTTTGCTTCTTGTAATTTCACTTGCTGTGCAGTCTCTTTGGATTTCTCGTAAGATTTGTCATGTATGTTGTAATCTGCTGATGTTAGTAATATAAACGTGGCACTTCTCCAAGAAAAAAAAGGGCACCAAAACTGGTTGTAGTGAAAAAAATGAACACCACAAAGTGTTTTCTTAGGAAAAGCACCACAAAGTGTTTTGGTTCGACGCTCGCTTGCTCGATCATTTTTTTCTCACACTATCATTTTTAGAAGAAACGCATTGTTCTCTTATGGATTTGAGGCAATCACTATTTCATAAAATGTTTATGCGTTTAGAAAATGTTTAACTCAATTTCTTCTGCAAATTAAAAAAAATGTTCGTGTATTTTGTTTGCATACTTGAAAAATGTTCACAAATTTGATATAAAATTCACAGATTTTATGAATGTTTGAGAGTTTTAAAAAGTCCACAGATTTAAAAAATCACGAGATTGGAAAATGTTGCATGGATTTAAAAAATATTGTGAATTTATTCATAGACTAGGGAGAATAGAAAGTGCGCACAGCCGAGTTCTCATGTGTTAAGCATTTGTTTATGACAGTAAAACTGAGCCTAAATGCAATCATCTCACGCCTCTGAGTCGTTTAGGCCGTCAGATCTTGCGTTAGACTTGTTTAAAAAATTGAACCGGCAATCGAACCGGTGAGCCTGTTTCCAGTATTGCTCATGAGGAGACCCCCATAGTTTCCTTATATATTTTAGGAGATTTTGATTCATCCCATCCATTGCTTGATCCAGCTCGGGTTTTTACCGCTCGGACCGCCGGTTTACCGGTTCATCTGCCTTTTTTAACACAAATAATTATTAATACATGTAAATATCTCTATCTAATAATAAAGCAAATTGTGTTTCTGGTCATACGTCATAAAAACTACCTTCGAAGTTGGCAAGAATTACCCACCAATGCCATCCGTAAGTGGCAAAAACGATTCGTTTTTTTAAAGTCACCAACGTTGTGGTTAGCTCATTTATAGAGTTCTTCCTTTACAAATGACAAGCACAGTTGTAGCGTACTGGTCGGAGCCCTGCGCTGGGCTCCCACCCAGTCGGCCTGAGTTTGATCCCCACTTCTCCCACTTCTTCTTTGTTTTCTCTTGATTTCTGTGAGCAGAAGATAGAACATCCTCGCCCAAGTGCCATCTTATCTGATGGGCTACACAATTTTCCAATTTCGGCCCAGCCATTTTCTTCGTAAACTTTTTTGGCAGATTCAAGTATTTAAAAATATATTCATATCTTTCAAATCCTAACTTTAAATTTAGAAAGTTATATACGATAATCACTCAAAAAATGTGTACATTCCAGATATGATATTATCTTGCATGATAACCATTTCTAAGATATCGGCAAGTAGATAGATATTTTTGTTTTCTAATCAATTGGACACAACTTTAGTTACTTAAAAAATAGATAGATATTTTTTAAAATTATTTTTATGTTCCAACTTTAATTAAATACTTTTCTCTATATGGGGAATTTGAAAATGCCTATTTGTTATACATGTCCTTATAGATTGATTGTTTTTGATGGAGATATCTAACATGCTCCTATGCACGTGCTATCATTGTGTACTAAAGTGTAATTCATTATTTTTCAGCCTAATGCATTATTTCTTTTTTTTACGGGTAATGCATTATTTCTTAGGAGGAACACCACAAAGACGTGAATTAATACCGGCAAGTAGATAGATATTTTTGTTTTCTAATCAATTGGACACAACTTTAGTTACTTAAAAAATCATCCCACCTTTATATTTGTGCACAACATCACTTATCATGTTGTCTCTCGTAGGGCATTGTGAAAGATTTCGTATGATTTCTTGGTGTCATCGAGTGTGTGTATGGGGGGGGATTTATTTTCTCCCGTTAGTAGTACTAAAGACTGGTAAAATAGAAAGATTTCCTTCAACAAGACAACAAAGAAGCTCAATCGTAGTGGTTATTGAGCCAATGTTAGATACAACCCACCACCTAAGTGGCCTAGGCTGGAGTCCAGACTTCTTATTTCTCAGAAAACATTTTTCCGATTCACCAGCCCGGATTTATTCCTGGTTTGACCAAAAAACCAGACTTAGCACGCCAATATGTGGTTGGATGTTTAGGAGTACAGTGGTATTCCCCGCCAACCAGGGTTCGGGTCTTAAACTTGACACCGGTGCTCATATTTTTCCGAATTTATTTTAGGCATTCCGGCAATGTGCGTTCACTAGGAGGAGACATCCCTTCGACTACGAAGGGATGCTCACTGGGATAGGATGTGTATGTGCGCGCATTCATAGGGTTGAGCATACGTGCGCATGTATGAGCGTCTACGTCTGTACCACATAAAGAAAATGCTAGACCACCCCTTCTTGGTTTGTACTCCCACAAGTTTCTTTCAACTATTCAAGTTATCATCCCTGTAACTATTCATTGGATTTGTGGTTGGTGGCTTGTAGGTATGGTTTTCCGCTCTGACGTCTTAGTCGTGCAGGGGTGCTAGACCTAGAGTTTGATGGCATGTTCGGGGTGTAATCTCGGTCTGATTCATTCAACGACAACCTTTGGTGAGTCACTTTAGAGGTCCACAAAGCTGCATATCAACGATGGAGCCGCGTCGAACTCGGGCGAGGAGGTGATCCGTCAGTTTTTTCTTTGGTGGTACTAGAGGAAGGTGGCGGGCGTTAGTGTCAAGCTCGGGGATTCTTCGGTCTTGATTGTAATTTTCTTTCTTGGTTGACGTTCCTTTGTGCAAAGTCTAGCGATCTGATGTCTTTTCACGTGGCTTGTATTATGATCTTTATGATATAAAAGAGACATGTATTATCACTGAAAGAAACGGACTGCTAAGCCATATCATCTTTATTAGCCTAAATAACTAACTTGTCTTAACTAAACACCCCTCGCCCGTACTCGCCCCGTACATTTTTAATATAGTACAGACGTAAGCGTTCATAACTTCATATACACACACATACACTCACCCTATGGCCGCACACATGCACATCATATCCTTATGAGCACCTTAGAGAGACTGAGTTGGCATATCATCTTAAGATTTACGAAGTCACCATAGGTACCTCGTAGTCGATGGAAACGTCTCCTCCAACTGAACGCGCATCGCCGGAAATCCAAAAATAAATCCAGAAAAATGCAAGCACCATAATTTAAAACCTGTGGTTGAATGTTTAAAAGGACACTGGCTCCGACTTTCAATTGGTGGTCCAGCCGGCCCCGTGTCAAAATCCCTGTAAAATGCCCGTTGATTTTTTTAACCACCCCTCAGGCCTTAATTAATCAAACTTGAATAGTTACACGGATGATAACTTGAATAGTTAAAAGAAACTTGTATTCAAAATAAGACTAATAATTGTTTGCATTATAAAGATTTCAACTACAAAATTGCTGAGAACGTATAGATGAATAAGATGCTAGGGCAGAGGAGGGCCCGACAGTGGACATTTTCTTAGTCTCCGAGAGTCCGAAGCATGCTGCCGCTGCTGCGGAGAAGGCCCTACGCGCTATGGGCCGGGACCTGCCAAAGGTTCCTCCTCCATTGCGTCGCTTGTGAGCCTCCCGTTCACCTGGCGTGCCGACCAGCGTTGGTGAATGCCACAACATGCGCCTACTTCGACGACGGCATGGTAGAAATGCAGGGGCATCACTATGATTGATTAAGCGCGCTTAGGAGTGGAAAATTCTTTAGTCATGTAGAAGTATGCAAAGTCAACAGTAATCTATGATTCTTTAGTCATGTATATATAGAAGTATTGCATACTTAACATACAATCTATACTTATTTACGCTAAGCAGGCGCAACATTCACTACAACCAAGCTTACAAGATAGTCAACCCGTCGACTAATAAGCCAACAGAAGTAAAGAGCCAGCAAAGCTGCTTGGGTCTTCAACTTGTTGGACCCGGCCACTTGTCCCCTTCCATGTTGGCTTGCCTGCCCTCTGGCCTCTTAGTCGTCGGCGTCGTCAAAAGTCATGTTGTCGGCGTCAAAAGCCCTTGTAGTCGGAGGCCGCGTCAACATCTTCGTACACGTTTTATCAGCAACCGTCCTGCAGAAATAAATACACGAGAAACGATTTACAGCCAAGCAAGTAACCAGCAGCATTGTGTTAGTTGTACTAATTAACGTCACAGTGCCAAAGAAATGGCATTACCGTCCAAATATATCTTACCTTTTCTTTCTTAGCTTCCATCTGCAAAAGGGGGCGAAACACATGTATAGTTAACAGCAAAGCAACAAGAATGGTACAAGGCTCAGCAAAAAAATTAAAGATGGTATCGTTCATACATTTTCGTCGTCTGAGTCGCTGCTGCAGCCTTCATAACAATAATATCCCGCCTTCACCTGACCGGCAAGGTATGCATCGGCACTGATGGGGTGCTTCATATTGACATCCCTATGCGTGGTACAACCATAGCAGTATCCTTTATATTAACAAAAAACACAAGAAAAGAGTTAACTGCAAGGTAACCAACCAGGCACCAATACTACATCATAATTGCTGACTATTTGAAGTACTGAAAGTAAAAGATTTTCTTTGTACACATCAGTCATGGCCATGTATGAACCAGTTTGAAAATGTTCACAAATCTAAAGCTCACGGATCTAAGCAAGGGGCAAACTAACAACTCACAAAACTAAAGATCAAGTGCTGTAGTCAGAAACACATTTATGGCTATATGTAACAGATAATCTCAAGTTGGTGCCAACCACAAAATGCATTTCATCAATACTCAAAATCTAAGAAAAGGGTAGAATGTACCATTATCGGTAGATTCAACCGGGCAGAAACAGGTGACCGAAAATTCCTCTTCTTTTCCTTGTAGCACACATTTGACTTCCGCAAAGAAAAGGTTTTCAATGCCAGAGTTAGAATCACCAGCTCCTTTAGTCACCGTGAAATTGAGATGATAGTAGCATGTAGTACGCCCCTCACAAATTGTTGTGGCGTGCAAAACATCTTTGAGTTCATATGCAAGATCCTATCGTAAGAAGCATGGGTCTGATCAACAACTATTGCATGGATAAAACAATGAGAGAAAGAGAGAGAGAGAGGAGAGATAGCAAACCCCCGAAAGGCTGTGATCCTCATTATGCTTGTCCACCAAAGCTTGAAGTAATCGGCGCATTTGATTATGGAACTGCTTGATGATATAGGATCTGGAAAGCTTCTTCCTTCTGCCATCAGGCCAATAACGAGCTTTTTCTATAGAAATCTCTCGTGACGGAACCCCACCTTTATTCATTAGCCTAATTTAGATCAGAGCATTGTATATGGTTAGTAGCTTCTACTTTCTCAGAAGTGGACAATAGTAAGTTATACTGTACAAAAGTTAATGTTATCAGTAGGACTACGATGCACTAGTTTGGACAGAAGGTTGCAGACTGGCGAGCAACAAGAACAAGACCTGAAAAAAAAAACCCAGGATTGTTCACATGTCTATACGTTCTCGGAGCGTTACTCTTGAAAAAGCTATCCCTTTTTTGATTTCCAGGTTGCAAACAGTTTGGCCTAGTTAACTAACAGAGCTGAACTTTCTGGCTATCACCATTAATTGACGGAAATAGAGATGTGTGAATGTGTGATACTATATTAGTTTCAGCTATTTATATGATTTATACATACATACATACATACAAACATACATACATACATACATACATACACTATTTAAACAACTGTCTCGCAAATAAATTTACAAAGGTATACCACTAACTTTTGGTGCCATCGGAACAGGGATATACTACAAATCATCATTGTATACTAGTTGTGTTTCCTACAATCATATTGTCAGGTTATCAGAGGAATCTAGCTTGAAAAGTCATTTGTTATTAATTTCGACATAACGAGTCAATAGCAGATATGCACTATGGTAAGAGCGATGAACATTCATCTAGAATTGAGTTGAGGATATTTACAGATTTGGATCCCGATGATCATGAAAATAGTGATCCATAGCCTTATCGACTTCCTCTAAGCTCTTAAACGGCCCGCCTGCATTCGGATATGTGTGGAAAGATCCCTTAAGATCAAGCCTGATGTAATATCCGAAACCCCAGTCCTGTCGTTCTCGTTGCCAAATGCCTGGTCCAGAAGGTGAGGCAAGGCAGTTCCCTGATGGTGGTGAGGCCATAACCGTGTCCTGATCCGGCTGCTGCCCAGAGGAAGAGGAAGACGATTTCTCCTCCAATGTTGTAGCCTTGAGCGAGTCCTTGAGGGAAGACACCTCTGCAGGCTTCTCGTCAGGAAGCTTGTCAGAACCGGACGATTTCTCCTCCAATGATGTACTAGCCTTGAGGGACGACACATCTGCTGCAGGTTCCACCAGGAACTCGAACTGGAATACGTCGTCGCTGGCAGGAAAAGCAATCAAAATAAATTGGAATTTCCATTGATCGATCAGTGAAATGAAATACAGTAGTACAGTAACAAACTGGAATAAGTAGAAGATAAGATTCGAGAGGGAGAGGGAGAGGTACACACGTCGGAGACGGCGGCGGAGCCAGAGGCCTCTTTAGGAGGTGACGGGCGATGTAGAGGCTGGTGTAGAATGTACGGACTGCTTGTTTAAGATCCTGGAGATCTCGGAACACTCGCCCAACTTTGGCGGAGATGTACCTCGGGTGATAGTTCCCCTCCTCGTCGACGCGGACGTAGACTGTAATCGGCTCCAAGCCGCCGCGGGGACTGCGCCGGGGGAGGCACTCCCGAGGAAGAAGCGCCTTGGACGCCATGAGAGCGGCCGCCGGAGGAAGACGACCAGGGTTTCGATTGGGGATAATCCTCTCAGACACGAGCCAGGCCCTCTTCAGCCGCGCGTCTCCTCCCGGCCCAAATATCACTTCGTGCTCGCTCGATTTTATTTTTTTGACACAAATCGCTCGATCTTTGTTTTTTTCTTGACACAAATCACTCGATCTTTGTTTTTTTAGAAGAAAAGGCTATTGTTTACTTATGTTTTTTTAAAAACACGAATTTTAAAATATATCTATGGGTTTAAAAATACGTTTGAGAACTACGTTTTTCTAATCTAACTAACTGAATTTTAATGGATTTAGAATGTTTACACATTTTAAAAATGTTCACAAATTTTATATAGCATTAACATATTTGAAAACGATTGACAATTTAAAAATTCACGATTTTTTTTTAAATCACAAATTTCAAAAAAAATGCTCAAAGGATTTTCAAAATATTTTTAAAAATGTTCAATGGATTTTAAAAATATTTTTTTAAAAATCCATCTGAAAGCTTCCTAGTACCGGTGCAAAAGGATTGCGAGCTAGTCTAACTTAGCAAAGCTTTTATGTTTTTTAGACATACTTAACAAAGCTTTATGTGTGGGGAGAGTACTTATGTTTTTTTAGGGGAAATGCCTTTTATTACTCAAAGTCCACAAAGTGTGGGATACAAGTCTGGTCATGTGGCTGGCCAAGCCACACATGACGCCCTGAAAGTAAAGATAAATCATATTTAGCTAACTTGTGGGCTTCAACATTTGCCTCACGCTTTTCAAAAGTAAATTTGCAGGTGGGTGGTGCTCTAAGTCTGATTTCTCTGATTATAAGCCATATTCTCCCTGACTTCCAGTCGCTATGTCTTCGATCACCTGTTTGCAATCAGATGCCATAATATAGTGATGTTGATTGAGATCTTCTGCCAATGCCATGGCTTTGCGACACGCTATAGCTTCAAGCGTCGGTGCATCCCATACTCCAGCGATCACTAGGGCTGAGCTGCCCAGGAAAGCGCCTTGGCTATCACGGCAAATTGCTACCGCCGAGCCTCCTCGCTGTGAGCGAACACCAGCATCAACATGAATTTTTGAAAAATTTGCCGGAGGTGCCTTAGGTCGCCGGATCACTGATGCCCCCGTCGCCACCGCGCTGCGTTGCTTCTCCGGCTTTCTGAGTGCGTGAAGATCTTGTATGTATCTTTTTACAAAGGTTGTTATCGCATGTGGTGTCTGAAATATGCCTTCGTGTATGGCCTTCCTCCGAGATGTCCACACGGCCCACAGTGTCACTGCCATGAGGGTGAACTATTCATGCGAGAGAGAGGCCATTAAGTTGAAGAGCCAACTCTTGGCTCGGTTCTCACTCGTAGCCACCAAGGCACTGCCCAAATCCTCATCAACAAGCGCCCAGGTGCACCTTGAGACGCTACACTCGAGAAGGGAATGGCGCCATGAATTCGGAGCGCCACAAAAGCCACAAGTGCTCGTAGTCGACATCTTACGGTGTGCCCTCACATCTTCGGTTGGCAGTGACTGCTTTGATAGTCTCCACAGAAACATTCGCACTTTGGATGGAACCTTCGTCTTCCAAAGGATCTTCCACGAGTTGGAGTCTATTTGTGTTGTTGAGGATCCCGAGGCACCCTCCAGCCAGGCTTCTCGCATTTGCCTCGTCGCCACAAGCATGTTGTAGGCCGATCGCACCGTAAATTGGCCTGTTCGTTCATGTGCCCAACTCCAGAAGTCCTCCATGGGTGTTGTGCTCAGCGGTATGTTGAGAATCACCTTGGCATCAAAAGCAAAGAATGTGGCGTCGATCTTTGGTTTGTTCCAAGTTGCACTTGTATGATCTATCAACTCCGAAACTGTGGTCGGAGGTATGTTGGCAATGCACCCATATGGTCTCATCATTTCCTGCCGAGGAGCCATATGTCCATCCAAATGTCAGTGCTTTCTCCATTGCCAATGCACCTGATTAGACCAAGCTTCAAAGTATCCCGTCCCTCCACTAGGGCTCTCATATCTGACCGGGGTGGCTCCCAATTGAAGCATCTAGGATGGTGGTGTTCGGGTGGTAGATGCTCTTCACAATACGCGCACTGAGAGAGGTAGGGTCCTGTAGCATGCACCATACTTGTCTAGCTAGCATAGCTAGGTTGAAAAGCTCAAAATCTTTGAAATCCAAGCCCCCCATGCTCTTAGGCTGAGTCATCGCTTTGCACGAGACCCAATGTGGTTTGCGCTGTCCATTCTTGCTCCCCCACCAAAATTTTCTAATCAACATGTTCAGATGCTCACATAGTCCCCTTGACAATTTAAAACAAGACATAGAAAAGACTGGAATTGCTTGTGCCACAGCTTTGACCAACACCTCCTTCCCCGCAGAGGACATTGTCCTTTCAATCCATCCTTGGATCTTATTCCACAGTCTGTCCTTCAAATGTTTGAATGATCCATTTTTTGAGGCCCCCACGTCGGTGGGCATACCTAGATATTTCTCGTTCAAAGTTTCATTAGGGACGTTCAAGATCTCTTTTATATCGTTGCGGACAGGTTCAGGGACACCTTTGCTGAAAAATATAGAAGATTTATCAAAGTTTATCCGCTGACTTGTTGCATTGCAATATGTATCTAGCACTTGGTTCACCTCGGTAGCTCCCACACTGTTTGCCTTGAAGAACAGCAGGCTGTCATCAGCGAATAGTAGATGGTTAACCAGTGGCGCCGAGGGTGCCACCTGAATCCCATCCAAGTTGGATGACTCTCTTTGTGATTTTAACAGGCACGGCAGGCCCTCTGCTGCTAACAAGAACAAGTATGGAGATATCGGGTCCCCTTGCCGAATACCACGTGAAGGACAGAACTCCTCAAGTTTTTTCCCATTGAAAAAAATTGAGAATTTTACTGTGGATACCATGCTCATAACAATATCAACCCACCGAGTGGTAAAACCCAGCTTGAGCCTTATAGCTCGAAGGTAGGTCCATCCAACTCTGTCGTAGGCCTTCATCATGTCTAGCTTGAGGGCGCATGACTGATGTTTTTTAACCTTATTCCTCTTCATGAAATGCAAGCACTCATAAGCTGTTATAATATTATCTGTGATTAATCTGCCAGGAACAAAAGCTGACTGCATTGGTGAGATGATATCTGGAAGTATTTGCTTTAGTCTATTGGATATTACCTTAGACGCAATTTTGTAGAGCACGTTGCATAAGCTGATTGGCCTGAACTGTTTGAGAAGTGTGGGGTTTTTTACCTTGGGGATGAGGACCAGTAACGTGTTGTTGATGCAAGCTGCTGACTCAGTACCCTCAACAATTTTGAGGACCACGGTTGTGACCTCATCTCCGCACAGCTCCCAGTGACCTGAAAAAAGTGAGCGGGGTATCCATCCGGTCCAGGCGCTTTGATTGGAAACATTTGAAACAAGGCACACTTTACCTCCTCTTGGGAATAGGGCGCATTCAGAAGGTCGTTCATATCGGGAGTTACCTTGGTTGGCACGTGTCTGAGCACTTCCTCCATGTTTTGTACCCCTTCTGACGTGTACAAATTTTTGTAGTATGTCGTAGTCATCTCTTCCATCCCAATTGGATCCTCTATGACCTGACCCTGCTCGTCATGCAGCGACTTTATTTGATTTTTACGACGCCTTTCACTTGCCCTCAGATGGAAAAAATAGGTGTTTTTGTCACCATGAGCTAGCCACTCCAGGCGCGCCCTTTGGCGCCAGAGCATTTCCTCACGATGGAATAGCTCAACCAATCGATCAGTGACATTTGTTTCTTCCAGGGTGGGGCCGGATCTTCCTGGGATGGCATGCAAGTCCTGTAGACAGATTTTTAATTGAGCTATCTCCTTCCGCACCGAACCGAAGTTGTTTCGATCCCAGGCCGACAGATCTCCAGCTAGGTCCCCTAGCTTTGCGTGCAATGATTGCACTGTCCCTACTTCCTGCATGCTCCACCGGTTCGCCACTGCTGCGAAGAGAGATTCTTCTCTCTCCCACATAGTCTCATATTTAAAAGCCCTGGGGCCCGCACTGCATGCATGCAATTCACGTAGAGTGAGAAAGATCGGTATGTGGTCGGAACTCACTGCCGTCTTGTGATGCAAAGTAGACTCTGGCAGCGCAACCGACCACTCTGGGTTCACCAAGCATCTGTCCAACTGAACTCGTGTGAAGGTGCCTCCAGCCACCTTCTTTTCGAAAGTCCAGCTTGTCCCCGTGTGCCCTATATCTGACAATTCGCATGTATCAATAGCTTCCCGAAAACCATCAATCTGAGCTTGGCTCCGGCATCCAACTCCATCATGTTCGCTGAGGTTCATGTTGGAGATATGCCCTAGAGGCAATCATGTATGATGATATTTCCTATGTGTTGATGAATAAAGATAGTCCTTGGACATTATCAATGATGTGTATCAGCAAGTACGTGACTTGTTTGTGGGACTATGCATTGTATGATGACTATCCTAAAAGGTCCCTAGTTGAAAGGGCTGTGTGGACGCGCAGCCGACTAGACTGGCATATGACACGGTTGATGGCTTGGTCTCACTAGCCATGGAGCATTGGATGCTAACCGGATAATATGGACTTGGAAAGGTCTGGTCGGATTCGACGTAGTTGGATCCGAGTCGAGATAAGGTCCGAGTCGGATAGACCCAACTATGAGACGCAGCGATATGTCATCTGTGAGTCTCTAGTACAACATACGTTCTATGTCCTAAGACCTGAGCTGACGCATGTACTCGGGATGGTGACAGACTTGCTTTGGGCCGACCAAACGCTACTCCGTGATCGGGTAGTTACAAAGGTAGGTTTCGGGTTTGTCCAGTCCCATGCTGCGAGACATGGTCGAGCAAGATGGGATTTGCCCCTTCGATCAGGAGAGATATACTCTGGGCCCCTCGTGTGATCCGACCAGGATAAGCATGGGCATGCGACAAGGATTATGAGATAATCCGGTTTGTGGTCGGTATCACTGGAACGAGCAAGAGGTCGGGCTAGCACAAGGATGACAGTCTTGCTTTGAGCCCGACAACATATATCATGTGGCAAAGGGAACAGAAGTGTGACACGTTGTACAGGTTCGCCTAACCAGCTTCATAGTCTACTTGGTGGTCGACACGCCTTGCTAGAGGCCGCTACCAACTGTACAGGTCGGAGGTGATCCGAACTGTGACCAAGCCGACTTGAACCTAAGGGGTCGCGCGCTTAAGGGAAGGAACCTACGAGGTCGGTTCGTAAGGACACTGGTCGGATGTGATCCGAACTGGACTAGGAATGTGACCGAGTAGACTATGGGCTTTAGGGTCCGTGCGAGGCCCAAGTGTTGAGCCTGCGACGGACGCCTATATAAAGTGGAGGTGCGGCACACTCATGTGGTTGATCGCTTCGGCTGCGACTAGGGTTTGCATGTGTTGCGAATAGCCACCTCCACTCGCCGCCGACTGTGTGATCGGACCTAGGTGTCCGCCGCACGGTGTTCCTCCTGCACGCGCGGATACCGTTAGAGGCGGTGCACTTGCGCCGCTCCGGCGAACCTGTACGTGGGAACCGACGACCGGCCGCTCGAGGGAGATCGGACGAGGAGGAGACGATCCACGCGGACGCGCTGCCCCAACTCTTCTTCCGCTGCACGGCACTGCGTGTCTAGTGGTAACAAACTGTGATCCATCTCCTGTAGCATGTTCCTGGATGTTCTGCGCAGAGGAAAATTTTAATTTGCAGTCGACGCACCCTACCGTAGATCCCAACAGTGGTATCAGAGCCTCTGCTATAGGATTTGGATTCAGATCGTATGCATATTAGATATGCGGAGGCGGTAGATGAGATCTGTTGTCCTTGAGGAGATCGGCTATGTGCACGGTTGATGTGATCAAATGCACATGGGGATCGTTGAGGCTATGTTTTCTGTTAATCGGGATCAATGAGGTCGTGACACGATCTACCCCTACCGTTCGGTCATCCGCCATTGGGGTTAACAGTGAAACGTAAATCCGAATTAGATTCGCGATGATCGATAAGATTGGTCAGATCAGAGAATTCGGCGTGATCGGAGTTCAGATGTGATCTGTGATTTCCGAAAACGTCGGGAGCTGCCCGCACCCGCGAGGGGCGCTGCCCCTTCGAACCCCACCCCTAACCGGCTAGCGGGACCACCGTGTGCGTAGCGTCGTGTATTTCATACCCGCCACACAAACCGGTAGAATGTGATTCTATGCATAACTTTGTTTTGCAGGTTTGATGTGAATAGTATGGCTCATGTGTATGTGATGCATGTGTGTAATTTATACGTGGCCTGCGTGTCATGTTTGTCACCGGCAGAATAAAGTGTTGTCATTATATTGTATAATGACCTGCGTGTCGACTTGTGACTCTATGTAAATTCATTACTAGTTGTAGTAGTTGGATAATAGAGATCAGGTTGGCGGCTTGGCGGCCCGGCGTGACAAACAAGATGGAGTTCGTAGATGGTCATCGGAGTCAGAGCCGACCTGGAAGAACGTCCATGAAGGAGCCATACTATTTCAAAATATGTGTTATATTTGTGATTGTTATGCTTCTTTGTTTCTATGCATGTTAGAATGGTAGAATGATCCCTCAAGAATATCGCTTAATTGCCATCCCGATGTTGCACCTTCGCACGCCAAGTACGTCTAGTAGTGGCCTCATAAAATTGGGGTGCTGCTGGGTGTCCTTGAATGAAGGGTTCTGTCGGACACGGACATGCACTTTGCATCGAGTTAACTTGACAAGGCTATCAAAACGGTTTTGGGCCTTGTGGCAAAGAAGGTTGGGAGCCGGGGTATGAGATACCTTCCCGAACGGCTGGGAGTCGTATAGAGATACGATTAGCAAGGAGTTGCTTACTGGATAGGTATGTTGGCTAGCAGTGATGCTAAAGCTCACTAGTCGCATGCGCTAGTCGATCCTGAATCACTGAGAGTTTGCGGAGGGATGCCAACTTCAGTGGGAGTATTTCTGTTTAGGCTAGAATTACTCTACATAAACACATTGCTTAGTGATTGCATATTTTCTATTGTAGATCAATGGCACCACCTGCTCAACCCAACTTTGCATTGAAATCAATTCTGGAAAAGGATAAACTGAATGGAACAAACTTTACCACCTGGTATAGAAATCTGATAATAGTTCTCAAGCATGATAAAAAGGAACATGTTCTAGAGGATCCACTTCTAGAGGAACCTGTTGATAATGCTAGTGCCACAGCTAAGAATGCCTACCAGAAACTCGTTGATGAATCAACGGAGATCAGCTGTATGATGCTGGCTTGTATGGAGCCCGATTTGCAACAGCATTTCAAAAATGTTGAGGCTTACGATATGATCGAGAGTCTCAAGAGCATGTTTCAGACACAGGCTAGGACCGAAAGGTTCAACGTCTGGAGATCCTTGATGGATTGCAAGCTGAAGGAAGGTGATCCACTGAGCCCACATGTGATCAAGATGATTGGATATGTGCAAGCTTCGGATCATTTGGGCTTCCCGCTCTTGGATGAGCTGGCCACTGATGCTGTTCTGGGTTCTCTTCCGCCCAGCTATGGGACGTTCATCTCGAACTATCATATGCATGGCATGGATAAGAAGCTCACTGAATTGCATGGGATGCTCAAAGTGGCAGAGCAGGATATTAAGAAAGGCACGCATCAAGTGTTGATGGTGCAGAAATCGGCTAAGTTCAAGAGTTGGTCCAAGAAAAAGGCTAAGGCAAAGGGCACGGAGATGGTAACCTCTGCCGCTGCGCCGAAGTCTGGACTGGACTCGAAGACCGTTTGCTATCACTACAAGGAAACCGTTCACTGGAAGAGGAACTGTAGCAAGTGGCTTGCAGAGCATGGCAAGAAGGCCGGAAATGCTTCTTTAGGCAAAGGTACACTTGTTGCATATGTTATAGACATTTACCTTGCTGACATACCTAGTAGCTCTTGGGTATTTGATACCAGATCGGTTGTTCATATTTGCAACTCGATGCAGGGGCTGGTAAGAACTAGGCGTGTGGCACAAGGGGAGATTGACATCAGGGTCGGCAACAAAGCAAGAGTTGCCGCGTTGGAGGTCGGCACGATGCAGCTCCAGCTTCCTTCTGGATTTATTTTGGAATTGAATAATTGTTATTATATTCCTGCACTTAGTCGGAACATTATTTCTGCCTCATGTTTAATGAGTCAGGGTTATGAATTCAATTTAAAGGACAATGGTTGTTCGATATTTTTGAATGGTATGTTCCACGGCTATGCACCCATTGTTGATGGGTTATTTATATTGAATCTAGAACAGGAACCGGTCTATAATGTGAATGTCAAGAGGCATAAGCGTAATGAGATAAATCCGGCATACTTTTGGCATTGCCGGCTTGGACACATTAGTCTGAAACGCATGAATAAGCTCCATGATGATGGGCTCCTAACTTCGTCCGACTTCGGGTCGTTCGAGACATGTGAATCATGCTTGCTCGGCAAGATGACTAAGTCTCCTTTCGCAAAGAGTTGCGAGAGGGCGTCCGAGCTGTTGGAGCTTATACACGATGATGTGTGTGGTCCAATGAGCACAACTGCCAGAGGTGGCTATCAAGATGCCGTGACTTTTACCGACGACTTGAGTAGATATGGATATATCTATTTGATGAGGCACAAGTCGGAGACTTCTGAAAAGTTCAAAGAGTTTCAGAACGAGGTTGAGAATCAGCTCAGCAAGACTATAAAGCTTATGTGATCTGATCGTGGAGGTGAGTACATGAGCCAGGAGTTTGATGATCATCTGAAAAGTCGAGGTATAGTACCTCAGCTCACACCTCCGGGTACGCCACGGAGAAACGGCGTGTCGGAATGGAGGAATAGGACCTTGTTGGACATGGTCCGGTCTATGATGAACAAATCGGATTTACCCTTGTCATTCTGGGGATACACTCTAGAAACTGCAGCTTTCACACTTAATAGGGTACCATCAAAATCCGTAGACAAGACACCACATGAGATGTGGACCGAGAAGAGTCCCAGTTTGTCTTTTCTAAAGATTTGGGGTTGTGAAGCATTTGTCAAGAGACTTATGTCAGACAAGCTTACACCCAAGTCGGATAAATGCATATTCGTGGGATATCTGAGGGAAACCTTGGGATATAGCTTCTACAACCGGGAAGAGAACAAAGTGTTTGTTGCTCGGAACGGGGTTTTCCTTGAGAAAGAGTTTCTCAGTCGGGAGGCCAGTGGGAGGACGGTTCGACTCGAAGAAATTCGAGGACCACTCGGGGATGGCTCGGTTGGTGATGAGATCATACCGGAGTCAGTCAAGGAACCTGTAGTGGAAGCGGCACCGGAACCACAGAGGTCGGAAAGATTGCGCAGAGTGCGTGATGTATTGTTGCTAGAAAGCAACAAGCCGGCCACGTATGCGGAAGCGATGGCGAGCCCAGATTCCGAGGCATGGCTGGAGGCCATGAGATCCGAGTTAAAGTCCATGGATGAGAATCAAGTCTGGGACTTGGTTGATCCGCCACCTGGCGTAACTGCCATTGGTTGCAAATGGGTCTTTAAGAAGAAAACCGATGTGGATGGAAATGTTCAGATCCACAAAGCTCGGCTTGTCGCTAAAGGTTATGGACAAGTTCAAGGAATTGACTATGGCGAGACTTACTCGCCGGTAGCGATGCTGAAATCGGTGAGGATCATACTAGCTATAGCTGCATATTTCGATTACGAGATATGGCAGATGGATGTCAAAACGGCTTTCCTTCACGGAAATTTAACCGAGGACGTGTATATGATACAACCCGAGGGTTTTGTCGATCCGACTAGCACTAGTAAGGTATGCAAGCTCAAGAGATCCATTTATGGGTTGAAGCAAGCATCTCGGAGTTGGAACATTCATTTTGATGAGGTCGTCACTGGTCTCAGTTTCATCAAAAGCGAAGAGGACTCTTGTTTATACAAGAAGTTAAGTGGGAGCTCGATAGTGTTTTTGATCTTGTATGTGGACGACATACTACTGATAGGAAATGATGTTTCGATGCTAAACTCGGTCAAGGAGTCATTGAATGGCAAGTTTTCAATGAAAGACCTTGGTGAGGCAGTCTATATTTTAGGCATTAAGATCTATAGAGATAGATCGAGGAGGCTGCTTGGCCTAAGCTAGAGCACGTACATAGATAAAGTGTTGAAGCGGTTCAGCATGAGTAAGGCGAAGAAAGGGTTCTTGCCACTCTCACATGGTATAAAGCTAAGCGAGACTCAGAGTCCTTCGACATCTGATGAGCGAAGCAGGATGAGTAGGATTCCGTATGCCTCGGCAATCGGATCCATCATGTATGCCATGATATGTACAAGGCCTGATATTGCTTTTGCAATAAGCCTAACAAGTAGATACTAGGGCAACCCAAGTGAGAGTCACTGGGCAGCGGTAAAGACTATTTTGAAGTACCTGAAAAGGACTAAAGAGATGTTCCTAGTTTATGGAGGTGAGGAAGAGCTCGTCGTAAGGGGTTACACTGATGCTAGTTTCCAAACCGTCAGAGATGATTGTCGATCACACCGGATTCGTGTATGTCCTGAATGGAGGAGCGAGTAATGGATGAGTTCCAAGCAGGATACGGTGGCGATTCTACCACAAAGCCGAATACATTGCGGCTTGTGAAGCTGCAAAGGAAGGTGTTTGGATCCGCATTTTCGGATGATCTTGGTATTTTCCCAGCCTCGGGAAACCGTTGGACCTTTATTGTGATAATTCGGTGCCATCGCACAAGCCAAGGAGCCGAGGAATCACCACAAGGTCGGACACATAGATCGGAAATATCACCGATACGAAAGATCGTAAAGAATGGTGATGTAGAGTTATGCAAGATTCACACGGATGCAAATGTTGCAGATCCGTTGACTAAGCCGCTTCCACAACCCAAGCATGAGGGGCACGTTAGAGCAATGAGCATTCGATGTCTATTTGATTGACTCTAGTGCAAGTGGGAGACTGTTGGAGATATGCCCTAGAGGCAATCATGTATGATGATATTTCCTATGTGTTTATGATGTGTTTATGAATAAAGATAGTCCTTGGACATTATCAATGATGTGTATCAGCAAGTACGTGACTTGTTTGTGGGACTATGCATTGTATGATGACTGTCCTAAAAGGTCCCTAGTCGAAAGGGCTGTGTGGACGCGCAGCCGACTAGACTGGCATATGACACGGTTGATGGCTTGGTCTCACTAGCCATGGAGTATTGGATGCTAACCGGATAATATGGACTTGGAAAGGTCTGGTCGGATTCGACGTAGTCGGATCCGAGTCGAGATAAGGTCCGAGTCGGACAGACCCAACTATGAGACGCAACGATATGTCATATGTGAGTCTCTAGTACAACATACGTTCTATGTCCTAAGACCCGAGTGGCGCATGTACTGGATGGTGACAGACTTGCTTTGGGCCGACCAAACGCTACTCCGGACTGGGTAGTTACAAAGGTAGGTTTGGGTTTGTCCGGTCCCATGCTGCGAGACATGGTCGAGCAAGATGGGATTTGCCCTCCGATCGGGAGAGATATACTCTGGGCCCTCGTGTGATCCGACCAGGATAAGCATGGCTATGCGACAAGGATTATGAGATAATCCGGTTTGTGGTCGGTATCCTTTCGAACGAGAAAGAGGTCGGGCTAGCACAAGGATGACAGTCTCGCCTTGAGCCCGACAACATATATCATGTGGCAAAGGGAATGAAGTGTGACATGTTGTGCAGTGTTCGCTTAACCAGCTTCATAGTCTACTTGGTGGTCGGCACGCCTTGCTAGAGGCCGCTACCAACCGTCAGGTCGAGGTGATCCGAACTGTGACCAAGCCGACTTGAACCTAAGGGGTCGGGCGCTTAAGGGAAGGAACCTACGAGGTCGGTTCGTAAGGACACTGGTCGGATGTGATCCGAACTGGACTAGGAACATGACCGAGTAGACTATGGGCTTTAGGGTCCGTGCGAGGCCCAAGTGTTGAGCCTGCGACGGACGCCTATATAAAGTGGAGGTGCAGCACACTCATGTGGTTGATCCTTCGACTGCGACTAGGGTTTGCATGTGTTGCGAATAGCCACCTCCACTCGCCGCCGACTGTGTGATTTGACCTAGCAGTCCGCCGCACGGTGTTCCTCCTGCACGTGCGGATACCGTTAGAGGCGGTGCACTTGCGCCGCTCCGGCGAACCTAACGACGGCCGCTCGAGGGAGATTGGACGAGGAGGAGACGATCCACGCGGACGCGCTACCCCAACTCTTCTTCCGCTGCACAGCACTGCGCGTCTAGTGGTAAAGAACTGTGATCCATCTCTCGTAGCATGTTCCTAGATGTTCTGCGCGTAGGAAAATTTTAATTTGCAGTCGACGCACCCTACCGTAGATCCCAACAGTTCAGTACCTCGTTGAAGTCGCCGATAACCGCCCATGGCCTGTTTTGAGACTCAGCTATGTTCTTCATAGTATCCCAAGTATTCTGCCTGTCCGGAACTTGAGCCTCTCCGCAAACAAATGTTACTCTAACCTGCACATCCACCATATTATCTATTAAGGCATAAATATGGTACCTCGAATACCCAATAACTTCCACTTTTATTTCATCATTTCAAAAAATACAAAGACCACCACTCCTTCCAGAACTACTCACTGCATAACTTTTATTGAAACCTAAACCTTTTGCCAGCTTCTCTACCCTCGAACCCTCTATTTGTGTTTCAAGAATACAAAGAATAGAGGGGGCAAACTGCCCCGCAAGATCGCGAAGCTCCCGAACTGTCGCGGCTTTGCCAATTCTGCGGCAGTTCCAGCAAAGTAGACGCATTGCGCTAGGCGAACCCCTCCTTGGGAGCTCGCCAAACGCGCATCAGGTGTCTTGCTAGGTGTTGCACTCTTTGCTGTATTTGCATCGGCAGTTGAGGGGCTCGGTTTGTTTCTCTTTGTCTCTTGCTTCAAGGTGGGGCTTGGGGGGATCGCCGGTGGCAGCATGAGAATGTTTTTATTCAACTGTGCTTGTTGCTGCGGATGTGTGCCTTTTGGTTTTGTGAAAGCGCTTCTCTTTCTGTTGCGATCAAGTTCTTCCATAGTGACATCATTGAGCATCAGGTCCGATTCTTCATGAGGCTGGCTGCCCGAGGCCTCTCGGTTCGCTCCTGCTCTCCCACCCCCTCGGCCTGAACGACCTCGGCCTCGCCCTCCTCTAGGGCTCTCGCTTTCTCCTGGCCCTCTGCCAGGGCTCTGGAACCAACTTGCTTTTATGTCCTTGAACACGAGTGCCTTTGGGGGATGAACACCATCTCCACACTCTTTGTACAGATGACCAAGATATCCACATACGACGCACCAATCAGGCAACCTTCCGTACTTGATTCTAAAGATCACACGTTCCACCGCATCCTTCTTCTTGACTACCAACGAGACGGTGTTTTTCAAGGGTTTTGTCACATCGATCCGCACCCGAACCCTAGCAAAGTTGCCCTCAAAAGCTTGTGACTTTGGCTCAACGAATATGAACTCTCCCACCGTGGATGACGGGGCCTTGATCTTAGAGAAATAACTATCTGGGAGGTCATGTATCTGCAGCCAGATATCGATCTTTTTAAGTTCAATGGTTGACGGCTTCGTGAAACCATCATAAGGCGCAAGGACCACCGCCTTCCCCTTTAAGTTCCATGGCCCTTCCTCCATTACCCTCTCCCAATCGCCAAGGCAAGAGAATTGGAGGGTGTAGAGGTTTTCCTCCAGAGGCCTGATCTTGACTTCCTGCGCCAGATCCCACGCCACCCTCATGCTTCTGTAAAACCAATACTGGCTGTAAACTTTGTCGGTGTGAACGCTAGCGATAGCTGATACGTCTCCAACGTATCTATAATTTTTGATTGTTCCATGCTATTATATTATCTGTTTTGGATGTCCATTGGGCTTTATTATACACTTTGATATCATTTTTGGGACTAACCTATTAATCGGAGGCCCAGCCCAAATTGCTGTTTTTTTGCCTATTTCACTGTTTCGCAGAAAAGGAATATCAAACGGAGTCCAAACGGAATGAAACCTTCGGGAACGTGATTTTTGGAACAAACGTGATCCAGAGGACTTGGAGTGGACGTCAAGCAATCAACGAGGAGACCACAAGGCAGGGAGGCGAAACTGCCCCCCCGGGCGCGCTCCCCACCCTCGTGGGCCCCTTGTAGCTCCACCGACCTACTTCTTCCTCCTATATATACCTTCCTCATGGGTACCTCCGCAACCTTCTGTACCCATGAGATCCCATCTTGGGGCCTTTTCCGTCGCTCCACCGGAGGGGGCATTGATCATGGAGGGCTTCTACATCAACACCATAGCCTCTCCGATGATGTGTGAGTAGTTTACCTCAGACCTTCGGATCCATAGTTATTAGCTAGATAGCTTCTTCTTGTTGGGGAACGTAGCAGAAATTCAAAATTTTCCTACGAGTCACCAAGATCTATAAATGGAGATACTAGCAACAAGGGGAAGGAGAGTGCATCTACATACCCTTGTAGATCGCTAAGCGGAAGCGTTCAAGAGAACGGGGTTGAAGGAGTCGTACTCGTCGTGATCCAAATCACCGGAGATCCTAGTGCCGAACGGACGGCACCTCCGCGTTCAACACACGTACAGCCTGGTGATGTCTCCCATGCCTTGATCCAGCAAGGAGAGAGGGAGAGGTTGAGGAAGAATCCATCCAGCAGCAGCACAATGGCGTGGTGGTGATGGAGGAGCGTGGCAATCCTGCAGGGCTTCGCCAAGCACCGCGGGAGAGGAGGAGTACTTGGGAGAGGGGGAAGGCTGCGCCAGAACTTGGGGTGCGGCTGCCTCCCACCCTCCACTATTTATAGGTGGGGAGAGGGGCCGCCCCCTAGATCTCATCTAGGGTTGGGGCAGCGGCCAAGGGGGGAGTGCCTCCAAAGTCAAGTGGAGGCCCTCCCCTTAGGGTTCCCTCTCCCATGCGCATGGGCCTTGGGGGCTTGTGCCCTGGCCCATTAAGGCTAGGGCGCCTTACAGCCCATGCTGCTGTATTGGACGTGGTGGAACATCTTCCGGACATCCGGACCCCTCCGAATCCTCCGAACCTTAGGAAGCTTCCGGTACAATCTGGAAAACCCGAACTTTTCCGGAACCCGAACAACAACTTTCCATATATAAATCTTTACCTCCGGACCATTCCGGAACTCCTCGTGACGTCCGGGATCTCATCCGGGACTCCGAACAACATTCGGTAACCACATACAAACTTCCTTTATAACCCTAGCGTCATCGAACCTTAAGTGTGTAGACCCTACGGGTTCGGGAACCATGCAGACATGACCGAGACATTCTCCGGTCAATAACCAACAGCGGGATATGGATACCCATGTTGGCTCCCAAATGTTCCACGATGATCTCATCGGATGAACCACGATGTCAAGGACTCAATCAATCCCGTATACAATTCCCTTTATCTAGCGGTATTGTACTTGCCCGAGATTCAATCATCAGTATGCCGATACCTTGTTCAATCTCGTTACCGGCAAGTCTCTTTACTCGTTCCGTAACACATCATCCCGTGATCAACCCCTTGGTCACATTGTGCACATTATTGTGATGTCCTACCGAGTGGGCCCAGAGATACCTCTCCGTCACACTGAGTGACAAATCCCAGTCTCAATTCGTGCAAACCCAACAGGCACTTTCGGAGAAACCTGTAGTGCACCTTTATAGCCACCCAGTTACGTTGTGACGTTTGGTACACCCAAAGCATTCCTACGGTATCCGGGAGTTGCACAATCTCATGGTCTAAGGAAAAGATACTTGACATTAGAAAAGCCTTAGCATACGAACTACATGATCTTTGTGCTAGCCTTAGGATTGTGTAACATCCCAAAATTCTAAATTTTGGAATGTTATATTAGATAAATAACTATGCTTGTTGTCTGATTGTTTGTTTGATTGATTGAGTGAAACTGAGTGGAATTTGAAACTTTTGAAAGTTGAATGAGAGGGAATGAAATGACTATCCCAAACTTTCCCCTCTGCCTTTTTGGATCCCAATGAATTCAAGTTCATTCCAACACCAAACCCTAGAGTGAAGATGACATGACTTCTTCCATTTGGAATGAAAAGGGTTTTGGAAAAAATTTGAATTTCAACTGAAAATATTCCAAATTCAAAGCTTTATGCAACTCTATGATTTTCATGAGAGAAGTTAAAATGACTTCTTCAATTATATGAAATATGAGTTGGAGGTTAAAAAGAATCAAATTGAAAGTCATTTGAAAGTATCTTGAAAACACTTTTCAAATTTGAGTTTCTTTTGAATTTGAAAAAAATGAATTTTTATAAAGTTTGGATTTTGCCCCTGGAAAAATGTTCAAATGATAGGGAATATTCCCCTGATCATTTTGATATATATATGTCTTATATAATTATTTATATTTCTCTCTGTTTTATTTTTCAAAAAAATTAAAATAAAATAGGAAAAAAAACCCTGGCGCGGCCAGCCAACTGCCCAGCTAACACCCAGTGGCCCACCGAGCCAGGCCCAGCGCGCCAATGAGCCGGCCAATGAACCGACGCGCCCCCCCTCGCCGAATCGCTCCGCGTCGGTCGGCCGACCCGCGCGCCCCTCCTCTCGACGCAGGCGGGCCCCACCGTCGTCAACCCTCGCACGCCACCTCGCCCGCGCCGCCATCCGGATCCCGAAGGATCCGGATTTGATCTCCTCCCGATTCACCCCCCTTGCAACGAGTCGCCCCGCCTATAAAACCCCTCCCCGCACCCCATTCCCCCTCGCCCCTCTGGGACCCTCTCCTCCTCCTCACGCGCGCATGAGACCCCGCCACCGCCGCCATTGCCTCGTCGCCGTCGCCTAGCCCACCCGATCTCGCGGACTCCACAGACCCACCCCGAGCCCGTCCCGCACTGGCCGGAGCCTCCTCTCGACGCCCCGACCACCGGAGACGCCGGCCTTTTCGCCGCCCGAGCCACCGCCGCCGTCGAAGTCCGGTAAGCCGCCGGAGCTTCCCTACCCCGTCCGATCCCGATCTTGCAGCTAGGATTAGAACCCCCCCCCCGAAGGGGTATGTTCTTTTATTAAAAACCCGGTTCGGCCCGGTTTAGTTCCGGTTTAATTTTTGTTAGATTTTATTATTAGACCGGCCCGATTCGTTTAAACCCTAGGGCGTAGTTTAGTTATTTAACGCCGAAGCGTTAGTTAGGCCCATTAGGCCGTTTTTTCTTTATTTTTCATTTTAGTTGTTGCTTGTAGTAGGAAAACTTTGAGTTGGATTTCTTCGCGTTTTCCTTTGGGTTTTTATTCGTTTGTTTTGGTGTGTTATGTTACTATGCTATTGTGTTAAGTGATCATATGCTATGTGCTTATTATGGTTATTGTTTGCCTTGGTAGAATTTCCGGAGTGCGAAGTTTGCTACCACGAGTCTCTAGTTTTCGAAGATCGTCAGCAAGGCAAGTTCACTTTGACCATGTTTTTCATACCTATGTGTTTTATTGCATCTAGTGTCATCTTCGCAACAATCCCTCCAGTAGTGACATTGAATCCTTGTAGTTGAGTAGTATGCATGAGGTAGGAACCCATCACCCTGTTACCAAGCCCGGGGCGTTATTTATTTTAATGCTACGCTATAGTAGGCGGGGTTGGTATGAGTGCTTCGGGAGTGGTGTGAGAATGGAGGATCTCGTCAATGGCGACAACTCCATGATGGAATCTGCAAGGACTGCATCTTCAAGGCCTCAAGACTTCAAGACTCGAGACAAGAATTCAATACACACTCTGGGTGAAGGATGGTTGACGGGCACCTGGAGAAACCGGTGGTTGGCGGGATGCATGGAGAAGCGCCATGACATCTTGGAAAGCTTCACCCAGACTCAAAGAGACGGAAGAATACTTCATGCCGGAAGCTTAACTGTGCAACCGCAAGTCATTATGGGCTCTGGCTTGGTTGACCTTAGTTGTGACTCTGGCTGGGGCGGTGCTAGCAGATGTAGAACTACGGTAGGATGGGATGAGCACCGGACGGTGGTCGAGGAACTCTTGGAAGACCATGTTTGGTCATCTTGTTCTCAAACACCTGAAGTGCGAGAACGTAAAGAGAGGATCGAATCTTGCGGGAAAAGTGTACAAACCTCTGCAGAGGGTTAAAACCTAATCGATTAGCCGTGTCCCGATTCACGGACAATTTGAGCATCTGGACTTGGATCTATCTCGGAACTCTCAACACCGGATGATAACTTAATTGTGGGCAACTTATGATGAATTTGGGCTATGAGACATCGGTTGGCGGAACCATGTCATGATAGAAAACTCTATAGTACAGACTTCATTTATGCCTTTGATGTAGGGAATATAAAACCAGCTTTTACATAAACAAAACTCGAGATCTGAGCCACAAAGCCATACTGCATATAGCATAGTTTATCATCTGTTTTCTCTTATTGTGATCTTGCGGTACATTCAATGTCTTGACCTACGGCTGCAACATGTCATGTTGCAGATATTTCCTCGACGAGTAAGAGTTACGATACAGGGTTACGGTCTACACTCAACCTGCCGATGGCGTTGATGGGACTCCACACCCGTTTGATTGTTTCCGCTGAGTATTATGAGGTATATATCATTTACGTTATTTATACATGTGATTGCACTTTGATATATACATTGATGTAATGTGTGTGCCAAGCATACTGATCGTGGATGGCCGAGATACACAGAGGCTTGACCGTCTGAGGTCGGGTCACTACAGAAATGGTATCAGAGCACATGTTGACTGTAGGACGTGACCCTAGAAATCGGAAAGCCCCTAGGACAGGATGTCTCAAATTTTTTTTTTCAAAAAGACTCTTACTTCTCATCTTTTCTGATTTTATCAAATAGACCCTCTCACCTCAAATAGTTAGAATATACCCCTTATCCTTTGATCACCCGGAGGATCAACTGAAGACGCTCCAAGAAGGATTAGATATCGGAGAACTGATGACCACTTCAGAGTAAAGGGGATTTCACCATGCATTAGAAGAGTTGAAGCTGCAACAATTGAAGACTCCGAAGACTAGAAGAATTTGAAGAATCTGAAGAATTATTTGACCTTTAGAAGACCAAACCCCTATTACATACGTTAGATGCGACGATTTGTGAGCTGTCATTTGTTTGATGTTTTCCGACAGCCACAAAGTAAAACTTGTTCCTTCAAAAAACTATTGTTTGTATTGTGTGTATATCCCTCCCCACCTCTCTCATATCTCATCCCAAAACTTTTGGACCCCATAGATGATGAACGAAGTTGGCCTGATATTCTCTGGACCGAAGACTCGGCTGGAGGCAGAGCTATGGATTCAGAACATGGAGAATCACTTCGGGAGCAATTTGGTTTCAAGGAAGAATGAAGTATCTTACGCTCTTCAGTACTTTGAAGGAAGTGCTGCAACCTGGTGGAAAATGCATCAAGCCATACAAGGATTTAATGGAGCAAGAACTTGGGACGAATTCAAGAAGACTCTGACAATATCTCGTCTTACCCGGAAGCACTACGATAACCCGAAGAAGAAACCTTGTGCCTGCAAGATTTGCGGAGAAATAGGACACACCCAAGAGGAACACAAGGATGGATGCCCTCATTGTGAGGAGAAACACCCAGCTGAGGAATGCCCAACTAGTCAGGTGACTTGTTTCTTGTGTGAAGGAACCACCCACTACCCGACTCAGTGTTACATTTACCCCATGGTGCAACAAACTATTCAGGAGCAGGAAGAAGGAATGAAAGAAGCCCTCCGAGAAGTTATGAAAGAACACTGTGATGAAGGAATGTGTTGAAGACCCCGATGGAGAAGGCCTCAACAGATTTTACTCCAATGCCTGCTATTCATGTGGAGAAGAAGGACATTTTCACAAGATTGCACCAAGGAAAGAAAAGAGTATCGGGATACTTCCGGCGGAAGCAATAGAGTTTGATCCACAGGGAATAGAAGGTTTGATCGAGCGAAGAAACCGGGAAGAGAAAACAAACACACCCTCGGAACAACCCAATTTCTGCAAAGAGGGACAAGAGTCGTATTACCTGTTTTGAATGTAAGGACGTCGGGCATTATGCCAATCATTGTCTTGAAAGGAAGCAAGGAACTCAAGGAGCAGGCACCATCTCCAAGAAGCCCAAAGACTTGTCGGAAGTCATTTGTTTTCGCTGCAAGGAAGCAGGACATTATGCTACTAAATGTCCCAACAAGATGAAAGCTGGAGTTGAGTAGTTGGAATTTTGATATGGATAATAAGAGTAGTAGAAAGCAATTTCATTTTCATGAGTTCGATGAGTTGAGTTATGTAATAGATTACTCAAAGATTGTAATAGTTCATGACTCAATAAAGTTGTATTGTCACATGCTGAAAGGCTTTAAGGAGTTGTCATATTTCATCTTGGAAATTAATATTCTGGATGAACATGGAAGAAAGAGTTGTGATGCATAAACAGGAAATTGGAAATTGAGTTTGAAGTTTTGTTTGGATGATACGAATGTGTGCCCCAGGAGATAAGTACCTTATTCTGAGCATCATTTCTGTTTCACAACTGCAGATGACGACCCTTCTGAGTCTTTCCTTAAAGGTCGGAAACAATCATGACCCGACAGTGATCATGATTACCGAAGATCTGAAGGACATGATGAAGCATATTCACCTTGAAGGAGATGCAGTCTACAAAGGCTACCCCTTCATGCAAAAGGGAGTGGAACTTTGGTATGTGGAGGTACACCTCCACCATTTGAAAGGAGTTTGCCCAAAGATGATGGGGCAGTACTTTTCATTTCACGTGTGCCACAAGCAACTTTCTTGATGCTGTTAGTGAAGCAGCCATGGAAGCCATACGCCAGATCGGAGAAATACTTGAAGCAAGACTCCGTTATACTCAGGAATACCTAAGCGAAGTACATGCAGAGATGATGGAGGTGAAGCTCAAGGCCACCACGATGAAACAGAAGATTGAAGATTTCAAGGCGCATTTCGCACAATTCCAGTGGGACTGAAGAATCCTCAAGGAGGAAAAATGAATAAAGTTGGAAGTAATGTCTGACCATACCGAACCATGTGGGTGGCAGCATTTGTAATAAACTTTTTGGAATTTGGATTCACGAAAAATGGTTAAGGATGTAATAAAAGATTGATATGAAATGAGATTTATGGATAAACTAGTGCATTTTCCTTGGTGTCGTAGTACTCCGTAAAGCCACAGGATCAATGAAGAAAGAAACGTGTTATTCATGACGGTCCATAGAAGGAAGCTGGACAAAATAAGTTGGAGTCTTGTATGATCGTCACCACAAGGGTATGAAAGAAAGAAGTACTATTGGATTTACAGGAGGTGTAATATGGAACAAGAGAGTTACTCCAAGGATGAGTTAAAGCTGCACTAGTGTTGAAGTGGGCCATAACCCACAGGCCCAGGATTTTGAAAAGGAACAGATGTAACCTTGACAAAGGAATAAATTTGGAAGAATCGGTGATTCAATCAGCATACCTTTCGTAGGAGGTTACGCAAAAACCTGAGAGTGGTGAAGTAACGATAGATGTTTTGTTTGGCTTGCTGAACCAAAGGATTTACTCGAACCCAGTTCGAGAACAAGAGAAATTCTGCAATGCTTGTGAGTATGCCCAAGCGTTAGAATACGTGATTTACTATTTACGTATGTGGTAATGATTCAAGTACGGGATGGATTGGCCCCCATACCGGAGACTTCTATCATGAACTAACATATGTTGATGGAAAATCAGAGAGCCTCGAAAACCTTAGAAGAGTGTCGACGCGATAAGCCATAAAACCATAGAATGGTAGGACGATGGAACCCCTTTACAGGCAACCGTTGCCAATCGTAGGTTATACGGTGAGGTTCAACCCAGACCCGTTTTCTGCAGGAGAAACCATAAATTGTAGACCACCATGAGTATTACGATAGTTGTCTAGAATGGACACGGACCTATCAGCTAAGAAGATCTAGTCTCGGACGAACCACAACTTTGACGAACCAACCCAAGATTTTGAGGAAAACTCTATACTTCTCACAGAAGAGCGTTAATGAAGGAGCTATTGTAAGATATGTGAAGAGACATACATTGTCGGCACTCCAGAGAAAGTATCTGAGTTTATTGGAACCATAACCTTGTTTTTAAGTGTGGTAGCACCCCTGACCTTTCTGACCAAAACTTTTTGCTAGTAGACCCCCAACCCCTAACCCTTTCTTGCTAGCCTCTTCGAATCTCGAGGACGAGATTCATTTTAAGTGTGGTAGGTTTGTAACATCCCAAAATTCTAAATTTTGGAATGTTATATTAGATAAATAACTATGCTTGTTGTCTGATTGTTTGTTTGATTGATTGAGTGAAACTAAGTGGAATTTGAAACTTTTGAAAGTTGAATGAGAGGGAATGAAATGACTATCCCAAACTTTCCCCTCTGCCTTTTTGGATCCCAATGAATTCAAGTTCATTCCAACACCAAACCCTAGAGTGAAGATGACATGACTTCTTCCATTTGGAATGAAAAGGGTTTTGGAAAAAATTTGAATTTCAACTGAAAATATTCCAAATTCAAAGCTTTATGCAACTCTATGATTTTCATGAGAGAAGTTAAAATGACTTCTTCAATTATATGAAATATGAGTTGGAGGTTAAAAAGAATCAAATTGAAAGTCATTTGAAAGTATCTTGAAAACACTTTTCAAATTTGAGTTTCTTTTGAATTTGAAAAAAATGAATTTTTATAAAGTTTGGATTTTGCCCCTGGAAAAATGTTCAAATGATAAGGAATATTCCCCTGATCATTTTGATATATATATATATATGTCTTATATAATTATTTATATTTCTCTCTGTTTTTATTTTTCAAAAAAAATAGAAAAGGAAAAAAAACCCCTGGCGCCGGCCAGCCAACTGCCCACCTAACACCCAGGCGGCCCAGGCCAGGCCAGCCCGCGCCCCGAGCTGCCCAGCCCAATAACCGCGCCCCCCCGCCCGAATCGCTCCGCGTCGGTCGACCGACCGCACGCGCCCCCCTCCCTCTCACCGACGGGCGGGCCCCCACCCGTCGTCAACCCCTCGCCCACGCCACCTCGCCGCGCCGCCGCTCGCCGGATCCCGAAGGATCCGGGATTTGATCTCCCTCCCGATTCACCCCCTTGCGCAACGAGTCGCCCCCGCCTATAAAACCCCCTCCCCGCACCCCATTCCCCCCCTCGCCCCCTCGCCGGACCCTCTCCTCCCTCCTCACGCGCTCGCCGGAGACCCGAGCCGCCACCGCCGCCATTTGCCTCGTCGCCGTCGCCCTAGCCCACCCCGATCTCGCCGGACTCCACCAGACCCACCCCCGAGCCCGTCCGCACCGCGGAGCCCTCCTCCGACGCCCCGACCACCGAGACGTCGGACTTTTCGCCGCCCGAGCCGCCGCCGCCGTCGAAGTCCGATAAGCCGAGCTTCCCTCCCGTCCGATCCCGATCCCGGCTAGGATTAGAACCCTCAAGGGGTATGTTCTTTATTAAAAACCGGTTCGGCCCGGTTTAGTTCCGGTTTAATTTTTAGTTAGGTTTTATTATTAGACCGGCCCGATTCGTTTAAACCCGAGGGCGTAGTTTAGTTATTTAACGCCGAAGCGTTAGTTAGGCCCATTAGGCCGTTTTTCTTTATTTTTCATTTTCTGTTTTAACAGAATAGTTCCAGATTTGAAAAATTCATAACTTTTATTTTACTTAATATTTTTAAGTGATTCTTTTTTTGTTGGGTTGCAAATTTCTTATATTTTGTGCAGAAAATATAATTAGCTATGTTAAAATTATTTATAATTGCTTTATTTTAGATTTAGTCAGAATAGTAAATCTGCTATAAAATGAGTTAGGAAAATTATTTTAGGTGATTCTTTTGTCCCAACTTTTTTTGACATTGCCTAACCGTAGGAATTAATTTGGGCATTTTAGGATTAATAAAAAAGTAGTTTCTAGCAGAATCTTGTTATTCTTAATTAATTAACTAGCTACTGTTTTCCTATTATTTTAATTAGCAAATAAATTTATTTTTCACATGTGATTGATTATTCTAGGATAGTTTCTGTCACTTTAGAGCATGAACTTTTATTTATAATAAATAAAACTTTTATTTAATTTTTCTTAATAGAAATTGAATTAGGCCTAATAGGAGTTTTATAATAGCTTTTAAATTGATTCCTTTTGCTCCTAGTTGCTTAATGCATTCTTTTCTGTTAAGTTAACATAAACCCATGTTTAGGTTATGTTAAGAAAATTTTTGTTATGTAAAACTATTTTAGTTGTTGCTTGTAGTAGGAAAACTTTGAGTTGGATTTCTTCGCGTTTTCCTTTGGGTTTTGATTCGTTTGTTTTGGTGTGTTATGTTACTATGCTATTGTGTTAAGTGATCATATGCTATGTGCTTATTATGGTTATTGTTTGCCTCGGTAGAATTTCCGGAGTGCGAAGTTTGCTACCGCGAGTCTCTAGTTTTCGAAGATTGTCAGCAAGGCAAGTTCACTTTGACCATGTTTTTCATACCTATGTGTTTTATTGCATCTAGTGTCATCTTCGCAACAATCCCTCCAGTAGTGACATTGAATCCTTGTAGTTGAGTAGTATGCATGAGGTAGGAACCCATCACCCTGTTACCAAGCCCGGGACGTTATTTATTTTAATGCTACGCTATAGTAGACGGGGTTGGTATGAGTGCTCGGGAGTGGTGTGAGAATGGAGGATCTACGTCAATGACGACAACTCCATGATGGAATCTGCAAGGACTGCATCTTCAAGGCCTCAAGACTTCAAGACTCGAGACAAGAATTCAATACACACTACTGGGTGAAGGATGGTTGACGGGCACCCTGGAGAAACCAGTGGTTGGCCGGGATGCATGGAGAAGCGCCATGACATCTTTGGAAAGCTTCACCCAGACTCAAAGAGACGGAAGAATACTTCATGCCGGAAGCTTACTGTGCAACCGCAAGTCATTATGGGCTCGCTTGGTTGACCTTAGTTGTGACTCTGGCTGGGACGGTGCTAGCAGATGTAGAACTACGGTAGGATGGGATGAGCACCGGACGGTGGTCGAGGAACTCTTGAGGAAGACCATGTTTGGTCATCTTGTTCTCAAACACCCTGAAGTGCGAGAACGTAAAGAGAGGGATCAAATCTTGCGGGAAAAGTGTACAAACCTCTGCAGAGGGTTAAAACCTAATCGATTAGCCGTGTCCCCGGTTGCGGACAATTTGAGCATCTGGACTTGGATCTATCTCGGAACTCTCAACACCGGACTGATAACTTAATTGTGGGCAACTTATGATGAATTTGGGCTATGAGACATCGGTTGGCGGAACCATGTCATGATAGAAAACTCTATAGTACAGACTTCATTTATGCCTTTGATGTAGGGAATATAAAACCAGCTTTTACGCAAACAAAACTCAGATACAAAGCCACAAAGCCATACTGCATATAGCATAGTTTATCATCTATTTTCTCTTATTGTCATCTTGCCGGTACATTCAATGTACTGACCTACACGGCTGCAACGTGTCATGTTGCAGATATTTCCTCGACGAGTAATGATTCACGATCTGAGGTTACGGTCTACACTCAACCTGCCGATGGCGTTGATGGGACTCCACACCCGTTTGATTGTTTCCGCTGAGTATTATGAGGTATATATCATTTTACGTTATTTATACATGTGATTGCACTTTGATATATACATTGATGTCTTGTGTGTGCCAAAGATACTGATCCGAGGATGGCACAGAGATACGCGAGGCTTGACCGTCCGAGGTCGGGTCGCTTCTGATTGGGTCTTGTCCATCACATCATTCTCGCTAATGATGTGATCCGTTATCAACGACATCCAATGTCCATGGTCGAAAGCTGTAACCATCTATTGATCAACGAGCTAGTCAACTAGAGGCTTACTAGGGACATGGTGTTGTCTATGTACCCACACATGTATCTGAGTTTCCTATCAATACAATTATAGCATGGATAATAAACGATTATCATGAACAAGGAAATATAATAATAACTAATTTATTATTGCCTCTAGGGCATATTTCCAACATTCTCCCACTTGCACTAGAGTCAATAATCTAGTTCACATCGCCATGTGATTAACACTCACAGGTCACACCACGATGTGACCAACATCCAAAGAGTTTACTAGAATCAATAATCTAGTTCACATCACTATGTGATTAACACTCAATGAGTTCTGGGTTTGATCATGTTTATGCTTGTGAGAGAGGTTGTAGTCAACGGGTCTGCAATATTCCTCTAAGGATAATTTTGACCGCTATCTGGTGATCCACTCCTTGATCACCTTTGTACCCTCTTGCCAGATATGTAGCAAGGCACACATCAGGTGCAGTACACATCATAGCATACTGTAGAGCCTACGTCTAAGTCATAGGGGACGACCTTCGTCCTTTCTCTCTTTTCTGCCGTGTTCGAGCTTTAGCTCTTAACTTCATACCTTGCAACTCAGGCAAGAACTCCTTCTTTGACAGATCCATCTTGAACACCTTCAAGATTATGTCAAGGTATGTGCTCATTTGAAAGTATTATTAAACATTTTGATCTATCTTATAGATCTTGATGCTTATTGTTCAAGTAGCCTAATCCAGGTTTTCCATTGAAAAACACTTTTCAAACAACCCTATATGCTTTCCAGAAATTCTACATCATTTCTAATCAAACAATATGTCAACAACATATACTCATCAGAAATTCTATAGTGCTCCCACTCACTTCTTTGGAAATACAAGTTTCTCATAAACTTTGTATAAACCCAAAATCTTTGATCATCTCATCAAAGCGCACATTCCAACTCCGAGATGCTTACTCCAGTCCTTAGAAGGATTGTTGGAGCTTTGCATACTTGTTAGCATCTTTCAGGATTGACAAAACCTTCTGGTTGTATCACATACAACCTTTCCTCAAGAATAACCTCGAGGAAACAATGTTTTGACATCCTATCTGCAAGATTTCATAAATCATGCAGTAATTGCTAATATAATTCCAACAGACTCTTAGCATCGCTACGAATGAGAAAGCCTCACCATAGTCAACTCCTTGAATCTTGTCGGAAAACATCTTAACGACAAGTAGAGCTTTCTTAATGGTGATACTTACCATCATTGTCTGTCTTCCTTTTAAAATCCATCTGTACCCAATAGCCTTACGACCATCAAGCAGTTCTTCCAAAGTCTACACTTTGTTTTCATACATGGATCCTCTCTCGGATTTTATGGCCTCGAGCCATTTTTTGGAATCCGGGCCCACCATCGCTTCTCAATAGCTCGTAGGTTCATTGTTGTCTAGCAACATGACCTTCAAGACATGATTATTGTACCACTCTGAAGTAGTACGCATCCTTGTCACCCTACGAGGTTCGGTAGTGACTTGATCCGAAGTTTCATGATCACCATCATCAACTTCCACTTCAATTGATGTAGGTGCCACAGGAACAACTTCCCGTGCCCTGCTACATACTGGTTGAAGTGATGGTTCAATAACCTCATCAAGTCTTCACCATCCTCCCACTCAATTCTTTCGAGAGAAACTTTTTCTCGAGAAAGGACCCGTTTCTAGAAACAATCACTTTTGCTTCCGGGTCTAAAATAGGAGGTATACCCAACTATTTTTGGGTGTCCTATGAAGATGAATTTATCCGCTTTGGGTTCGAGCTTATCAACCTGAAACTTTTTCACATAAGCGTCGCAGCCCCAAGCTTTCAAGAAATGACAGCTTAGGTTTCTCCAAACCATAGTCCATACGGTGTCATCTCAACGGAATTACGTGGTGCCCTATAAAGTGAGTGCGGTTGTCTCTAATGCCTAACCCATGAACGATACTGGTAATTCGATAAGAGACATCATGGTACGCACCATATCCAATAGGGTGCAACTATGATGTTTGGACACACCATCACACTATGGTGTTCCAGGCGGTATTAATTGTGAAAAAAATTCCACAATGTCTTAATTGCGTGCCAAAGCTCGTAACTCAGATACTCATCTCTATGATCATATCATAGACGTTTTATCCTCTTGTCACAATGATCTTCAACTTCACTCTGAAATTACTTGAACCATTCAATAATTCAAACTTGTGTTTCATCAAGTAAATATACTCAACATCTACTCGAATCATCTGTGAAGTAAGAACATAACGATATTCATTGCATGCCTCAAAGACTCATTGGACTGCACACATCAAAATGTGTTATTTCCAACAAGTTGCTATCTTGTTCCATCTTCCAAAACGAGGCTTTTAGGTCATCTTGCCCATGTGGTATGATTTGCATATCTCAAGTGATTCAAAATCAAGTGAGTCCAAACGATCCATCTGCATGGAGTTTCTTCATGCATATACACCAATAGACATGGTTCGCATGTCTCAAACTTTTCAAAAATGAGTGAGTCCAAAGATCCATCAACATGGAGCTTCTTCATACGTTTTATACCAATATGACTTACATGGCAGTGCCACAAGTAGGTGGTACTATCATTACTATCTTATATCTTTTGGCATGAACATGTGTATCACTACGATTGAGATTTAATAAACCATTCATTTTAGGTGCAAGACCATTGAAGGTATTATTCAAATAAACAGAGTAACCATTATTCTCCTTAAATGCATAACCGTATTGTGATAGACATAATCCAATCATGTCTATGCTCAACGCAAACACCAAATAACAATTATTTAGGTTTAACACCAATCTCGAAGGTAGAGGGAGCGTGTGATGCTTGATCACATCAACCTTGGAAACACTTCCAACACATATCGTCATCTCACCTTTAGCTAGTCTCCGTTTATTCCGTAGCTTTTATTTCGAGTTACTAACACTTAGCAACCGAACCGGTCTAATACCCTGGTGCTACTATGAGTACTAGTAAAGTACACATTAACATAATGTATATCCAATATACTTCTATCGACCTTGCCTACCTTCTCATCTACCAAGTATCTAGGGTAATTCTGCTCCAGTGTCTGTTCCCTCATTACAGAAGCACTTAGTCTCGGGTTTGGGTTTAACCTTGGGTTTCTTCACTAGAGTAGCAACTGATTTGCCGTTTCATGAAGTATCCCTTCTTGCCCTTGCCCTTCTTGAAACAAGTGGTTTCATTAACCATCAACAATTGATGCTCCGTCTTGACTTCTACTTTCGTGGTGTCAAACATCGCGAATATTTCAAGGATCATCTATCCCTGATTTGTTATAGTTCATCACGAAGCTCTAGCAGCTGGGTGGCAATGACTTTGGAGAAACATCACTATCTCATCAGGAAGATCAACTCCCACTCGATTCAAGTGATTGTTGCACTCAGACAATCTGAGCACAAGCTCAATGATTGAGCTTTTCTCCCTTAGTTTGCAGGCTAAGAAAATCGTCGGAGGTCTTATACCTCTTGACGTGGGCACGATCCTGAAATCCCAATTTCAGCCCTCAAAACATCTCATATGTTCCGCGATGTTTCTAAAAATGTCTTTGGTGCCTCAACTCTAAACCGTTTAACTGAACTATCACGCAGTTATCAAAACGTGTATGTCGATGTTCGCAACATTCACACACGACGTTTGGGGTTCAGCACACTGAGCGGTGCATTAAGGACATAAGCTTTCTTCTGTCCGTATAATCGCTACTGTCAACTTTCAACTATATTTTCGCTAGGAACATATCTAAAACATTGGAACTAAAGTGCGAGCTTACGACATAATTTGCAAGATCTTTTGACTATGTTCAGGATAATTAAGTTCATCACATGAACTCCCACTCAGATAGACATCCCTCTAGTCATCTAAGTGATTACATGATCTGAGTCAACTAGGCCATGTCCGATCATCACGTGAGACGGACTAGTCATCATCGGTGAACATCTTCATGTTGATCGTATCCTCCATACGACTCATGCTCGACCTTTCGGTCTCTTGTGTTCCGAGGCCATGTCGGTACATGCTAGGCTCGTCAAGTTAACCTAAGTGTTTCGCGTGTGTAAATCTGGCTTACACCCGTTGTATGTGAACGTAAGAATCTATCACACCCGATCATCACGTGGTGCTTCGAAACGACGAACTTTCGCAGCGGTGCACAGTTAGGGGGAACACTTTCTTGAAATTTTAATGAGGGATCATCTTATTTACTACCGTCGTTCTAAGAAAATAAGATGTGTAAACATGATAAACATCACATGCAATCAAATAGTGACATGATATGGCCAATATCATTTTGCTCCTTTTGATCTCCATCTTCGGGGCTCCATGATCATCATCGTCACCGGCATGACACCATGATCTGTTGGGGAACGTAGCAGAAATTCAAAATTTTCCTACGTGTCACCAAGATCTATCTATGGAGAAACTAGCAACGAGGGAAGGAGAGTGCATCTACATACCCTTGTAGATCGCTAAGCGGAAGCGTTCATGAGAACGGGGTTGAAGGATTCGTACTCGTCGTGATTCAAATCACCGATGATCAAGTGCCGAACGGACGGCACCTCCGCGTTCAACACACGTACAGTCCGGTGACGTCTCCCACGCCTTGATCCAGCAAGGAGAGAGGGAGAGGTTGAGGAAGACTCCATCCAGCAGCAGCACAACGGCATGGTGGTGATGGAGGAGCGTGGCAATCCCGCAGGGCTTCGCCAAGCACCTAGGGAGAGGAGGAAGAAGAGATGCAGGGCTGCGCCAACGAGAGGAGAAGTTCTCATGTGTATGGCAGCCCTAAAACCTCAAGTATATATAGGGAAAGGGGGCTGCGCCCTTTAGGGTTTCCACCCCAAGGGTGCGGCCAGCCCTAGATGGGACTTGGGGCGGCCAAGAGGGGGAGGAGTGCCTCCCAAGTCAAGTGGAGGCCCTCCCCCTTAGGGTTTCCCCCCTCCCATGCGCATGGGCCTTGGGGGGGCTGGTTCCCTTGGCCCATTATGGCTAGGGCGCCCCCCTACAGCCCATGCTACTGTATTGGACGTGGTGGAACAATTTCCGGACCTCCGGACCCTCCGGAATCCTCCGGAACCTTCTGGAAGCTTCCCGGTACAATACCGAAAAACCCGAACTTTTTCCGGAACCCGAACAACAACTTTCCATATATAAATCTTTACCTCCGGACCATTCCGAACTCCTCGTGACGTCCGGGATCTCATCCGGACTCGAACAACATTCGGTAACCACATACAAACTTCCTTTATAACCCTAGCGCCATCGAACCTTAAGTGTGTAGACCCTACGGGTTCGGGAGACATGAGACATGACCGAGGCGTTCTCCGGTCAATAACCAACAGCGGATCTGGATACCCATGTTGGCTCCTACATGTTCCACGATGATCTCATCGGATGAACCACGATGTCAAGGACTCAATCGATCCGTATACAATTCCCTTTGTCTAGCGGTATTATACTTGCCCGAGATTCGATCGTCGGTATACCGATACCTTGTTCAATCTCGTTACCGCAAGTCTCTTTACTCGTTCCGTAACACATCATCCGTGATCAACCCCTTGGTCACATTGTGCACATTATGATGATGTCCTACCGAGTGGGCCAGAGATACCTCTCCGTTTACGGAGTGACAAATCCCATCTCGATCCGTGTCAACCCAATGGTCACTTTCGGAGATACTGTAGTGCACCTTTATAGTCACCCGATTACGTTGTGACGTTTGATACACCCAAAGCACTCCTACGGTATCCGGAATTGCACGATCTCATGGTCTAAGGAAGAGATACTTGACATTGGAAAAGCTTCTAGCAAAACGAACTACGATCTTGTGCTATGCTTAGGATTGGGTCTTGTCCATCACATCATTCTCCTAATGATGTGATCCGTTATCAATGACATCCAATGTCCATGGTCAGGAAACCGTAACCATCTATTGATCAACGAGCTAGTTAACTAGAGGCTTACTAGGGACATGGTGTTGTCTATGTATCCACACATGTATTGCTGTTTCCTATCAATACAATTATAGCATGAATAATAAGCGATTATCATGAACAAGGAAATATAATAATAACTAATTTATTATTGCCTCTAGGGCATATTTCCAACAGTCTCCCACTTGCACTAGAGTCAATAATCTAGTTCACATCGCCATGTGATTAACATCGATAGGTCACATCGCCATGTGACCAACATCCAAAGAGTTTACTAGTGTCTTAAACTAGTTCACATCACCATGTGATTAAGTCTCAATGAGTTCGGGGTTTGATCATGTTTTGCTTGTGAGAGAGTTTTTAGTCAACGGGTCGAACCTTTCAGATCCGTGTACTTCGCAATTCTCTATGTCATATTGTAAATGCTGCTTTCACGCTCCACTTGGAGCTATTCCAAATGGTTGCTCCACTATCGTATCCGGTTTGCTACTCGAGTCACTCGGATAGGTGTTAAAGCTTGCATCGACGTAACCCTTTACATCGAACTCTTTATCACCTCCATAATTGAGAAACATGTCCTTATTTACTCCAAGGACAATTTTGATCGCTGTCCAATGATCCATTCTGGATCATTCTTGTACCCTTGATGACTCATGGCAAGGCACACTTCCGGTGCGGTACAAAGCATAGCATACTATAGAGCCTATGTCGAAGCATAGGGACGACCTTCGTCCTTTCTCTCTTTTCTGCCGTGGTCGAGCTTTAACTCTTAACTTCATACCTTACATCTCGGCAAGAACTCCTTCTTTGATGATCCATCTTGAACACCTTCAAGATCATGTCAAGGTATGTGCTCATTTGAAAGTACTATTGAGCGTTTTGATCTATCCTCATAGATCTTGATGCTCAATGTTCAAGTAGCTTAATCCAGGTTTTCACTTGAAAACACTTTAACCCTATATGCTTTCGAGAAATTCTACATCATTTCGATCATCAATATGTCAACAACATATACTCATCGAAATTCTATAGTGCTCCCACTCACTTCTTTGGAAATACAAGTTTCTCATAAACTTTGTATAAACCCAAAATCTTTGATCATCTCATCAAAGCGCACATTCCAACTCCGAGATGCTTACTCCAGTCCTTAGAAAGGATCGCTGGAGCCAGCATACCTTTTAGCATCCTTAGGATCGACAAACCTTTCTGATTGTATCACATACAACCTTTCCTTACGAAAACTGGTAAGGAAACTCATTTTGACATCCATCTGCCAGATTTCATAAATGCAGCTTATGCTAACATGATTCCGACGGACTTAAGCATCGCTACGGATGAGAAAATCTCATCGTAGTCAACTCCTTGAACTTGTGAAAAACTCTTCACCACAAGTCGAGCTTCATAGACGGTGACATTACCGTTCACGTCCGTCTTCTTCTTAAAGACCCATTTATTTCAATGGCTTGCCGATCATCGGGCAAGTCCACCAAAGTCCATGCTTTGTTATGATACATGGATCCTATCTCGGATTTCATGGCTTCTAACCATTTGTCGAATTTGGGCCCACCATCGCTTCTCCATAGCTCGAGGTTCATTGTTGTCTAGCAACATGACCTTCAAGACAGGATTGCTGTACCACTCGAAGTAGTATGCATCCTTGTCACCCTACGAGGTACGGTAGTGACTTGATCCAAACTTCATGATCACTATCATAAGCTTCTACTTCAATTGGTGTAGGTGCCACGGAACAACTTCCCGTGCCCTGCTACACACTAGTTGAAGTGACGGTTCAATAACCTCATCAAGTCTCCACCATCCTCCCACTCAACTTTTCGAGACGAACTTTTCCTCGAGAAAGGACCCGATTCAAGAAACAATCCCTATTGCTTTCGGATCTGAATTAGGAGGTATACCCAACTGTTTTGGGTGTCCTATGAAGATGCATTTTATCCGTTTTGGGTTCGAGCTTATCAACCTGAAACTTTTCCACATAAGCGTCGCAGCCCCAAACTTTTAAGAAATGACAGCTTAGGTTTCTCTAAACCATAGTTCATACGGTGTCATCTCAACGGAATTACGTGGTGCCCTATTAAAGTGAGTGCGGTTGTCTCTAATGCCTAACCCATGAACGATAGTGGTAATTCGATAAGAGACATCATGGTACGCACCATATCCAATAGGTTGCAACTATGATGTTCGGACACACCATCACATTATGGTGTTCCAGCGGTATTAGTTGTGAAACAATTTCCACAATGTCTTAATTGTGTGCCAAAACTCAGAACTCAGATATTCATCTCTATGATCATATCATAGACATTCTATCCTCTTGTCACGAAGATCTTAAACTTCACTCTGAAATTGCTTGAACCATTCAATAATTCAGACTTTTGTTTCATCAAGTAAATATACTCAACATCTACTCGAATCATCGTGAAGTAAGAACATAACGATATTCATTGATGCCTCGGCACTCATTGGACTGCACACATCAAAATGTGTTACTTCCAACAAGTTGCTATCTTGTTCCATCTTATTGAAACCGAGGCTTTTCAGTCATCTTGCCCATGTGGTATGTTTTGCATATCTCAAGTGATTCAAAATCAAGCGAGTCCAAACGATCCATCTGCATGGAGTTTCTTCATGCGTATACACCAATAGACATGGTTCACATGTCTCAAACTTTTCAAAACGAGTGAGTCCAAAGATCCATCAACATGGAGCTTCTTCATGCGTTTTACACCAATATGACTTACATAGCAGTGCCACAAGTAAGTGGTACTATCATTACTATCTTATACATTTGGCATGAAAATGTGTATTACTACGATCGAGATTCAATAAACCATTTTTAGGTGCAAGACCATCGAAGGTATTATTCAAATAAATAGTGTAACCATTATTCTCCTTAAATGAATAACCGTATTGCGATAGACATAATCCAATCATGTCTATGCTCAACGCAAACACCGAATAACAATTATTTAGGTTTAACACCTAATCTCGATGGTAGAGGGAGCGTGCGATGCTTGATCACATCAACCTTGGAAACACTTCCAACATATATCGTCACTCACCTTTAGCTAGTCTCCGTTTATTCCGTAGCTTTTATTTGAGTTACTAACACTTAGTAACCGAACCGGTATCTAATACCCTGGTGCTACTAGGAGTACTAGTAAAGTACACATTAACATAATGTATATCCAATATACTTCTATCGACCTTGCCAGCCTTCTCATCTACCAAGTATCTAGGGTGGTTCCGCTTCTGTGTCCGTTCCTCTCATTACAGAAGCACTTAGTCTCGGGTTTGGGTTCAACCTTGGGTTTCTTCACTAGAGCAGCAACTGTTTTGCCGTTTCATGAAGTATCCCTTGTTGCCCTTGCCCTTCTTGAAACTAGTGGTTTCACCAACCATCAACAATTGATGCTCCTTCTTGATTTCTACTTTCGCGGTGTCAAACAACGCGAATACCTCAAGGATCATCATATCTATCCCTGATATGTTATAGTTCATCACGAAGCTCTAGCAGCTTGGTGGCAATGACTATGGAGAAACATCACTATCTCATCTGGAAGATTAACTCCCACTCGATTCAAGTGATTGTTGCACTCAGACAATCTGAGCACAAGCTCAACGATTGAGCTTTTCTCCCTTAGTTTGCAGGCTAAGAAAATCGTCGGAGGTCTCATACCTCTTGACGTGGGCACGAGCCTGAAATCCCAATTTCAGCCCTCGAAACATCTCATATGTTCCGCGACGTTTCGAAAACGTCTTTGGTGCCTCAACTCTAAACCGTTTAATTGAACTATCACGTAGTTATCAAAACGTGTATGTCCGATGTTCGCAACATCAACAAACGGCGTTTGGGGTTCAGCACACTGGAGGTGCATTAAGGACATAAGCTTTCTCTGTCCGCATAATCGCTACTTTCAACTTTCAACTATATTTTCTCTAGGAACATATCTAAACAGTGGAACTAAAGCGCGAGCTTCGACATAATTTGCAAAAGGTCTTTTGACTATGTTCAAGATAATTAAGTTCATCTTATGAACTCCCACTCAGATAGACATCCTCTGGTCATCTAAGTGATTACATGATCCGAGTCAACTAGGCCGTGTCCGATCATCACGTGAGACGGACTAGTCATCATCGGTGAACATCTTCATGTTGATCGTATCTACTATACGACTCATGCTCGACCTTTCGGTCTCCGTGTTCCGAGGCCATGTCTCGCACATGCTAGGCTCGTCAAGTTAACCCCAAGTGTTTTTGCTGTGTAAATCTGTCTTACACCCGTTGTATGTGAACGTAAGAATCCATCACACCCGATCATCACGTGGTGCTTAGAAGCGACGAACTGTAGCAACGGTGCACGATTAGGGAGAACACTTCTTGAAATTTGTGTAAGGGATCATCTTATTTACTACCGTCGTTCTAAGTAAACAAGATGCATAAACATAATAAACATCACATGCAATTATATAGTAGTGACATGATATGGCCAATATCATATTGCTCCTTTGATCTCCATCTTCGGGCTCCATGATCATCATTGTCACCGCATGACACCATGATCTCCATCATCATGATCTCCATCATCGTGTCTTCATGAAGTTGTCTCGCCAACTATTACTTCTACTACTATGGCTACCGTTAGCAATAAAGTAAAGTAATTACATGGCGTTGTTTAATGACACGCAGGTCATACAATAAATAAAGACAACTCCTATGGCTCCTGCCGGTTGTCATACTCATCGACATGCAAGTCGTGAATCCTATTACAAGAACATGATCAATCTCATACATCACATATCATTCATCACATTCTTCTTGGCCATATCACATCACATAGCATACCCTGCAAAAACAAGTTAGACGTCCTCTAATTGTTGTTTGCATGTTTTACGTGGCTGCTATGGGTTCTAGCAAGAACGTTTCCTACCCACGCAAAACCACAACGTGATATGCCAATTGCTATTTACCCTTCATAAGGACCCTTTTCATCGAATCCGTTCCGACTAAAGTGGGAGAGCGGCACCGCTAGCCACCTTATGCACCAAGTGCATGTCATCGGTGGAACCTGTCTCACGAAGAGCGTGTAAGGTCGGTCCGGCCGCTTCATCCCACAATACCGTCGAAACAAGATTGGACTAGTAACGGTAAGCATATTGAACATCATCAACGCCCACAACTACTTTGTGTTCTACTCGTGCAAAGAATCTACGCAATAGACCTAGCTCGATACCCCCTGTTGGGGAACGAGCAGAAATTCAAAATTTTCCACGTGTCACCAAGATCTATCTATGGAGAAACTAGCAACGAGGGAAGGAGAGTGCATCTACATACCCTTGTAGATCGCTAAGCGGAAGCGTTCATGAGAACGGGGTTGAAGGAGTCGTACTCGTCGTGATTCAAATCACCGATGATCAAGTGCCGAACGGACGGCACCTCCGCGTTCAACACACGTACAGTCCGGTGACGTCTCCCACGCCTTGATCCAGCAAGGAGAGAGGGAGAGGTTGAGGAAGACTCCATCCAGCAGCAGCACAACGGCATGGAGAGGAGGAAGAAGAGATGCAGGGCTGCGCCAACGAGAGGAGAAGTTCTCATGTGTATGGCAGCCCTAAAACCTCAAGTATATATAGGGAAAAGGGGGGGCTGCGCCCCCTTTAGGGTTTCCCACCCCAAGGGGTGCGGCCAGCCCTAGATGGGACTTGGGGGGCGGCCAAGAGGGGGAGGAGTGCCTCCCAAGTCAAGTTGAGGCCCTCCCCCTTAGGGTTTCCCCCCTCCCATGCGCATGGGCCTTGGGGGGCTGGTTCCCTTGGCCCATTATGGCTAGGGCGCCCCCCTACAGCCCATGCTACTGTATTGGACGTGGTGGAACAATTTCCGGACCTCCGGACCCTCCGAATCCTCCGGAACCTTCCGAAGCTTCGGTACAATACCGAAAAACCCGAACTTTTCCGGAACCCGAACAACAACTTTCCATATATAAATCTTTACCTCCGGACCATTCCGAACTCCTCGTGACGTCCGGGATCTCATCCGGACTCGAACAACATTCGGTAACCACATACAAACTTCCTTTATAACCCTAGCGCCATCGAACCTTAAGTGTAGACCCTACGGGTTCGGGAGACATGCGCACATGACCGAGACGTTCTCGGTCAATAACCAACAGCGGATCTGGATACCCATGTTGGCTCCCACATGTTCCACGATGATCTCATCGGATGAACCACGATGTCAAGGACTCAATCGATCCCGTATACAATTCCCTTTGTCTAGCGGTATTATACTTGCCCGAGATTCGATCGTCGGTATACCGATACCTTGTTCAATCTCGTTACCGGCAAGTCTCTTTACTCGCATCCGTAACACATCATCCCGTGATCAACCCCTTGGTCACATTGTGCACATTATGATGATGTCCTACCGAGTGGGCCCAGAGATACCTCTCCGTTTACACGGAGTGACAAATCCCAGTCTCGATCCGTGTCAACCCAATGGTCACTTTCGGAGATACCGTAGTGCACCTTTATAGTCACCCGATTACGTTGTGACGCTTGATACACCCAAAGCACTCCTACGGTATCCGGAATTGCACGATCTCATGGTCTAAGGAAGAGATACTTGACATTGGAAAAGCTCTAGCAAACGAACTACACGATCTTGTGCTATGCTTAGGATTGGGTCTTGTCCATCACATCATTCTCCTAATGATGTGATCCCGTTATCAATGACATCCAATGTCCATGGTCGGAAACCGTAACCATCTATTGATCAACGAGCTAGTTAACTAGAGGCTTACTAGGGACATGGTGTTGTCTATGTATCCACACATGTATTGCTGTTTCCGGTCAATACAATTATAGCATGAATAATAAACGATTATCATGAACAAGGAAATATAATAATAACTAATTCATTATTGCCTCTAGGGCATATTTCCAACATGATCTCCATCATCATGATCTCCATCATCGTGTCTCCATGAAGTTGTCTCGCCAACTATTACTTCTACTAGTATGGCTAACGGTTTAGCAATAAAGTAAAGTAATTACATTGCGTTGTTCATTGACACGCAGGTCATACAATAAATTAAGACAACTCCTATGGCTCCTGCCGGTTGTCATATTCATCGACATGCAAGTAGTGATTCCTATTACAAGAACATGATCAATCTCATACATCACATATCATTCATCACATTCTTTTGGCCATATCACATCACATAGCATACCCTGCAAAAACAAGTTAGACATCCTCTAATTGTTGTTTGCATGTTTTACATGGCTGCTATGGGTTTCTAGCAAGAACGTTTCTTACCTACGCAAAAACCACAACGTGATATGTCAATTGCTATTTACCCTTCACAAGGACCCTTTTCATCGAATCCGATCCGACTAAAGTGGGAGAGACTGGCACCCGCTAGCCACCTTATGCAACAAGTGCATGTCAGTCGGTGGAACCTGTCTCATGTAAGTGTACGTGTAAGGTCGGTCCGGGCCGCTTCATCCCACAATACCGTCGAAACAAGATTGGACTAGTAATGGTAAGCATATTGAACAAAATCAACGCCCACAACAACTTGTGTTCTACTCGCACATAGAAACTATGCATAGACCTAGCTCATGATGCCACTATTTGGGGAACGTAGCAGAAATTCAAAATTTTCCTACGAGTCACCAAGATCTATCTATGGAGAGACTAGCAACGAGGGGAAGGAGAGTGCATCTACATACCCTTGTAGATCGCTAAGCGGAAGCGTTCAAGAGAACGGAGTTGAAGGAGTCGTACTCGTCGTGATCCAAATCACCAGAGATCCTAGTGCCGAACGGACGGCACCTCCGCGTTCAACACACATACAGCCCAATGATGTCTCCCATGCCTTGATCTAGCAAGGAGAGAGGGAGAGGTTGAGGAAGACTCCATCCAGCAGCAGCACAACGGCGTGGTGGTGATGGAGGAGCGTGGCAATCCTGTAGGGCTTCGCCAAGCACCGTGGGAGAGGAGGAGTACTTGGGAGAGGGGGAGGGCTGCGCCAGAACTTGGGGTGCGGCTGCCCTCCCACCCTCCACTATTTATAGGTGGGGGGAGGGGCGGCCCCCTAGATCTCATCTAGGGTTGGGGCGCGACAGGGGGAAGGAGTGCCTCCCAAGTCAAGTGGAGGCCCTCCCCTTAGGGTTTCCTCTCCCATGCGCATGGGCCTTTGGGGGCTGGTGCCCTGGCCCATTAAGGCTAGGGCGCCTCACAGCCCATGCTGCTGTATTGGACGTGGTGGAACATCTTCCGGACCTCCGAATCCTCCGAACCTTCCGAAGCTTCCCGGTACAATACCGAAAAACCCGAACTTTTCCCGGAACCCAACAACAACTTTCCATATATAAATCTTTACCTCCTGACCATTCCGAACTCCTCGTGACGTCCGGGATCTCATCCGGACTCAACAACATTCGGTAACCACATACAAACTTCCTTTATAACCCTAGCGCCATCGAACCTTATGTGTAGACCCTACGGGTTCGGGAACCATGCAAACATGACCGAGACGTTCTCCGGTCAATAACCAACAGCGGGATCTGGATACCCATGTTGGCTGCCACATGTTCCATGATGATCTCATCGGATGAAGCACGATGTCAAGGACTCAATCAATCCCGTATACAATTCCCTTTGTCTAGTGGTATTGTACTTGCCCGAGATTCGATCGTCGGTATGCCGATACCTTGTTCAATCTCGTTACCGGCAAGTCTCTTTACTCGTTCCGTAACACATCATCCCGTGATCAACCCCTTGGTCACATTGTGCACATTATGATGATGTCCTACCGAGTGGGCCCAGAGATACCTCTCCGTCACACTGAGTGACAAATCCCAGTCTCGATTCGTGCCAACCCAACAGACACTTTCGGAGAAACCTGTAGTGCACCTTTATAGCCACCCATTCACGTTGTGACGCTTGGTACACCCAAAGCATTCCTACGGTATCCGGAGTTGCACAATCTCATGGTCTAAGGAAAAGATACTTGACATTAGAAAAGCTTTAGCATACGAACTACACGATCTTTGTGCTAGGCTTAGGATTGGGTCTTGTCCATCACATCATTCTGCTAATGATGTGATCCCGTTATCAATGACATCCAATGTCCATGGTCAGGAAACTGTAACCATCTATTGATCAACGAGCTAGTCAACTAGAGGCTTACTAGGGACATGGTGTTGTCTATGTACCCACACATGTATCTGAGTTTCCTATCAATACAATTATAGCATGGATAATAAACGATTATAATGAACAAGGAAATATAATAATAACTAATTTATTATTGCCTCTAGGGCATATTTCCAACACTTCTCTCTCTTTGGAACTCACTACAAAGTTCTCCTCGATCTTCTTGGAGATCTATTTAATGTAATCTTCTTTTGCGGTGTGTTTGTCAAGATCCGATGAATTGTGGGTTTATGATCAAGATTATCTATGAACAATATTTGAATCTCATCTGAATTCTTTTATGTATGATTGGTTATCTTTGCAAGTCTCTTCGAATTATCAGTTTGGTTTGGCCTACTAGATTGATCTTTCTTGCAACGGGAGAAGTGCTTAGCTTTGGGTTCAATCTCATGTGCTCGATCCCAAAGGATGTAAAGGGAAACGACACGCATCTTGTATTGTTGCCATCGAGGATAAAAAGATGGGGTTTATATCATATTTCTTGAGTTTATCCCTCTACGTCATGTCATCTTGCTTAAAGCATTACTCCATTCTTATGAACTTAATACTCTAGATGCATGCTGGATAGCAGTCGATGTGTGAAGTAATAGTAGTAGATGCAGGCAGGAGTCGGTCTACTTGTCGCGGACGTGATGCCTATATACATGATCATGCCTAGATACTCTCATAACTATGCTCAATTCTATCAATTGTTCAACAGTAATTTGTTCACCCACCGTAATACTTATGCTCTTGAGAGAAGCCACTAGTGAAACCTATGGCCCCCGGGTCTATTCTCTGTCATATTAATCTACCATTATTTCTATTACCGTTTATTTTGCTTTCTTTACTTTTAGTTTTTATCATAAAAATACCAAAAATATTATCTTATCATCTCTATATGATCTCACTGTTGCAAGTGGCCGTGAAGGGATTGACAACCCCTTTATCGCGTTGGCTGCAAGGTTCTTATTTGTTTGTGTAGGTACGAGGGACTTGAGCATGGCCTCCTACTGGATTGATACCTTGGTTCTAAAAAACTGAGGGAAATACTTACACTACTTTGCTGCATCACCCTTTCCTCTTCAAGGAAAACCAATGCTGTGCTCAAGAGGTAGCAAGAAGGATTTCAGGCGCCGCTGTTGGGAGTCTCACGCACAAGTCAAGACATACCAAGTACCCATCACAAACTCTTATCCCTCGCATTACATTATTTGCCATTTGCCTCTCATTTTCCTCTCCCCCACTTCACCCTTGCCGTTTTATTCGCCCTCTTTTCCGTTCGCCTCTTTTTCGCTTGCTTCTCATGTGCTTGTGTGTTGGATTGCTTGTTTGTGACGATGGCTCAATATAATACTAAATTGTGTGACTCCTCCAATACCAACAACAATGATTTTCTTAGCACTCCGATTGCTCCACTTACCGAAGCTGAATCTTGTGAAATTAATGCTGCTTTGTTGAATCTTGTCATGAAAGATCAATTCGCCGGCCTTCCTAGTGAAGATGCTGCTACCCATCTAAATAGCTTTGTTGATTTGTGTGATATGCAAAAGAAGAGAGATGTGGAAAATGATATTGTTAAATTGAAGCTATTTCCGTTTTCGCTTAGAGATCGTGCTAAAACTTGGTTTTCGTCTTTGCCTAAAAATAGTATTGATTCTTGGAATAAGTGCAAAGATGCTTTTATCTCTAAGTATTTTCCTCCCGCTAAGATCATCTCTCTTAGAAATGATATTATGAATTTTAAGCAACTTGATCATGAACATGTTGCACAAGCTTGGGAGAGGATGAAATTAATGATACGTAATTGCCCTACTCATGATTTGAATTTGTGGATGATTATACAAAAAAAAATGCCGGATTGAATTTTTCTTCTAGAAATCTTTTAGATTCGGCCGCAGGAGGCACTTTTATGGAAATCACTTTAGGAGAAGCTATACTAAACTCCTAGATAATATTATGGTTAATTATTCTCAATGGCACACTGAAAGATCTACTTGTAAAAAGGTTCATGCGATTGAAGAAATTAATGTTTTGAGCGGAAAGATGAATGAACTTATGAAATTGTTTGCTAATAAGAGTGTTTCTTCTGATCCTAATGATATGCCTTTGTCTACTTTGATTGCGAATAATAATGAATCTATGGATGTGAATTTTGTTGGTAGGAATATTTTTGGTAACAATGCGTATAGAGGAAACTTTAATCCTAGGCTGTTCCCTAGTAATTCCTCTAATAATTATGGTAATTCTTACAACAATTCTTATGGAAATTTTAATAATATGCCCTCTGAATTTGAGACTAGTGTTAAAGAGTTTATGAACTCAAAAGAATTTCAATTCTTTGCTTGAAGAAAAATTGCTTAAAGTTGATGAATTGGCTAGGAACGTGGATAGAATTTCTCTTGATGTTGATTCTTTGAAGCTTATATCTATTCCACCTAAGCATGATATCAATGAGTCTCTCAAAGCCATTAGAATTTCCATTGATGAGTGCAAAGAAAGAACCGCTAGAATGCGTGCTAAGAAAGATTGCTTTGTAAGGGCGTGTTCTTCTAGTTTTTATGAGAATAAAGATGAAGATCTAAAAGTTATTGATGTGTCCCCTATTAAATATTTGTTTTGCGATATGAATCTTGATAATGATGGGACTGGATATGAGTCAACTTTAGTTAAAAGGCGTCCCAATAATTTGGAGTTTTTAGATCTCGATGCAAAATTTGGTAAAAGTGGGATTGAAGAGGTCAAAACTTTACATAGCAATGAACCCACTATTTTGGATTCAAGGAATTTAACTATGATAATTGCTCTTTAATAGATTGTATTTCCTTGTTACAATCCGTGCTAAATTCTCCTCATGCTTATAGTCAAAATAAAGCCTTTACTAAACATATCGTTGATGCTTTGATGCAATCTTATGAAGAAAAACTTGAGATGGAAGTTTCTATTCCTAGAAAACTTTATGATGAGTGGGAACCTACTATTAAAATTAAAATTAAAGATCATTAATGCTATGCTTTGTGTGATTTGGGTGCTAGTGTTTCCACGATTCCAAAAACATTGTGTGATTTGCTAGGTTTCCGTGAATTTGATGATTGCTCTTTAAACTTGCACCTTGCGGATTTCACTATCAAGAAACCTATGAGAAGGATTAATGATGTTCTTATTGTTGCAAATAGGAATTATGTGCCTGTAGATTTTATTGTTCTTGATATAGATTGTAATCCTTCATGTCCTATTATTCTTGGTAGACCTTTCCTTAGAACGATTGGTGCAATTATTGATATGAAGGAAGGGAATATTAGATTCCAATTTCCGTTAAGTAAAGGCATGGAACACTTCTCTAGAAAGAAGATTAAATTACCATATGAATCTATTATGAGAGCCACTTATGGGTTGCCTACCAAAGATGGAAACACTTAGATCTATCATTGTTTTTATGCCTAGCTAGGGGCGTTAAACGATAGCGCTTGTTGGTAGGCAACCCAATTTTATTTTATTTTCTTTCTTTTTGCCCCTGTTTAGTAATAAATAATTCATCTAGCCTCTGGTTAGATTCTTTTTTGTGTTTTAATTAGTGTTTGTGCCAAGTAAAACTGTTAGGATAACCTACGGTGATAGTTATGTGATCTTCCTTTAAAAAACAGAAAATTTGGGCGCGCGAGATTAGTTTTAATAATTCACAGAAACCTGATTTTGAGTTGATTATTTTTGCAGTAGATCAATAAAAAAATTATCTAGGATGTCCTAATTTCGTAGAATTTTTTAGGTTCCAGAAGTTTGCGTTAGATGCAGATTGCTACAGACTGTTCTGTTTTTGACAGATTCTGTTTTTCGTGTGTTGTTTGCTTATTTTAATGAATCTATGGCTAGTAAAAGAGCTTATAAACCATAGAGAAGTTGGAATACAGTAGTTTTAACACCAATATAAATAAAGAATGAGTTCATTACAGTACCTTAAAGTGGTGGTTTGTTTTATTTCGCTAACGGAGCTGATGAGATTTTCTGTTGAGTTTTGTGTTGTGAAGTTTTCAAGTTTTGGGTAAAGATTTGATGGATTATGGAACAAAGAGTGGCAAGAGCCTAAGCTTGGGGATGCCCAAGGCACCCCAAGGTAAAATTCAAGGAAAACTAAAAGCCTAAGCTTGGGGATGCCCCTGAAGGCATCCCCTCTTTCGTAATCGTCTATCGGTAACTTTACTTGGGGCTATATTTTTATTCACCACATGATATGTGTTTTGCTTGGAGCGTATTGTATGATTTGAGTCTTAGCTTGTTAGTTTACCACAATCATCCTTGCTGCACACACCTTCTGAGAGAGACACACATGATTCAGAATTTATTAGAATACTCTATGTGCTTCACTTATATCTTTTGAGCTATATAGTTTTTGCTCTAGTGCTTCACTTATATCTTTTAGAGCACAGTGGCGGTTTAGAAATTATTGATCTCTCATGCTTCACTTATATTATTTTGAGAGTCTTCTAGAACAACATGGTATTTGCTATGGTTATAAAAATTGGTTCTAGTATGATGGGTATAATGAAAACTATCATAGAAAGTGCATTAAACACTGTGATCAATTTGATGCTTGATAATTGTTTTGAGATATAAAGGTGGTAATGTTAGAGTCATGCTAGTTGGGTAATTATGAAATTGAAAAATACTTGTGTTGAAGTTGGCAAGTCCCGTAGCATGCACATATGGTAAAAGTTATGTAACAAATTTGTTGCATGGGGTGCTCTTTTGATTGCCTTCCTTATGTGTGGAGGTCGGGATCGCACGATGGTTGACTCCTACCAACCCTTCCCCTAGGAGCATGCGTAGTAGTACTTTGCTTCGAGGGCTAAGTAAACTTTTGCAATAAGTATATGAGTTCTTTATGACTAATGTGAGTCCATGGATTATACGCACTCTCACCCTTCCACCATTTCTAGCCTCTATTATGCCGCGCAACTTTCGCCGGTATCATACACCCACCAATTACCTTCCTCAAAACAGCCACCATACCTACCTATTATGACATTTCCATAGCCATTCCGAGATATATTTCCATGCAACTTTCCACCATTTCGTTTATTATGACACGCTCATCACTGTCATATTGCTTTGCATGATCATGTAGTTGACATTGTATTTCCGGCAAAGCCACCATTCATAATTTTTCATACATGTCACTCTTGGTTCATTGCATATCCCGGTACACCACCTAAGGCATTCACATAGAGTCATATTTTGTTCTAAGTATTGCGTTGTAATTCTTGAGTTGTAAGTAATAAAAGTGTGATGATCATCATTATTAGAGCATTGTCCCATGTAAGGAAAGGATGATGGAGACTATGATTCCCCCACAAGTCGGGACGAGATTCCGGACTAAATAAAAAAAAAGAGGCCAAGAAAAAAAGGCCCAAGAAAAAAAAGGAAAAAAATAAGAGAAAAAGAGAGAAGGGACAATGTTACTATCATTTTTCCACACTTGTGCTTCAAAGTAGCACCATGATCTTCATGATGGAGAGTCTCCTATGTTGTCACTTCATATACTAGTGGGAATTTTTCATTATATAACTTGGCTTGTATATTCCAACGATGGGCTTCCTCAAAATGTCCTAGGTCTTCGTGGGCAAGCGAGTTGGATGCACGCCCAGTTAGTTTCTTTTGTTGATATTTCATACATTTATAGCTCTAGTGCATCTGTTGCCTGGCAATCCCTATTCACTCACATTGATATCGATTAACGACCATCTCCATAGCCCGTTGATACGCCTAGTTGATGTGAGACTATCTTCTCCATTTTTGTCCTCTTCACAACCACCACGCTATTCCACATATAGTGTTATGTCCATGGCTTGCGCTCATGCATTGCGTAAGAGTTGAAAAAGCTGAAGCGCGTTAAAAAGTATGAAACAATTGCTTGGCTGAAACCGGGGTTGTGCATGATGGGAGTATTTTGTGTGATGAAAATGAAGCATAGCCTAACCATATGATTTTGTAGGGATAAGCTTTCTTTGGCTATGTTATTTTGATAAGACATGATTACTTGTTAGTATGCTTGAAGTATTACTATTTTTATGTCAATATAAACTTTTCTTTTGAATCATTTCGATCTGAATATTCATGCCAAAATTAAGGAGAATTACATTGAGAATTATGCTAAGTAGCATTCCACGTCAAAAATTCTATTTTTATCATTTACCTACTCGAGGACGAGCATGAATTAAGCTTGGGGATGCTTGATACTGTTCGGGAACGTAGTAATTTCAAAAAAAATCCTATGCACACGCAGGATCATGGTGATGTATAGCAACGAGAGGGGAGAGTGTTGTCCACGTACCCTCGTAGACCGAAAGCGGAAGCGTTATCACAACGCGGTTGATGTAGTTGTACGTCTTCACGGTCCGACCGATCCAAGTACCGAACGTACGGCACCTCCAAGTTCAGCACATGTTCAGCTCGATGACGTCCCGCGAACTCCGATCTAGCAGAGCTTCACGGCAGGGTTCCGTCAGCACCACGGCATGATGACGGTGATGATGTTGCTACCGATGCAGTGCTTCGCCTAAGCACCGCTACGATATGACCGAGGTGGAATATGGTGGAGGGGGGCACCGCACACGGTTGGAATAGATCAACAGATCAACTTGTGTTTCTAGAGGTGCCCCCCTGCCCCCATATATAAAGGAGCAAGGGGGGGAGGCGGCCGGCCAGGAGGAGGGCGCGCCAAGGGGGGAGTCCTACTCCCACCGGGAGTAGGACTCCTCCTTTTCCTTGTTGGAGTAGGAGAGGGAAGGAAGGGAGAGAGGAGGAGAAGGAAAAAGGGGGCGCCGCCCCCCCTCCTTGTCCAATTTGGACTAGAGGGGGAGGGGGCGCGCGGGTGCCCTGGCCGCCCCTCCTCTTCTCCCACTAAGGCCCACTAGGACCAATTAACTCCCCGGGGGGTTCCGGTAACCCCCCGGTACCCCGGTAAATGTCCGAAACCTCCCGGAACCTTTCCGGTGTCCGAACATAGTCGTCCAATATATTGATTTTTACGTCTCGACCATTTCGAGACTCCTCATAATGTCCGTGATCATATTCGGGACTCCGAACTACCTTCGGTACATCAAAACACATAAACTCATAATATCGATCGTCACCAAACTTTAAGCGTGCGGACCCTACGGGTTCGAGAACTATGTAGACATGACCGAGACACGTTTCCGCTCAATAACCAATAGCGGAACATGGTAGCTCATATTGGCTCCCACATATTCTACGAAGAGCTTTATCGGTCAAACCACATAACAACATACGTTGTTCCCTTTGTCATCGGTATGTTACTTGCCCGAGATTCGATCATCGGTATCTCAATACGTAGTTCAATCTCGTTACCGGCAAGTCTCTTTACTCGTTCTGTAATGCATCATCCCGCAAATAACTCATTAGTCACATTGCTTGCAAGACTTATAGTGATATGCATTACTGAGAGGGCCCAGAGATACCTCTCCGACAATCGGAGTGACAAATCCTAATCTCAAAATACGCCAACTCAACAAGTACCTTTGGAGACACCTGTAGACCACCTTTATAATCACCCAGTTATGTTTTGACGTTTGGTAGCACACAAAGTGTTCCTCCGGTAAACGGGAGTTGCATAATCTCATAGTCATAGGAACATGTATAAGTCATGAAGAAAGCAATAGCAACATACTAAACGATCAAGTGGTAAGCTAACGGAATGGGTCAAGTCAATCACATCATTCTCCTAATGATGTGATCCCGTTAATCAAATGACAACTCATGTCCATGGCTGGGAAACTCAACCATCTTCGATTAACGAGCTAGTCAAGTAGAGGCATACTAGTGACACTATGTTTGTCTATGTATTCACACATGTATTATGTTTCTGGTTAATACAATTCTAGCATGAATAATAAGCATTTATCATGATATGAGGAAATAAATAATAAATTTATTATTGCCTCTAGGGCATATTTCCTTCAGTCTCCCACTTGCACTAGAGTCAATAATCTAGATTACACAGTAATGATTCTAACACCCATGGAGTTTTGGTGCTGATCATGTTTTGCTCATGGAAGAGGCTTAGTCAACGGCTCTGCAACATTCAGATCCGTATGTATCTTGCAAATCTCTATGTCTCCCACCTGGACTTGGTCCCGGATGGAATTGAAGCATCTCTTGATGTGCTTGATCCTCTTGTGAAATCTGAATTCCTTTGCCAAGGCAATTGCACCAGTATTGTCACAAAAGATTTTCATTGGACCCAATGCACTAGGTATGACACCTAGATCGGATATGAACTCCTTCATCCAGACTCCTTCATTTGATGCTTCCTAAGTAGCTATATACTCCGCTTCACACATAGATCCCGCCACGGCGCTTTGTTTAGAACTGCACCAACTGACAGCTCCATTGTTCAATGTAAACACGTATCCGGTTTGCGATTTAGAATCGTCCGGATCAGTGTCAAAGCTTGCATCGACGTAACTTTTTACGAAGAGCTCTTTGTCACCTCCATATACGAGAAACATATCCTTAGTCCTTTTCAGGTATTTCAGGATGTTCTTGACCGCTATCCAGTGATCCACTCTAGTATTACTTTGGTACCTCCCTGCTAGGCTAATAGCAAGACACACATTAGGTCTGGTACACAGCATTGCATATATGATAGATCCTATGGATGAACCATAGGGAATATCTTTCATTTTATCTCAATCTTCTACAGTGGTCGGGCATTGAGTCTGATCCAACTTCACACCTTGTAACACAGGCAAGAACCCTTTCTTTGCTTGATCCATTTTGAACTTTTTCAAAACTTTGTCAAGGTATGCGCTTTGTGAAAGTCCAATCAAGCGTCTTGATCTATGTCGGATGTGGGGTTCCGGCAAACCCTTAAGGTTTGAACACTTGGGTGTGCGCGAAGTCTTTCCCTCCTACCGATCTACGCCCTAGCTCGCTAAGATCTCGCGGACGAACTCGACGAACTCACAACACAAAGATACACGAGATTTATACTGGTTCAGGCCATCGTTGTGGTGTAATACCCTACTCCAGTGTGTTGGTGGTGGATTGCCTCGTGGGCTGATGACGAACAATACAGAGGGAAGAACAGCCTCCTGAGGTTGTGGTGTTCTTGTGCTTGGTGACTTAGCGGGTGAGAGCTGGGTGAACTGCTCGATGCCCCTACTGTGGTGGCTAGCTCTACTTATATAGGCCCTGGTCCTCTCCCCAAATATTGAGCGGGAAGGGAGCCAACAACGGCAGTCAAATTTGAAGGGGAACAGCTAGTACAAGCTATCCTGACAAAAGTGGTCTTTGCGTGACGCCGTCTTGGGCTCCACGATGACTAAGGGAGTCCAAGATTAGGGGGTATCTGGACGGCCGGACTATATCCTTTGGCCGGACTGTTGGACTATGAAGATACAAGAGTGAAGACTTCGTCTCGTGTCCGGATGGAACTCTCTTGGCGTGGAAGGCAAGCTTGGCGATACGGATCTGAAGATTTGCTTTTGTTGTAACCGACTTTGTGTAACCCTAGCCCCCTCCGGTGTCTATATAAACCGGAGGGTTTAGTCCGTAGGACAACAACAACCATACCATAGGCTAGCTTCTAGGGTTTAGCCTCTACGAGCTCGTGGTAGATCAACTCTTGTAATACTCATATTCATCAAGATCAATCAAGCAGGAAGTAGGGTATTACCTCCATAGGGAGGGCCCAAACCTGGGTAAACATCGTATCCCTTGCCTCCTGTTACCATCTGCCTTAGGCGCACAGTTGGGGACCCCCTACCCGAGATCCGCTGGTTTTGACACCGACATTGGTGCTTTCACTGAGAGTTCCACTGTGCCGTCACCATAAGGAAGGATGTCTCGTCTCGTTGTCAAGGACAGCATCACCTCTGGGGGAGCCCTGGCTGTCGGCCAGACTCTCCGGCTAGGCGAGTTCATCATGACCGCCCGTTCGACTGCTGTGCCGACGATGACTTCTCGGGTCATCGAAAACAACCTCCACGTCGGCTCGGAACTTGCCGAGCAGATGGATCCGATGGAGCTCTCTTCCCTAAACGAGCTCTTGGATCGCATCGCCGCTTTGGGAGTCGCTACGGACTATGATCGGATCGGGATTATTCCCGACCAAAGGGAGATTAACTCTCTGCCGGTCACCCATTAGATAGCGGTGGTGGAGGAACAATGCGTAATTCTTCCTCAATCTTGAGGACAAACTATGTCCGGATTCCAGAGCTCTCCGAGCCAGATACCTGTATACGGAAGGACATCCCCCAAGCCTTGAACATAGAATCAGGTAGTGGGCCAGACCTATTGGGCGACATCCCGGAGCCCGAACCTCCAAGATCGGAAACTCCCATGCCCCTGGGTCTCAGATCAGGTCAGGGTTCGGACTTAAATCCGCCCACCCACCCAGATACAAGCGATCTCTCCCACATTAGACCAGAGCCCCAGGAAACAGTACATCACTATTGGGCCAGATTCCTCCTTGTAATGAACAAGGTCAGGGACTGTCGAGAGGAAGACACAATTTCATTCTTCTGCAATAATTGCATTGACAAGGGAATCCTTAACGCCATAAGCCGCCGCAACATAGCACACTTCGCCGACTTGGTGGCCATAATGCGGAAATCTTGTGCGATGGAAGCGCTGGAAAACGAAACAGAATTTTGGGATAATCCGGCTTTGGCTAAACACCCAGTCCGAATCAAAAGGGTGCACCCCCATAAGTCACCCGATTCAATCACAAAAAGCAAAAGCCCACTACAGCGCACGGAACCGTATTGGAGGGATGGCTTAACGGACCCTGCAAAATTCACAGTACGGTGGATACCACACCAACACACAGCCTTAGAGCGTGTTGGGTACTCCGGAAGGTTGCTAAGAGCGACGAGGATATCCTCATTCAAAACACCACAGAGCAACATCCCGTGAATTACAATATGGTCTTAACAGTCTTCGATACATTTGCCTCAAATAATAGGCGCAAGCGAGCACTCCGCAGCCTTGCCGAGATCTTCCAGGTGGCAGCAATAAATCCATGGAGCGACACGGCTATAACCTTCAGTTCCAGTGACGAACCTAAATGCCGAACAGCCCGAGCACCAGCCGCATTAGTCCTTAGTCCAATTGTGGACGGCTTTCGGCTCACTAAAGTGCTCATGGACGGCGGCAGCGGATTAAACCTCATTTACGAGGAAACTCTTCATAAAATGGAAATAGACTGGAACCGCATCGAGCAAAGCAGCACAACCTTTAGAGGAATCATCCCCAGTCGGGAGGCACGTTGCACTAGGAAAATCACACTAGATGTGGTATTCGGCACACCAGAAAATTACAGGTCCAAAGAAATAACATTCCAAGTGGCCCCGTTCAGTAGCGGATACCACGCCCTTCTAGGGCCGGATGCATTCATGATCTTCCAAGCTATACCCCATTATGGGTACATGAAGCTCAAAATGCCTGGGCCCAATGGAATTATCACTCTAGCTAGTGATCCGGACGTAGCGCTCCGCGCCGAAAACAAAACAGCCGCACTAGCCCTCGAGGCACTATCCGAAGCCCTAGCGGCAGAGGAGTTGACTGCACTACGCTTGATCGTGGACAGGGATGACGTGATACTCAACAAGAGATCCAAGTCCATCTCTTTCAAACCAGCGGACGAAATAGTCAAATTTCAAGTCCACCCAACGGAGCCTACCAAAACAACCTAAATTGGGGCACAGTTAAACCCTGATGTGGGACGCCAGACTCACGGGAGTTCTGCGAGAACTGGGATATATTTGCCTGGCACCCATCTGATATGCCAGGAATCCCACGCAAGTTGGCCGAGCATAGCCTTAACATTCTAAAAGGGTTCAAGCCGGTCAAGCAGACTCTTTGGCGCTTCTCCGAACCTAAGCGATAAGCTATGGGCGAGGAGCTAGCCAAGTTATTGGAGGCCGGATTCATCAAAGAAATAAAACACCCGGACTGGCTAGCAAACCTGGTGATGCTACCAAAGAAGGAAAAATCCTGGCGCTTATGTGTCAACTTCAAAGACCTCAATAAAGCTTGCCCAAAGGATCCCTTCCCCCTCCCCCGCATCAATCAAATTATCGACGCCATCGCGGGACACGACTCTTTGTGCTTCCTCGACGCATACTCCAGCTACCACCAAATCAAGATGGCCGAGTCCGACCAAGCCGCAACAGCGTTCATCACGCCATACGGCCCCTTCTGTTTCAACACAATGCCTTTCGGGCTTAAGAACGCCGGTGCAACGTATCAACGCATGATTCAGACATGCGTGAAAAAGCAAATTGGCAAAACAGTGGAAGCATACGTAGACGATGTGGTCGTCAAAACCAGACACGTCGACTCTTTAATAGACTACTTGAGGCTTACGTTCAACAACCTCCGAACATACGCAACAAGCTCAATCCGGAAAAATGTGTTTTCGGTGTGCCCACCGGAAAGCTCCTGGGCTTCATCGTCTCCAGTAGAGGAATTGAAGCAAATCCGGCTAAAATCCGAGCCCTGTCACAATTGGCCATCCCAACAGACCTCAAACAAATCCAGAATAACTGGATGCGTTGCGGCCTTAAGCCGCTTTATCTCCCGATTAGGAGAAAAGGCACTACCCCTTTATCGCCTTGTTCGGCGCACCGAACACTTCGAGTGGACGGATGCTGCCACGGCGGACTGGAAGAAATAAAAGCCATCGGCCACCAACCCAATCTGGCGCGCCAAACTTTGGCGAACCAATGCTGCTATACATAGCGGCAACTCATCAAGTCGAAGCGCAGCACTCGTCATCGAGCGAAGCGGACAGACATAAATTCCCCCTTCAAAGGCGGTATATTATGTGTCCCTTGTCCTCACCCCATGCAAATCACGGTACCGCATTATCAAAGATAGCGTATGCGGTATTCATAGCATCCGGAAACTACGGCGGTACTTTCAAGAGTGTTCAATTACGGTGGCCTCGAAGTGCCACTGAGCGACATAATAAGCGATCGCGGCGCCACAGGCGGATTGCCAAATGGGCCATAGAGCTCCTCCGTTCGACATAACATATAAACCTCGTGAGCTATTAAGTCGCGGTATTGGCGATTTATCGCCGAATGGATGAAGCGAACTCCCTAAGGAATACGGCGCATACTCCAATTGGGTTATGCGCCGGCGGCTCTAAAATGTTGGCGGTCTGGGGTGCAGCATCGTCTTGGCGTCCCCTACCGGAGATACAGTCCAATACGTACTCCAAATACTGTATATAGACTCCAACAATGCCGTCGAATACGACGCCCTGTTACATGGTCTCTGGATGGCAGTCTCCATGGGCATTCAACGCCTGGAGGTGCGCGGGGACTCGAACCTCGCAATATCCCAAATAAATGGAGACTTCGACGCGAAAGATCCGAAAATGGCGGCTTATCGCAATGTCGTACTCAAGATGTCAGCTCGGTTCGAGGGGCTCGAATTCCACCATGTAGCTCGGGAAAACAATCAGGCGGCGGACGTCCTTGCCCGTATCGGCGCTAAGCGTGATCCGGTCCGACCCAACATATTCTTGGAAAGGTTGTTTAAGCCATTCGTGGCATGGGAAGGGGAAACAAGCAACAACAGTCCTGACTCGGCTACAACGCTAGATACCGAACACTCTGACATAATCGGCGGCTCCGCCACCGAAATAACACCTTCAGCCCACGTAATAATGGCCGTCATCACCCCATGAACTGAACCATTCCTAGCCTACCTAACCAGGCAGGAACTTCCCAAGGACCAAAATGAGGCACGCTGCATCGTGCGACGATCTAAAGCCTACAAGGTCCACGAGGGGGAGCTCTATAGGAAAAGCACAACCGGAGTCCTTCAAAGGTGCATCTCCGAAGAGGAAGGGCGGAAGCTTCTGGCAGAAATTCACGCCGGACTCGGTGGCCACCACGCCGCAGCCCGGGCCCTCATAAGTAAGGCCTTCCGTACAGGATTTTATTGGCCGACAGCCCGAGCAGACGCACAGGACTTGGTCCAACGCTGCGTCGGCTGCCAGCTCTTTGCAAATCAAATCCATATGCCACCCGTCGCCCTACAAACAATCCCCATTACCTGGCCTTTTGCGGTCTGGGAGCTTGACATGGTTGGACCCCTTAAAGGGGGAACCCATAAGAAAAAATACTTACTGGTAATGGTGGATAAATTCACCAAATGGATAGAAGCCAAGCCTGTTAAAACGGCCGAATCCGGACCAGTGATAGACTTTATATCTGGGGTTGTACACCGTTATGGTGTCCCCCACAGCATCATCACTGACAACAGCACGAACTTCACTGCCGACGAGGTGAAACTATGGTGCAGCAACATGGGCATCAAGCTCGATTACGCTTCTGTCTATCATCCACAAACTAACGGTCAAGTCAAACGAGCAAATGGTCTTATCATGAGCGGCATCAAACCCAGATTAGTGCAGTCTTTAAAGGAATCTAACACGCACTGGGTAGAGGAGCTCGACTCCGTACTCTAGGGGCAGCGGACCACGCCGAATCGCACTACCGGATACACACCGTTCTTTATGGTGTATGGCGCAGAGGCGGTTCTGCCCTGCGACATAATTCATGACTCACCTCGAGTGTGCATGTATGAAGAGAGAGTGGCCGAGCTCGATCGGCAGGATAGTTTGGACGCCCTCGAGGAGGAGCGTGACGTGGCAAAAGCTTGTTCCGCATTCTAGCAGCAACAGACTAGAAGATACCAAAGCAGAGAAGTACGCGCCAAAACCTATAATGTTGGCGAACTCGTTCTACGCCTACCGTACAAGAAAAAGGACAAGCTCAAGTCCAAATGGGAGGGTCCCTTCATTATTGACCAGGTCTTAACCGGTGGAGCGTACTGTCTGCGGGATGCATCGGACAACCGCCTCGAGCCAAATCCATGGAACACAGCTAGACTCCAAAGATTCTATGCCTAGTGCCGGACTCCGTGTTCGTCTCCTTACCTTTGTCAAATTTTTATACATTCGTTATCTGTCTTTTCTTTCTGTCTTTCTTCCCCTTTTCTCTCGAGGCCTTGAAGGGCTAAAATGTGTTTTGACTAGACAATCTTGATGCGCCAGCCGCGCTCATTATACCTGGGGGCTTCCTATACAGAAGCTTAAATATTTTATGGGTTTCATGCCCCGCACATGTGTTATTCTTCCGCATGTCCCCTTTTTTTCGCCACTATATGCATCGATATGACTTAAGTTTTGGCCAAGCTGGGTTGCCTGGCTCTTGTATTTATGCCCTACGTTCCCGTTAATTCGGCTAGGGCATAAGGGAGCACCTCTGCGATTATTCTTGCCAGTCAGCGGATGTGTACCTCGGTAGGTGAAGCCAAAAGCTAGCGTTCTTAAGGGAATATTCGTCGGTGAATAAAAGATGACTTTTTATTTTTTTTTCCACTTGCCCCGAGATGTTTTTGCCTGCGTCTCTTCTCGCAGTTCGGACATGCACATTAGGGCATGCGTACCCAGGGAAAGGAACCCTTAACGGAACTATTCTCCCTGGAAGATGTTTCTTACTACCCATGTAATATAACATAACTAGTTGGGTACTTGTTTGTTCAAGCACTTATGACCCCTACGCCTGGTTTCCACGCATACCCCGGTTTTTACATAACTGAGCTGGTATTTGGATACACTCCGTACTATCGGGTCCAGAGGTTGAAGCGAAAAGGTCCGCCATGACAAATGATTTACAATCCGGCTACAGACATTCTACATGTCATTCAAATTACATAGTCACTTAGAAATGACTAAATTCTTCTTCTATGCCATCCAACAGGTTGTCTAGCCTACAATCCTGTTGGGAATATTTGGCGGCCAACTCTACTTGGTGATACAGTAAACTGGCAGGGATTTCTTTCCCATCAGGCCCCACAGGTCCGAACTCGGCCATGTGGTTTGGGTCAGCCTTGGTATACCGCGTCTTCACCATGGCCCAGGCTTCCTTGGCACCTTGACGGCAGGCCGATATGTTCCATAATCGGACGCCTCGCCGCGCTCCCTTGAGCTTCTCTGCAAGTCCTCCAAGGCCTTCGGGCAAGGAGACAGATGGCCACAAGGCCTGGGCAATACCTTGCGTCACCTGCCGAACTTGTTCGTGCAGTTGTGAGAGCTCTGGTAGAAGATCACCCGCAGACCCGGGCATCTTGTTTGCGGGACGACCTGTCAGCATACCTGCAGACATAACTCTGTTAGCTGGCTTCTTCGCCGAACTCTTTTTGAAGTTCGTTCAAGCACTTACTGAAAATGTCGCATCGAGGCCGCTTGTTCTCCTTTACGGAGTCTGACAGCTGGGCCCAAACATCCTATAGTTCCACGCTCAGCTGGGTATTGGCATCTTGGAGATCGTTTTTCTCCTGCCGAACCCTTATAAGCACGCGTTCGCCAGCCTTTCGTTGCCGTATGACATGTTGCTCATCCGGATTCACTCCGGCGTCATCTACAATATTTATTGTCAGAATTGCATGCATGCTGCATCCTATATGATACCTGTCATTCTTTAAAGCAAGTGTTACCAGAGGAGGCCTTCTCGGACTCCTTTAATGCGGCCACTGCGGCCCATAGCTGGGCCTTGCACTCTTCTAGCTCTTGAGACAATTGGGTATTCTTCTCTGTAAGAACCTGCATAGATAATGATCCTTAAATCAATGGTGCCAACTGTTTCAAGTCTCAGGGGCTACTGATATATATAATCATCAAATTTTCTTACCCGTATATCCTTTACATACTGGTCCATGGCTCTGGCAAGACCATTTTGAGCAGCACGGATGTACGCGTCTCCCGAATTGAAGGCATCAAATGCCTCTTGGGAGAAACAAGCTTCACGGAGTACGGCCCAGCGGTCCCTGTGATTCATGGCGCTCTCCACTTCGGAAATTGTAGCGGAGATTTTATCCGCATCCTCTGTAGGAGGAACGTCCGGCGCATGCCCCGCCTTCGTGTCCGGCCCTGGAGCCCGGCTAGTGGATGCGTGATCGGCAACTTCTCCGGATATAGTCTGGCGAGTATTTTTCCTTCTGGGAAACACGGGCGTTATTATGTTTTCAAAAACAAACCCACGGAGCGAGGTTCTATATCATACCTCTGCGCCGGCGTCTCAGTCCGAACCGCTTTTCTTTTCAGCCTGCCTGGCTTCGGAGCCCCTTGCTGGCAATTCGCCACAGGCTCGGCATGGCGTCCGGAGGACCTTCCCTGTAAGACACCGTGCAGACACGGAAGGTAAGGTGATTGGAAAGGTATACTTCTCAAAGGTTGGCCCCCTGGTCTCACTTACCTGCGAGGCAGAGAGTAGCCCCGGATAGTCGGCTGTAATAGCCACCATGGCCTCATCACGGCTTAATTGATAAAATACCCTATCGATTAGCTCCACGAATATATCCGGATCCTCTTGAAGGCCGGGGTCGAGGGACCGTTCAGGTTCCTCTGGTTGTGGAGGTGGGCTGTTTATCTCCCTTACCGCCTTACGCAGCTCTTGCGGTGAACGGGCAAAATAAGACATTTATTGTGGAAATGCGGAAGGGAAGGGCACGAAAAGTGGCAGCTTAGCCAGCTCGGAGGATTGTACATGGAGAATCCGTCCCGCGCTTTGATGCGGAGGAACTCCTATTCCTCTCCCTTGTACAGACCGGACAGAGTTTTTGCCAGAGCGGCAACGGAGTCCGGCCCCTTACGGCCGCAACAGGTGGCATCGTCTACCCCGTTAAAGTCCCACATTGGGCGGCCTCGGTATTGAAGCGGCTGCACCCCTCGCATAATGCATATTGACATAACTTCGGTTGTAGTCAGTCCTGATAGTGCCAGCACCTTTATCCGGCTCATCAGGTAAGAAACGTCTCTGTCATCTTCCTCCTGAGGGCTCCTTGGTCGCCAGCTTAGGCGTTTCCGCAGAGGAGCGTTATTAAACTCAGGAAGGCCGATCCGAATAGGATCCGGAAGAGGGACGTCCTCTATATAGAACCACTCTGAAGGCCAGTCTTCAGATGCCTTCTTCGGGATGCCGGATAGGTATCCGGTCCCGGTGATGCGCCACGCTTCGGCTCCGCCCACTTGAAATAGTGACCCCCCTATGTACGGGGTACGAGGTAGAATAGCCTCTTCCATAGCTCGAAGTGAGCTTCGTAGCCCAGAAACAGTTTGCAAAGAGCGACATAGCCAGCAATGTGCAATATGGAGGCAGGAGTGAGATTATGCAGCTGGAGGCCGTAGAACTCCAGGAGCCTGCGGAGGAACGGGTGAATTGGAAATCCTAGTCCCCTTAATAAATAAGGGACAAGGCATACTCGTTCCCCTTTGGAGGGATTGGGGAAGCTCTCTGCTTGTTCTCCGCCATTATAGGTGGCAAGCCTGGCTCGAACAGGGACCACATACGCTGGGGGGAGAAATCCCTGGGTCTGCAGCCTCACTAGTTGGCTGTGTGGTACGGAACACTTCTTCCAATCACCGGGCTTAGGCTATGGGGGCGAGAGGAGGAGCTGCGGCGACTGGCCATGTTGGAATGATTTTTTTCCAGACGTGCTCCGATGGATACTCGCTGTGGAAGGGTGGTATGATATGGATCTGCGAATCCCCATCTCTTTAATAGGCGATTTGCCTACATGGCTAGGGTGGCAATTGTAAAAATGCCCCGCCTTCTCACATTCGCTCGATGTGTGGAGGATCTCCATTATTAGGCGCATAAGCCAAGGGGTGCGAAATTTATTGGAAGCCGGACACTATTCAAACAAGTATTCAGAATTTGGAGAAGAACCCGCCTTGCAATGCCGAAGACAATCTGCGCGCCGGACTCATCGTCATTGAAGCCTGGTTCGGGGGCTACTAAGGGAGTCCAAGATTAGGGGGTATCCGTACGGCCGGACTTTATCCTTTGGCCGGACTGTTGGACTATGAAGATACAAGATTGAAGACTTCATCTCATGTCCGGATGGAACTCTCTTGGCATGGAAGGCAAGATTGGCGATACGGATATGAAGATCTCCTTCTATTGTAACCGACTCTGTGTAACCCTAGCCCCCTCCGGTGTCTATATAAATCGGAGGGTTTAGTCCGTAGGACAACAACAATCATACCATAGGCTAGCTTCTAGAGTTTAGCCTCTACGATCTCGTGGTAGATCAACTCTTGTAATACTCATATTCATCAAGATCAATCAAGCAGGAAGTAGAGTATTACCTCCATAGAGAGGGCCCGAACCTGGGTAAACATCGTGTCCCTTGCCTCCTATTACCATCCGCCTTAGGCGCACAGTTCGGGACCCCCTACCTGAGATCCGTCGGTTTTGACACCGACAATGACCTCCGTCTTGCCGTCCTCCTGGTCTTGGTCTCGTTGCACCGATATGGAAACCTTTGCCTGATACCTCGTTACTCTTCGCCTGCGCCTGCTTCCTTAGCACCGAAGACGCTGCGCGCGCTGGCGCCCTCCTGGCGCCGATCGTCACGGCTTATGTCACGAGAGCCTCGTGAGGTTTTCCCCGCCTTGATATCTCCGCTCCTCGTGAGCCTGCCTGACTAGGCCACTCATGAGGAGGTCTTGCTCGTCCGCCTCGCGAGGCTTGGCCCCTCGCAAGAGTCTTGGATGCCTTTTTGATGAAGATGGGCCGTACTGCCTGCTGGCTTAGCCACGCCATGGGCCGCAGGCAAGCAAGTCTGGGGACCCCCGTTCCCAAAACACCGACAGTAGCCCCCGGGCCCAAGGTGCGCTCGAGCTTGGCTTCACGGTGAAGCCAAGGGTCAAGTTCGGAGCACCGCGGGCCCCAAAAGCCTGCGGCCTCGGTTGACGCGTGGCGGTTGATTAGACGTGGGCATCTTCGCTTCCCCACACTACCCTTGAATCCGCCTGGCTATGCAGCCCCCGCCTCTCACACAGTTATTCCTCCTTCGCACACGCCTGGCTCTTCCAATCTTCCTGCTTCCTCGAGGCCCAGCTCTGCCCTTCCAATCTGACTTGCGCTCTGCCCGTTTCATCGCCATGGCGCCGAATCGAGCTGAAAAGGGGAAGAAACCTCTGTCTTTGCCAACTGCGCCTCCGTCCTTTGAGTCGGCGCTCGGCCGGCCTCGGGTGCTCAACGACGAGGCCATGGACAAGGTGCACCCCATGCTTGCCTCCAGTTTCAACGAGTGGGGAGAGACGGTGGCTTGGCCCGCGTCCCGCACTCGCATGGCTCGAGCAGCCACTGAGGTTCCGATCTTCATAGAGGCCCTCTGGGCTGGCCTGATTCCTTCCTTATCCGCCTTCTTCAACACGGTGCTCGAGCATTATCAGATCCACATGCTTCATCTCGACCCTCAATCTGTAACCCTTCTTGTCGTCTTCGCCTTCTTGTGCGAGGCCATGGTGGGCATCGCTCCTTACGTGGCCCTCCTCCGCCATTTCTTCTCATTGCATCTGACCGGTCCCCGGCAGAGCTCGGGGTGCGTGGGCTTCCAGGCCGTGGCCGTGACTGCGGGTGTGGGGATTGATTTCGAGCTTCCTTCATCCAAGAGTGAGTTCCGCATACGATGGGTGTTTGTCGACGCCGGCGTGCTCAACCCTCTGCTCCAAGTTCTGGCGGGGCCTGCTGTTCCGAACTCCAGCTGGGGCCATCAGGAGCTCACGAGCCCCCGCCTCGCCCCCGTCTGGGCCAGGCTGAGGTGGTTGAAGGACCTCGGCGTGACTGCACCCATGGTGGTAAAGGAGTTCGTCAAGCGTCGAGTCGCTCCACTTCAGCGCCACTCCCGCCCGATGTGGGACTTGCCCCGCAGCCAGGACAGCATGAGGTTTCAGGAGAAGGGGCTTCCTCTTGCGACGCGGCAAACGGTGCTCATGGTCCTATCGGGTGTCCCTCTGCCAGATGATATGCCCAGGAATAGCTGCCTTTTGTTCCGCTGCGAGAACAAAGCCGCATTTGCCGCACGCATGCCTTCCTTTGATGAGTGGGGGTTGCGCCCAATCGGCCTGGTGGGATCCCGTGAGAACCCCGTCATCGTGGTTCCCTTCCTCGCCGCCGGCGCCGAGCTCACCCCAGGTGACGATGCGGGAGAGAAAGCTCCGACGGGGGCCGGTGGCTCGAGTGCTGAGGAGCACACGCCGAGTGGTGATCCTGGGGCGTCATCCTCGGAGGCCTGCGACCCCCCTCCTAAGGCGCCGGTCGCTGAGGAGACGCGGCATGTGGCTCCCGAGGCCAAGGCTCTAGGAGCCTCGGGAGGTTGTGGTGAGGTGGCGCTTGGTTGTTCATTGCAACCGGGCACCCCTGAAGCCATCCCTCTAAGCTCTTCCTCGGCCTCGCCGCGCACCGGCCGTCACGTCCAGCGCTTCGGTCGTCTTTGTGTGGACTTCGAGGAGCTCCGTAAGAGGAAGGGATCCCCCAGCGGCAGCAATATCTTCGGGCCGTTGAAACGACGAAAGTACATCGCCATTGACGCATAAGTATCTTATTGCCATGGCTTAGTGCATGTGGTCTTCTTATCCTGACATCTGTCCTTCAGGGCTCCTTCCGTTGAAGCTGTTGCGTCTTCTGAGAAGCGGCCTCCTCCTTCATCAACGCCCCCATCGGTCTTGAGCGTTCCTGGTCTGCCTGCCGCCCCTGGAGCAGGGTCGGTTGGGGGAGCGTCTCCGCCTTCATGGCGCGCTGAACCTGCGGCTTGGCCACACATCTAGCACGGTCTGGCGTGGAGCTTGGCGGGCGTGCCCAAAACTCCTCCTTTGCCCATGGACAGCAGCTGGTTGGCTTCGATCTTCGGTTCCTCTTCAAGCAGCGAGCCCCGATCGGCTTGGGCTCCTCGCGAGGACGGCTGACGTCAGGTGCGGCGTCAGCCCCCAGCCCCCTGCCGTGAGGTGGCGCCCCGCCCGCAGCCCCCGAGGTGGAGGACGAGGTGGGCCGAGCGTTTGAGATCGAGCGCGGGCGGAGCGTAGTTCGTCATGAGCTCTTCCAGGAGGCGATGGGCGCGATGAGTCGACTTGGTGAAGAGCTTGCAGGTGTCGACTCGCGCCTTGAGGCTGAAGGTCTCCGGCTGGGGGAGGAGTGGCGCAAGGTGAGGGTGGCCATCAACCTCGGTCGCTATCAGCGCGACCTTGAGAATGCGAAGGCCGAGGCGTCCCTCAAGATCGCCCATGAAGCCCGCTCGCGAGCCTTGGAAGAGGCTCGCGAGGCTGATCGTCGTCGCGAGGCTGCGGAGAAGCGCGCGTGGGAGCTCCAGGCCTGGAGCGCGTCCCTTGAACAACAGGTGGAGGCGCGCAGGGCCGCTCTTGCATCGCTGAGGGGGATGCCCGGGGAGGACGAGGAGGTCCGGAAGCATGATGAGGCGTTGGCCCTGGAAGCCGTGGAGCGCAGCCTCGAGCTCGAGCAACTGGAGACGAGGGAGCGTCAAGTTGCTCAAGCAGAAGATGCCGTCGGGGCTCGTGAGGCCAGAGTCGAGGAGGAGGTCAATCGCCGGGTGGCCGAGGTTCGCGCAGACCTGGAGGGTAGGTATGACCTGAAGCTGAAGCTCGCGGGTACGGAGGATGCGGGCAGGGCCGCTGCCCTCAGGCCCAGGTTGGGTGAGTCTGAGAGGCGTGCGGAAGCCACGGCTGCCGGCGTGGTTACGACGCAGGTGGGCTTGGCCTCCGCCCGCGCCGAGCTGCTTTCCCTTCGGAGGCGGGTTGATGACGTTGAGGCCGTCGCACGGCAAAACACGGAGGAAGTGCTCCAACGACGAACGCTGAACCGCGAGCATGCCCCTATGCTTCAGGATCTCCGGAACATGGCCAATACCGCCCTGGGCCATATTTGCGACGTGGATGCACCGGCCCCTCACTCGAATGACTATGCCAGCCACCTAACCTTCTTCACCGAGGTGGTGACGCGCCTGGAGGCTCGATCTGCCAGAGCTCGCCAGCTTGTGGACGAAAGGGGTCGTGGCCTACTTGAGCGCGCTTTCTCCCGTGTCTTCAGCCACCTTCTGAATGCCGACCCCAACTTTGATTTCAACGCCACCATCGCCCCCGTACCCACGGCCGTCAGAGGCGACCTGGCGCGTTGGGTTGAGGACAATGTGGACACGTTGGTCAGGGCCTTCACTTCGGAGGATGACGCGGTGGTGGTCGTCGTAGACGAAGGCGACGTGGTTGATGACGGCGACGGGGGCGTCGTCGACGACGACAACGATGCTGACAAAGATGATGTCGACGCGAGCGACGTGTCCGCGGGTGTTGTAGCAAGTGACATTTCTGGCTGATCCCATGTTCTCCTGTCGTTTCACCCTGTACACAAAACTCGGGCGTGGCCCTTGGAAAACTTGTAAGAGCATTTTGAGAGGGGGAGCCCCTCATGTAAGTGAATTGCAGTTTTTACTTTCTTATGCGACGTGAGTATGTGTCCTTGTGAACTCGTGAATACGGGGCCGAGTTTTCCATCGTGGTTTACCTTAGTCAGCACCAGCTTCAAGCTGGGTCGCGAAGCGGCGAGTTTCTGAGAATCCTGCGGAGCTTATCGCCCCGTCTAAAGGGGCCCCGCAAGAGGTGAGCACCAGCCGTAGTGCTGGCGTGCGCTCGGCGAGCGTGCGCTTCGTGCGGTCCAGCTCGCGAGGAGCTCGTGAGGGGAAGGCGACGGACATGAGTCCCAGACAAAATGAGATCCAGAAGGCAAATAATTGCTCGAACGATAAAAGGCTCCCCCCGCGCGCATCGATAAAAATTCGGCTTCAACTTAAATCCAGATCCAGAAAGCAAAGCTATTGAAAGAGAGATCCAAAGCAAAAGGCCGCGTTCGGCACCTAGTCTAGTCTTCCGATCTTCAAGTATTCTCACCAGCGCGGAGCTATGTGCTGCCACTAGGCGTGGGAGGGAGCCCCAGGGCCTGAGGCCGGCGCTCCTGAGACTTCAGGGTGTGTACATCCCCAACTCATTATTACGTGAGAGTGTCACGGGCGGCGAGCTTCACAGGCACCGGGCCTTCTTCACAGGTACCGGCCTTGCTTCATATCGCCAGACGAGGACCCCTCCTTGCGCCACCCTTGACCTCCTTTGAGCCGACCGGTTACTAGGACGATACAAAAGAGGGAAAGGGGACGCCAGCGGTGCCCTCGGCGACCACAGGTCCTCTGCCGGGGGAAGGGTCGTTCAAGCCTCCCCGACAGAGGGCCTACCTCCGGGTGTCCCCTGGCTTCGCGCGTCGTGGGGAGGGGCCTGACTCCCGACCCCTCTCCTGCAGCCCCCAACGCGATCCTCCCGCCGGCAGGGGGGCCGTCGAGCTGGGGCCGCTGGCCGTTGCGGTGATCTGTTCCTCCTGCGACTCATGGTTAGCGTAAGCTTGCTCCTGAGGGATTTGGGGTACCCTGTAGTGGTTGTCGCACACACGGTCGTGGTGGTTCCCCGGTGGCTCCTGGAAGGCTTCGACTCCAAGCGTCCCTTCTTCCCAATCTTCTCTAACGAACGAGCCGGGGTTGTCCTCCGGTGTGTACTCCTGGTCCGTCATGCGGGGCACGTAGGCTTCCAGGGCTGTTACCCCAAACACCTCGTCATAGTTCCCCACACTCCATGTTGCCCGGCCAAGCGCGGCATCCTGAGGGTAATAGCGCGGCATCCCACTTGGGTCATGGGAGGCAACGCTTGTGCTCATGCTTGTTGTGGGTGATATGGGGGCGGCAGAGCCCCCGGCGCCGCCGGCCATGCTGGTGTTGACGAAGGCCCCTAGCGCACCTTACGACACGTGGTGGCAGCATAGCCCGCCGTGAATCCCTGTAGTGGCCTGAGGATGGAGCTGATGACAGAAAGGCGGCGATCTCGAGGCCGCCGCGTCCAGCAGCTCGGCAACGCGTTCCAGTAGTGCGTCCCGGCCGCTTTCCATCAGCCGGCACCGCAGCAGCTCCCTTACCACGGTGAGTGCTGCCCGCATGTTTGCCTGTTCCTGCGGCGAGTGCGGCGCCGTCTCCGCGGCGTGGCTTGCCGCTCTGGCAGCGGCTCGCACTTGCCGTGGAGTGAGGGTAGACGACGCCTGGTCGCATCGCCCGCGCCCCGCAGGATTGGACGGCGCTCGTGCCGCCTGGAGCGTGGGGTTGAGGTCTTCATGGGCGGGCGGTACCGACCGGGATGGCAGGCTACCCAGCGGTCAGAGTCAGCTCTTGGGTCGTCGGACATCGCAGCCGCGGAGCATTGGCAAGTCGATTAGCGGAGAAGAGCTCCGGTGCACACCTACCTGGCGCGCCAAATGTCGGATGTGGGGTTCCGGCAAACCCTTAAGGTTCGAACACTGGGGTGCGCGCAAAGTCTTTCCCTCCAACCGATCTACGCCCTAGCTCGCTAAGATCTCGCGGACGAACTCGACGAACTCTTGATGACCCACAAGTATAGGGTATCTATGGTAGTCCTTTCGATAAGTAAGAGTGTCGAACCCAACGAGGAGCAGAAGGAAATGATAAGCAGTTTTCAGCAAGGTATTCTCTGCAAGTACTGAAATAAGTGGTAACAGATAGTTTTGTGATAAGGTAAATTGTAACGAGCAACAGGTAACAAAAGTAAACACGGTGCAGCAAGGTGGCCCAATCCTTTTTGTAGCAAAGGACAAGCCTGGACAAACTCTTATAATAGGAAAAGCGCTCCCGAGGACACATGGGAATATCGTCAAGCTAGTTTTCATCACGTTCATATGATTCGCGTTCGGTACTTTGATAATTTGATATGTGGGTGGACCGGTGCTTGGGTGATGTTCTTACTTGAACAAGCATCCCACTTATGATTAACCTCTATTGCAAGCATCCGCAACTACAACAAAATTATTAAGGTAAACCTAACCATAGCATGAAACATATGGATCCAAAACAGCCCCTTATGAAGCAACACATAAACTAGGGTTTAAGCTTCTGTCACTCTAGCAACCCATCATCTACTTATTACTTCCCAATGCCTTCCTCTAGGCCCAAATAATGGTGAAGTGTTATGTAGTCGACGTTCACATAACACCACTAGAGGCTAGACAACATACATCTCATCAAAATATCGAACGAATACCAAATTCACATGACTACTAATAGCAAGACTTCTCCCGTGTCCTTGGGAAAAAATGTAACTACTCACAAAGCATATTCATGTTCATAATCAGAGGGGTAATAATATGCATAAAGGATCTGAACATATGATATTCCACCAAGTAAACCAACTAGCATCAACTACAAGGAGTAATCAACACTACTAGCAACCTACTAGCACCAATCCCGGACTTGGAGACAAGAATTGGATACAAGAGATGAACTAGGGTTTAGAGATGAGATGGTGCTGGTGAAGATGTTGATGGAGATTGCCCTCTCCGATGAGAGGGCGTTGGTGATGACGATGACGATGATTTCCCCTCCGAGGGAAGTGTCCCCATGGAACAGCTCGCCGGAGCCCTAGATTGGTTCCGCCTCGTGGAGGCGGATTTTAAATCGAAAGGTTGGCTCTGATTTTTTCTCATGAAAGACTTCATATAGGAGAAGATGGGCATCGGAGAGCCACCGGGGCCCCTGAGGTGAGGCGCGCCCGGGGCGCGCCCCCCCTCGTGAGCAGGTGTGGGCCCCTGGCCTTCATCTTTGGCGACTATTTTTCTTTATTTATTTTAAGACATTCCATGGAGTTTCAGGACTTTTGGAGTTGCACATAATAGGACTCCGATATTTGCTCCTTTTCCAGCCCAGAATTCCAGCTATCGGCATTCTCCCTCTTTATGTAAACCTTGTAAAATAAGAGAAAATAGCCATAAGTATTGTGACATAACGTGAAATAACAGCCCATAATGCAATAAATATCGATATAAAAGCATGATGCAAAATGGACGTATCAACTCCCCCAAGCTTAGACCTCGCTTGTCCTCAAGCGAAAAGCCGATAACAATAAATATGTCCTCATGTTTAGATGTAGAGGCGTCGATAAAAATAGAATACGGACATGAAGGCATCATGATTATTCTCATAACAACAACATATATAGATTTGTCATATGATTACTTATGTTCAAGTGATGATATTTTCACAATGCAAAAGTATGAATCAGAAACCTTACTGGGCACCAACAAATTATAACCTCAGTCATTGAAGCAATTGCAATTTATCGTAACATCGGAAAGATTCTATGTCAGAGCTTAAAAGCAAGTCCACATACTCAACTATCACTTAGTCCTTCATAATTGCTAGCACTCATGCAATACTTGTGGTTACGGAGTTTTAATCGGACACAGAGAAAGATAGGGGCTTATAGTTTTGCCCCACAACCTTTTACCTCAAGGGTAATGTCAACAATAACAATTCATGCTCCCCTACATCCAACTAGATATATATATATATATATATATATATATATATATATATATATATATATATATATATATATATATATATATATATATATATATATATATATATATATATATATATATATATATCATGTTCTTTCCAACATCTTTGGGCTTGCCAAAGGATAAAATGAAAAGGAAAGGTGAAGATCACCGTGACTCTTGCATAAGGTAGAAGATAATAATAAAGGATAGGCCCTTCGCAGAGGGAAACAGAGGTTGCCATGCGCTTTTATGGTTGGATACACAAAATCTTAATGCAAAAGAACATCACTTTATATTGCCCCTTGTATGTGGAACTTTATTATGCAGTCCGTCGCTTTTATTACTTCCACAACAAGTTCGTACAAAGCTTATTTCTCTTCACTAATAAGTCATGCATATTTAGAGAGCAATTTTTATTGCTTGCACCGATGACAACTTACTTGAATGATCTTACTCAATCCATAGGTAGATATGGTGGACTCTCATGGCTAAACTGGTTTAAGGGTATTTGGAAGCACAAGTAGTATCTCTACCTGGTGCTGAGAATTTGGCTAGCATGAGGGGGGAAAGCAAGCTCAACATGTTAGAGGATCCATGACAACATACTTTATGTCAGATACAAGAAAACATAACTCATTATGTTGTCTTCCTTATCCAACATCAACTCTTTAGCATGTCATATTTTAATGAGTGCCACATACCTACCACATACCTATTCCTTTTCAGAGTCTGAAACGGTCTGGAAAGTGTCCCTTATGTATTCCTCCGGGGTTACGGTTTCAATAATATTGGTTTCAACATTTACGGGATAGCCTGAGATATAATGTTTGATTCTTTGACCGTTTACCACCTTCGGATTTGTGCCTTCGAAGTTGTTGATTTTTATGGCACCGGAATGATAGACCTCCTCGATAACGTAGGGACCTTCCCATTTAGAGAGAAGTTTTCCTGCAAAAAATCTTAAACGAGAGTTGTATAGCAATACATAATCACCTACATTAAACTCACGCTTTTGTATCCTTTTGTCATGCCATCTTTTAACTTTTTCTTTAAATAACTTGGCATTTTCATAGGCTTGGGTTGTCCATTCATCAAGTGAGCTAATATCAAATAACCTCTTCTCACCGGCAAGTTTGAAATCATAGTTGAGCTCTTTAATAGCCCAATATGCTTTATGTTCTAGTTCGAGAGGTAAGTGACATGCTTTTCCATAAACCATTTTATACGGAGACATACCCATAGGATTCTTATATGCAGTTCTATAGGCCCATAGTGCATCATCAAGTTTCTTGGACCAATTCTTTCTAGACCTATTAACAGTCCTTTGCAAAATTAATTTGAGCTCTCTATTACTCAATTCTACTTGACCTCTAGACTGCGGGTGATAAGGAGATGCAATTCTATGATTAACGTCATATTTAGCAAGCATTTTACGGAAAGCACCATGAATAAAGTGTGAACCACCATCAGTCATTAAATATCTAGGGACTCCAAACCTCGGAAAAATAACTTCCTTAAGCATTTTAATAGAAGTGTTATGATCAGCACTACTAGTTGGAATAGCTTCTACCCACTTAGTAACATAATCAATAGCAACTAAAATATGAGTATATCCATTAGAGGTAGGAAAAGGTCCCATATAATCAAAGACCCAAACATCAAATGGTTCAATAACAAGTGAATAATTCATAGGCATTTCTTGACGTCTACTAATATTACCAATTCTTTGACATTCATCGCAAGACAAAACAAACTTACAGGCATCCTTGAAGAGAGTGGGCCAATAAAAACCGGATTGCAATACCTTATGTGCAGTTCTATCTCCAGCGTGGTGTCCTCCATAAGCTTCGGAGTGACACTTGCGTAGGATTTGTTCCTGTTCATGCTCAGGCACACAACGTGTAATAACACCATCTACTCCTTCTTTATAAAGATGTGGGTCATCCCAAAAGTAATGTCGCAAATCATAAAAGAACTTTTTCTTTTGTTGGTATGTGAAGCTAGGTGGTATAAATTTAGCAACAATATAATTAGCTTAATCAGCATACCATGGAGTGCTACGAGAAGTGCTTATGACATTTAATTGTTCATCAGGAAAGCTATCATCAATAGGTAGTGGGTCATCAAGAACATTCTCTAACCTAGATAAGTTATGCGCAACGGGTTCTCAGCTCCTTTTCTATCAACAATATGCAAATCAAATTCTTGCAGCAAGAGAACCCATCTAATAAGTCTAGGTTTAGCATCTTTCTTTTCCATAAGATATTTAATAGCAGCATGATCGGTGTGAATAGTTACTTTGGAATCAACAATATAGGGTCTGAATTTATCACAAGCAAATACAACTGCTAAAAGTTCCTTTTCGGTAGTAGCATAGTTTCTTTGAGCATTGTCTAGATTCTTACTAGCATAATGGATAACATTTAACTTCTTATCAACTCTTTGCCCTAGAACATCACCTACAACATAATCACTAGCATCACACATAATTTCAAAGGTAAATTCAATCGGTGGCTGAACAACAGGTGCGAGACTAATGCTTTCTTAAGTATTTCAAATGCTTCTACACAATCATCATCAAAGACAAATGGTACATCTTTTTGTAATAAATTAGTCGAGAGGCGAGAAATTTTGAGAAGTCCTTAATGAACCTCCTATAAAATCCGGCGTGACCAAGGAAACTTCTTATACCTTTGATGTCCTTAGGACATGGCATCTTTTCAATAGCATCAACCTTGGCTTTATCAACTTCAATACCTCTTTCAGAAACCTTGTGCCCCAAGACAATACCTTCATTAACCATAAAGTGGCACTTTTCCCAATTCAAGACAAGATTAGTTTCTTCACATCTCTGCAAAACTCGATCAAGATTGCTCAAGCAATCATCAAAAGAGGATCCATAGACAGAAAAGTCGTCCATGAAAACCTCACAAATCTTTTCACAAAAATCAGAGAATATAGCCATCATGCATCTTTGAAAGGTAGCAGGTGCATTACGTAAACCAAAAGGCATACGTCTATAAGCAAAAGTACCAAAAGGGCATGTAAAAGTAGTCTTTGATTGATCTTTAGCCGACACAGTTGTTTGAGAGAAACCAGAATAACCATCTAGAAAGCAATAATGTGTATGTTTGCATAATCTTTCTAGCATTTGATCAATAAAAGGTAAGGGGTAATGACCTTTCTTAGTAGCTTTATTTAATTTGCGGAAATCAATTACCATCCTATAACCTGTGATAATTCTTTGCGGAATCAATTCATCTTTATCATTAGGGGAAACAGTAATACCTCCTTCTTAGGGACACAATGGACAAGACTTACCCACTGACTATCAGCAACGGGACAAATTATACCTCCCTCCAGAAGCTTGAGTATTTCTTTTCTTACCACTTCTTTCATTTTAGGATTCAAACGTCGTTGAGGATCACGAACTGGTTTGGCATCCGCTTCCAAATTTATTTTATGCTGACATAGAGTGGGACTAATGCCCTTAAGATCATCAAGAGTATATCCAATAGCGGCACGGTGCTTTTTAAGAGTTTTCAATAATCTTTCTTCTTCATGCTCTGAAAGGTTAGCACTAATAATAACAGGATATATTTTCCTTTAATCAAGGTAAGCATATTTAAGATTATCAGGCAACGGTTTAAGCTCAAACACGGGATCACCCTTGGGTGGAGGAGGATCCCTAAGTTTCAATAGGCAAATTATGTTGCGAATGGGTTCTGTTTAAAGAATACTTCATCTATTTCCTTCTTTCATTCATGAACATCTCATTTTCATGGTCTAGCAAATAGTGTTCCAAAGGATCACTAGGAGGTACGGCAATAGAAGCAAGACCAAAAATTTCATCCTTACTAGGCAATTCTTCCTCACAATGTTGTTTACTAAATTTAGAGAAATTAAACTCATGAACCATATCATCCAAGCCAATAGTAACAACATTCTTTTTGCAATCTATCCTAGCATTAACAGTGTTCAAGAAGGGTCTACCAAATATAATGGGACAAAAGCTATCTTGTGGAGAACCAAGAACAAGAAAATCAGCAGGATATTTAGTTTTCCCACACAAGACTTCAACATCTCTAACAATTCCCACTGGCGATATGGTATCTCTATTGCCAAGTTTAATTGTAACATCAATATCTTCTATCTCAGCGGGTGCAATTTCATGCTTAATTTCTTCATACAAGGTAATATGTATAACACTAGCACTAGCACCCATATCACATAAGCCATGATAACAATGATCTCCTGTTGTGACACTCCAAAAATATTCCTTTGGTTTTCTTCAAAAAATTTGTTGTATTTGAAGAAGGTCTTCTAAACCCTTCCAAAAATCTCTCTCAAAAGCTTTTTCCCTTTAGCAAATTTTTTTATTTTTGCATCTCCTTCAACTCTGGTGTTTGGTTTTTAAATTTTTCTTCTGATTGCCCTCTTCTCAAAATTCCAAGAAAAATCTTTGGAGTTTATTTCCTTTCAAAAAGAAAACCCTAGGAGTTTTTCATCCTCCCCCAAATTTGAAACCACTCATGATTTTTACCATGCACCACATGGTAAAATCTTCCCTAAAAATATCTCCTTCCACTTTGGGAAATCCAAACATTCTGTCTCAACAAGTTCAACCCTTTTCTGAATTTTATTTCATTTAATTCTCCTCCCAAATCTTTTCTGTCCATTATTTTGAGCCTAGGGGATTTGCAAAGCAAGTACCTAAATGCATTTGAGTTTTGAACTCAAACCAACTCCCCTGGATAGTCCTTGGTACCCACAACCTAGAACAATCAATATCCACTCCTCTTCTGTTCAAAGATTTCAAATTCTAGTCTCTGCAAGTTTGGACCAGATTTGTCAAATTTGGTGAAATTCATATCTTCTCTACTCCAAAAATTTCACAAAAATTCAAGCAGCCTCTAGATGCAATGAGAGGCCCCTCCACCAAAAACCAGCTCAAGGAAAAATCCTTACATGCCTAAATCATTCTGTCGAACACCTTGCATGCACTATTACTGTTCATCTTCAGTTAAATTCAGATTTCAGTGTCGTTCTCCGTCAGAGTTTCAGTCACATGCCCACAGTGCACTTGGCACGTTCCTCACAGTCTAGCCTGCTTGTCCGGAGCTTGGCGCGTTCCTGGCGTCGGTGGCACCCTGGCCCGCCTGCGCCGGCGTGTCTTGCGGCGGCAGAACCACCATAGCGGCCGACAGGGAGCAGAACTGCGGCATAACGCCGTTCGGCGCTGCCCAAACCTCCTGGTAGCTCCGCGTAGCCATTTCCTTGCCAGCACATGCATGCAGCACCGTCGCCGTGGCCTGGCACGCGCAGAGCATGTTCTCTGCCGCCGACGGGCCGTGCGGCCGTTCCGTCGAGGACAGGCCGTAACCTCGCCCACCTTGCTGAGTTGGACACTAGGATAGCACCAGTACTTCATCTAGTCGATGCTCAAACTCCTAAGCCGACCGTGCAGCCACAGCGCCGCCGTAATCCCTCGCCGGACTTATCCGATTCACGGCAACCGCCTCGGGCCGGCTATAAATAGCACCCCCGAGCGCACTCTCGCCCCCGCACACCTCCACCACCTCACTAGCCCTCGCCAAGCCCCTGGAAGGGCCTCGAGGAGCTCTTCTTCCTCGACTCCGGCCGCTTCGTTCCGCCTCGGCCTCCACCCCGATTCACTCCGGTGAGGTCGTCTCCGGCGCCCTAACCTCATCAGCGACCCTCTCGGGCAACTAAGAGTCTAACCCCCACTCCAATTTGATCTTCATAGCTCTCTCTGACGAGGTCCACGACTGCCCGAACCGCCGTCCGCCGGAGCAAGGGCCGCCGTCGACACAGTGCTCGCCGGCGACCACTTCCACCTCCCACAGACGCGGAAGGACGTGCTGATCACGAAGGTACCGTCCGATCACTCTGCCTCGCCGTGGATCGCCGCCGGCGACCACCGCACCTCTCGGGCGCCGTCGCGCCCTATTTCCCTCTTTTAAATTTTCAAACCTGACAGGTGGAGCCCGCCTGTCAGCCTCTCAGTCGTTTCTTTTAAACGAACCGTTTTCTGGACTTTTCTGCAAATCCCCCTGGAAGTTTTCTGTTTTATTACAGATGGGTCCTTGGACCAAAACCCTTATAACTTTTTAACAGAAAGGAATTTTTGAGTGATTGTTTTTCTGTCCTCTTCAAATTTGTGTCTAGTTTTTTATCATATTTATTTGAAAAATCTTTGGATTAACTTTCTGTACCCCACGGTATTTACGTTAGCGCGTGTGTTTTGTGTACCGTAGATACCGAAGGAGGTGACGGAACCGCGAACTTCGCCGAGCTAGACCCCGACTACTCCGAACCAGGCAAGCAATGTTTGAACTTTTGATATAATGAGTGTTTGGGCATGTTTGCATTATTTTTGTATCATGGCATGTTCATGAGCATTTCGATGATAGTTTATCTCGTGAGAAATGAGGCAAATGAGCTCGGTAAATCCATGAGTTGTTGGAAACATGTTGCATGGCCATGAGTTGGCATGAGTATGGGTAAGATGGCGGTGTTGTAGCATGCCAGGCTTATGCCAGATCGTTGACCCTGTGTCAACATAAATCAGTCAGATTCCCGTCCGTCTCCCCTTTCGTACTACCACCTGTTTCCCGCAAGGGATACGGCTTAGTAAGTTGCAAACCACTTCCTGGTACACACCAAATCGAGAGGCCGGGATGAAGGTTCCATGGCCCTGGATTAAAGCCTTTCATCCGGTCGGGGGCATGGGTGTTTCGGTTGGGACCGAGAGGGGGCACCCTTAGAACGCAGCAGATATAAATTTGATCCCATGCTATTCGAGATTGTGATCTCCCCGTCTCAAAGTTTTTCTTAAACGCTGTCTAGGGTGATTCCTGGCAACGTGAGGTATGATGGGTGTGTACTAGTTAGTTGTGTTTCCTCTGAAATACCGTAAACGGAACTAGTCCTTTGTGACTATGGAAATCCGTTGGCTTTGGACAAATTTTGGTACAAACTCTGCAGAGTCAAAATTCTTGAATTCATCTTATTCATGTCCGAGTACCGTGTTCACCTTATCTTGTCAAATATCAGTCTCGGTGACAGAGACTCCCGATAACCACTTGAGTGTTAAATGTTTATTTTCTGCGAATGGACTAACCCGCTTATTGTCTTGTGATGAATATTTTCCGTGAGCACTATATCTTGTCAGTTATGAATAATGAATTATAAGCCCTTTCTGCGATGTCGCTCAGACGTCCGACTGCGGCATTGCCATTTACTTTTATTATAAGCCCTTTCTGCGATGTCGCTCAGACGTCCGACTGCGGCATTGTTATTGTTTACTTTTGTTATAAGCCCTTTCTGCGATGTCGCTCAGACGTCCGACTGCGGCATTGTCATTATTTACTTTTATTATAAGCCCTTTCTGCGATGTCGCTCAGACGTCCGACTGCGGCATTGTTATTGTTTACTTTTGTTATAAGCCCTTTCTGCGATGTCGCTCAGACGTCCGACTGCGGCATTGTTATTATTTACTTTTATTATAAGCCCTTTCTGCGATGTCGCTCAGACGTCCGACTGCGGCATTGTTATTATTTACTTTCATTATAAGCCCTTTCTGTGATGTCGCTCCGACGTCCGACTGCGGCATGCATGTATTTTCTTTCAATATAAGCCCTTTATGAGGTGTCGCTCAGACTCCCGACTGTGGCATGCTTTACTTATTTGTTCACCCTTCGAGGCGTCGCTTCAGACACCCGATCGGTTTTGAGTTTATCTTCTTTGGGTTTTCGAGCGACTACCGCCGATTCCCTTCTTACTTACTTTGCTATACTGATTAAATTGAGCATTGTTAAAATTAATCATATCGCATTCATGCATTCATTTGTTATATCTTTTGTCCGAACTGTGTTGCGAGTACTTTCAAAGTACTCACCTGGCTTGTTGATTTGGCGAGATCTTGTGAAGGCGATCTCATGGATGAAGAGTTCGATAGCGAGTCCGACGCCTAGAGGAATCCCAGTCAGTCTAGTGCGACCCCTGGATTAGTCATTGTGATATATCCGCTTCCGCTACCCAAATAAATTCATCGAGCCTCACCTCGACGCTCGATGAGCCGCCAGTGCAGTAGTCTTATTAACCACCCCATTGTGTTATTCCACCAACCACTCATATCTCGAGTCAGTAGTATTTCCACCCCACAGCATTGTGTCATATCCGCCATCATGTATAATTATTGGCGTGTTTGTAATAATTGGTTGGGCATCTTCAGTCCAACCCTGTAATATTGTAATGCTACTGGCTTATTGTATCAAAGTTTTGTCTACCGGTATGGAGGATTTCCCTCATATTGGACTTCATAGGTCGGTTGCTCAATAAATATTTTATTGAAAAACCGGCCGTGACACCTATTTTAACAGAAATAACAGGCACGCCTACCACAGGTCTATGTTTATCTTTAGCACACGGTTTAGTAATTCTAGCAGATTCACCACAGAATTGAATAACATGCCCATCGATATTATCAGACAAGAGATCTTTAACAATAGCAATATTAGGTTCTACTGTAACTTGCTCAGGAGGTGTATAAGTTCTAATATTGCTTTTACGAACAACAGTTGAAGCTTTAGCATGATCCTTTACTCTAACAGGGAAAGGTGGTTTCTCAACATAAGAGGTAGGAACAATAGGATCATTATAAGTGACAGTCTTTTCTTCAACTTTAATAGGTGCAGCTACTTTTACTTCTATGGGAGGATGATATTTAAACCACTTCTCCTTAAGGAGATCAACATAAGTAGCAAAAGATTCACAGAAAGAAGCTACTATCTCAGAGTCAAGTCCATATTTAGTGCTAAACTTACGGAAAATATCGGTATCCATAAAAGATTTAACACAATCAAACTTAGGTGTCATACCTGACTCCTTACCTTCGTCGAGGTCCCAATCTTCAGAGTTGCGTTTAATTCTATCCAATAAATTCCATCTGAATTCAATAGTCTTCATCATAAAAGAGCCAGCACAAGAAGTATCGAGCTGTTGGGGAACGTAGTAATTTCAAAAAAATTCCTACGATCACGCAAGACCATGGTGATGGCATAGCAACGAGAGGGGAGAGTGTCCGTCCACGTACCCTCGTGAGACCGAAAGCGAAGCGTTAAAACAACGCTGTTGATGTAGTCGTGACGTCTCCACGATCCGACCGATCCAAGCACCGAACGACGGTACCTCCGAGTTACGCACACGCTCAGCTCGATGACGATCCCGGACTCCGATCCAGCAAAGTGTCGGGATGAGTTCGTCAAGACGACGGCGTGGGACGATGTTGATGCTCCACCGACGCAGGGCTTCGCCTAAGCTCCGCGATGATATGACTTCTCCGGCGCAGGGCTTCTCCTAAGCTCATGACGATATGACCAAGTGGAATATGGTGGAAGGGGCACCGACACGGCTAAGGAAAGATCCGTAGATCAACTTGTGTGTATTGGGGTGCCCCTGCCCCAGATATAAAGGAGACAAGGGGAGGTGGCGGCCCTAGAGGCGCGCAAGGAGGAGTCCTACTCCCACCGAGTAGGACTCCCCCTTCTCCTAGTTGGACTAGGATTGGAGGAGGGAAGAGGAAGGCGCCGCCCCCTTCCTTGTCCTATTCGGACTAGAGGGGGGGGCGCAGCCCACCTTGGCCTGCCCTTCCTCTTCTCCCATGGCCCATTAAGGCCCATAGACTTCCCGGGGTTCCGTAACCTCCGGTACTCGATAAAATCCCGATTTCACCGGAACACTTCGAAGTCCAAACATAGGCTTCCAATATATCAATCTTTATGTCTCGACCATTTCGAGACTCCTCGTCATGTCCGTGATCACATCCGGACTCAACAACCTTGGTGCATCAATACTTATAAACTCATTATGAACTGTCATCGAAGCGTTAAGCGTGCGGACCCTACGGGTTCGAGAACTATGTAGACATGACCTAGAACCATTCTCGGTCAATAACCAATAGCGGAACCTGGATGCCCATATTGGTTCCTACATATTCTACGAAGATCTTTATCGGTCAAACCGCATAACGACATCGTTGTTCCTTTGTCATCGGTATGTTACTTACCCGAGATTCGATCGTCGGTATCCAATACCTAGTTCAATCTCGTTACGGTAAGTCTCTTTACTCGTTCCGTAATACATCATCTCACAACTAACTCATTAGTTGTAATGCTTGCAAGGCTTAAGTGATGTGCATTACCGAGAAGGCCTGGAGATACCTCTCCGACAATCGGAGTGACAAAACCTAATCTCAAATACGCCAACCCAACAAGTACCTTTGGAGACACCTGTAGTACTCCTTTATAATCACCCGATTACGTTGTGACGCTTGGTAGTACCAAAGTGTTCCTCCGTAAACGGAGTTGCATAATCTCATAGTTACAGGAACATGTATGGGTCATGAAGAAAGCATTAACATACTAAACGATCAAGTGTTAAGCTAACGGAATGGGTCATGTCAATCAGATCATTCAACTAATGATGTGACCTTGTTAATCAAATAACAACTCCTTGTTCATGGGTAGGAAACATAACCATCTTTGATTAACAAGCTAGTCAAGTAGAGGCATACTAGTGACATACTGTTTGTCTATATATTCACACATGTATTATGTTTCCGGTTAATACAATTCTAGCATGAATAATAAACATTTATCATGATATAAGGAAATAAATAATAACTTTATTATTGCCTCTAGGGCATATTTCCTTCAGATCTCCCACTTGCACTAGAGTCAATAATCTAGATTACAAAGTAATGATCCTAACACCCATGGAGTCTTGGTGCTGATCATGTTTTGCTCGTGGAAGAGGCTTAGTCAACGGGTCTGCAACATTCAGATCCGTATGTATTTTGCAAATCTCTATGTCTCCCACTTGGACTTGGTCCCGAATGGAATTGAAGCGTCTCTTGATGTGCTTGGTCCTCTTGTGAAATCTGGATTCCTTTGCCAAGGCAATTGCACCAAGATTGTCACAGAAGATCTTCATCGGTCCCGATGCACTAGGTATGACACCTAGATCGGAAATGAACTCTTTCATCCAGACTCCTTCATTTGCTGCTTCGAAGCAGCTATGTACTCCGCTTCACATGTAGATCCCGCCACGACGCTTTGTTTAGAACTGCACCAACTGACAGCTCCACCGTTTAATAAAAATACGATCCGGTTTGCGATTTAGAATCGTCCGGATCAGTGTCAAAGCTTGCATCGACGTAACCATTTACGACTAGCTCTTTGTCACCTCCATATCGAGAAACATATCCTTAGTTCTTTTCGGTATTTCAGGATGTTCTTGACCGCTGTCCGATGATCCACTCTGGATTACTTTGGTACCTTCCTGCCAAGCTTACAGCTAAGCATACGTCAGGTCTGGTACACAGCATTGCATACATGATAGAGCCTATGGCTGAAGCATAGGAACATCTTTCATTTCTCTCTATCTTCTGCTGTGGTCGGGCATTGAGTCGACTCAATCTTACACCTTGTAATACAGGTAAAAACCTTTCTTTGCTCGATCCATTTTGAACTTCTTCAAAACTTTATCAAGGTATGTGCTTTGTGAAAGTCCAATTAAGCGCCTTGATCTATCTCTATAGATCTTGATGCCCAATATGTAAGCAGCTTCACCGAGGTCTTTCATTGAAAAACTTTTATTCAAGTATCCTTTTATGCTATCCAGAAATTCTATATCATTTCCAATCAATAATATGTCGTCCACATATAATATCAGAAATGCTCTGAGCTCCCACTCACTTTCTTGTAAATACAGAGCTTCTCCAAAAGTCTGTACAAACCCATATGCTTTGATCACACTATCAAAGCGCTTATTCCAACTCCGAGAGGCTTGCACGGCACCATAAATTGATCGTTGGAGCTTGCACACTTTGTTAGCACCCTTTGGATCGACAAAACCTTCTGGTTGCATCATATACAACTCTTCTTCTAGAAATCCATTCAAGAATGCGGTTTTACATCCATTTGCCAAATTTCATAATCATAAAATGCGGCAATTGCTAACATGATTCGACAGACTTAAGCATCGCCACTGGTGAGAAAGTCTCATCGTAGTCAACCCCTTGAACTTGTCGAAAACCTTTTGCAACAAGTCGAGCTTTGTAGACAGTTACATTACCATCGGCGTCGGTCTTCTTCTTAAAGATCCATTTATTTTCAATGGCTTGCCGATCATCGGGCAAGTCAACCAAAGTCCATACTTTGTTCTCATACATGGATCCCATCTCAGATTTCATGGCTTCCAGCCATTTTGCGAATCTGGGCTCACCATCGCTTCTTCATAGTTTGTAGGTTCGCCATGGTCAAGTAACATGACTTCCGAATAAGATTACCGTACCACTCAGTGCGTATTTTACTCTGGTTGACCTACGAGGTTCAAGAGTAACTTGATCTCAAGCTTCATGATCATCATCATTAGTTTCCTCACTAATTGGTGTAGTTGTCACAGAACCATTTCTTGTGATGAACTACTTTCCAATAAGGGAGCAGATCTGATTATCTCATCAAGTTCTACTTTCCTCCCACTCACTTCTTTCGAGAGAAACTCCTTCTCTAGAAAGGACCCAATTTAGCAACAAAAATCTTGCCTTCAGATCTGTGATAGAAGGTGTACCCAACAGTCTCCTTTGGGTATCCTATGAAGACACATTTTTCCGATTTGGGTTCGAGCTTATCTGGTTGAAGTTTCTTTACATAAGCATCGCAGCCCCAAACTTTAAGAAACGACAACTTTGGTTTCTTGCCAAACCACAGTTCATAAGGCGTCGTCTCAACGGATTTTGACGGTGTCCTATTCAACGTGAATGCGGCCGTCTCTAAAGCATAACCCCAAAATGATAGCGGTAAATCGAAATAGACATCATAGATCGCACCATATCTAGTAAAGTACGATTCGACGTTCGGACACACCATTTCTCCGTGGTGTTCGGGTGGCGTGAGTTGCTAAACTATTCCACATTGTTTCAAATGTAAACCAAACTCAGAACTCAAATATTCTCCTCCACGATCAGATCGTAGAAACTTTATTTTCTTGTTACGATGATTTTCCACTTCACTCTGAAATTCTTTGAACTTTTCAAATGTTTCAGATTTGTGTTTCATTAAGTAGATATACCCATATCTGCTCAAATCATCTGTGAAGGTGAGAAAATAACGATACCATGGCGTGCCTCAACATTCATTGGACCACAAACATCGGTATGTATGATTTCCAACAAATCAGTTGCTCGCTCCATAGTTCCGAGAACGGCGTTTTGTCATCTTGCCCATGAGGCACGGTTCGCAAGTACCAAGTGATTCATAATCAAGTGATTCCGAAGCCCATCAAGATGGAGTTTCTTCATGCGTTTTACACCGATATGACCTAAACGGCAAGTGCCACAAATAAGTTGCACTATCATTATCAACTCTGCATCTTTTGGCTTCAACATTATGAATATGTGTATCACTACTGTCGAGATTCAACAAGAATAGACCATTCTTCAAGGGTGCATGACCATAAAAGATATTACTCATATAAATAGAACAACCATTATTCTCTGATTTAAATGAATAACCGTCTCACCATAAACAAGATCCAGATATAATGTTCATGCTCAACGCGGCACCAAATAACAATTATTTAGGTCTAAAACTAATCCCAAGGTAGATGTAGAGGTAGCGTGCGACTGCGATCACATCGACTTTGGAACCATTTCCAACGCAGATCGTCACCTCGTCCTTAGCCAATCTTCGCTAATCCGTAGTTCCTGTTTGAGTTGCAAATATTAGCAATGTAACCAGTATCAAATACCGGTACTCTGCGAGTATTAGTAAGGTACACATCAATAACATGTATATCACATATACCTTTGATCACCTTGCCATCCTTTTATCCGCCAAATACTTGGGGCAGTTCCGCTTCAAAGTGTCCCGTGCGCTTGCAGAAAACACTCAGTTTCAGGCTTAGGTCCAGACTTGGGTTTCTTCTCTTGATCAGCAACTTTCTTGCTGTTCTTTTGAAGTTTCCTTCTTCTTCCCTTTGCCCTTTTCTTGAAACTAGTGGTCTTGCTGACCATCAACACTTGATGCTCTTTCTTGATTTCTACCTCCGCTGCTTTTAGCATCGCGAAGAGCTCAGAATTGTCTTAGTCATCCCTTGCATATTATAGTTCATCACGAAGCTCTTGTAGCTTGGTGGCGTGATTGGAGAATTCTGTCAATGACACTATCATCCGGAAGATTAACTCCCAGCTGAATTAAGTGATTGTTATACCCGGACATTTTGAGTATGTGCTCACCGATGTAACTATTCTCCTCCATCTTGCAGCTATAGAACTTATTGGAGACTTCATATCTCTCAATCCGGGCATTTGCTTGAAATATTAACTTCAACTCCTGGAACATCTCATATGCTCCATGACGCTCAAAACGTCGTTGAAGACCCGGTTCTAAGCCGTAAAGCATGGCACACTGAACTATAGAGTAGTCATCAGCTCTGCTTTGCAGACGCTCACAACTTCGCTCAAGATCCGCAGCAGGTTCGTCACCCAGCGGTGCTTCAAGGACGTAATTTTTCGTGCAGCAATGAGGATAATCCTCGTTACGGACCCAGTCCGTAATTGCTACCATCATCTTTCAACTTTGCTTTCTCAAGGAACGCATTAAAATTCAACGGAACAACAGCACGAGCCATCTATCTACAGTAAACATAGACAAGCAAAATACTATCGGTACTAAGTTCATGATAAATTTAAGTTTAATTAATCATATTAAAACTCCCACTTAGACAGACATCTCTCTAGTCATCTAAGTGATTACGTGATCCAAATCAACTAAACCATGTCCGATCATCACGTGAGATGGAGTAGTTTCAATGGTGAACATCACTATGTTGATCATATCTACTATATGATTCACGCTCGACCTTTCGGTCTCTGTGTTCCGAGGCCATATCTGTTATATGCTAGGCTCGTCAAGTTTAACCTGAGTATTCCGCGTGCGCAACTGTTTTGCACCCGTTGTATTTGAACGTAGAGCCTATCACACCCGATCATCACGTGGTGTCTCAGCACGAAGAACTTTTGCAACGGTGCATACTCAGGGAGAACACTTCTTGATAATTTTTTTTTAGTGAGAGATCATCTTATAATGCTACCGTCAATCAAAGCAAGATAAGATGCATAAAGGATAAACATCACATGCAATCAATATAAGTGATATGATATGGTCATCATCATCTTGTGCTTGTGATCTCCATCGCCGAAGCACCGTCATGATCACCATCGTCACCGGCGCGACACCTTGATCTCCATCGTAGCATCGTTGTCGTCTTGCCAACTATTGCTTCTACGACTATCGCTACTCCTTAGTGATAAAGTAAAGCAATTACATGGCGTTTGCATTTCATACAATAAAGCGACAACCATATGGCTCCTGCCAGTTGCCGATAACTCGGTTACAAAACATGATCATCTCATACAATAAAGTATAGCATCACGTTTTGACCATATCACATCACAACATGCCCTGCAAAAACAAGTTAGACGTCCTCTACTTTGTTGTTGCAAGTTTTACGTGGCTGCTACGGGCTGAGCAAGAACCGTTCTTACCTACGCATCAAAACCACAACGATACTTCGTCAAATAGACTCCGTTTTAACCTTCTCAAGGACCGGGCGTAGCCACACTCGATTCAACTAAAGTGAGAGAGACAGACACCGCCGGTCACCTTTAAGCAACGAGTGCTCGGAGCGGTGAAACCAGTCTCGCGAAGCGCACGCGTAATGTCGGTCCGGCCGCTTCATCTCACAATACCGCTGAACCAAAGTATGACATGCTGGTAGGCAGTATGACTTGTATCGTCCACAACTCACTTGTGTTCTACTCTTGCACATGACATCAACGCATAAAACCAGGCTCGGATGCCATTGTTGGGGAACGAGTAATTTCAAAAATTTCCTACGATCACGCAAGACCATGGTGATGGCATAGCAACGAGAGGGGAGAGTGTCCGCCCACGCCCTCGTGAGACCGAAAGCGAAGCGTTAAAACAACGCGGTTGATGTAGTCGACGTCTCCACGATCCGACCGATCCAAGCACCGAACGTCGGCACCTCCGAGTTTCGCACACGCTCAGCTCGATGGCGATCCCGGACTCCGATCCAGCAAAGTATCGGGATGAGTTCCGTCAAGACGACGGCGTGGGACGATGTTGATGCTCCACCGACGCAGGGCTTCGCCTAAGCTCCGCGACGATATGACTTCTCGGCGCAGGGCTTCTCCTAAGCTCCGCGACGATATGACCAAGTGGAATATGGTGGAAGGGGCACGCACACGGCTAAGGAAAGATCCGTAGATCAACTTGTGTATTGGGGTGCCCCTGCCCCAGATATAAAGGAGACAAGGGGAGGTGGCGGCCCTAGAGGAGGCGCGACTAAGGAGGAGTCCTACTCCCACCGGAGTAGGACTCCCCCCTCTCCTAGTTGGACTAGGATTGGAGGAGGGAAGAGGGAAGGCGCGCCCCCCTTCCTTGTCCTATTCGGACTAGAGGGGAGGGGGCGCAGCCCACCTTGGCCTGCCCTTCCTCTTCTCCCATGGCCCATTAAGGCCCATAGACTTCCCGGGGTTCCGTAACCTCCGGTACTCGATAAATCGATTTCACCGGAACACTTCAAGTCCAAACATAGGCTTCCAATATATCAATCTTTATGTCTCGACCATTTCGAGACTCCTCGTCATGTCCGTGATCACATCCGGGACTCAACAACCTTCGTGCATCAATACTTATAAACTCATTATGAACTGTCATCGAAACGTTAAGCGTGCGGACCCTACGGGTTCGAGAACTATGTAGACATGACCTAGAACCATTCTCGGTCAATAACCAATAGCGGAACCTGGATGCCCATATTGGTTCCTACATATTCTACGAAGATCTTTATCGGTCAAACCGCATAACGACATACGTTGTTCCTTTGTCATCGGTATGTTACTTACCCGAGATTCGATCGTCGGTATCCAATACCTAGTTCAATCTCGTTATCGTAAGTCTCTTTACTCGTTCCGTAATACATCATCTCACAACTAACTCATTAGTTGTAATGCTTGCAAGGCTTAAGTGATGTGCATTACCGAGAAGGCTCGAGATACCTCTCCGACAATCGGAGTGACAAAACCTAATCTCAAATACGCCAACCCAACAAGTACCTTTGGAGACACCTGTAGTACTCCTTTATAATCACCCGATTACGTTGTGACGCTTGGTAGTACCAAAGTGTTCCTCCGTAAACGGAGTTACATAATCTCATAGTTACAGGAACATGTATGGGTCATGAAGAAAGCATTAACATACTAAACGATCAAGTGTTAAGCTAACGGAATGGGTCATGTCAATCAGATCATTCAACTAATGATGTGACCTTGTTAATCAAATAACAACTCCTTGTTCATGGTTAGGAAACATAACCATCTTTGATTAACAAGCTAGTCAAGTAGAGGCATACTAGTGACATACTGTTTGTCTATATATTCACACATGTATTATGTTTCCGGTTAATACAATTCTAGCATGAATAATAAACATTTATCATGATATAAGGAAATAAATAATAACTTTTATTATTGCCTCTAGGGCATATTTCCTTCACGAGCATGGTGCGATTGTTATCAGAAAGCCGAGCATATAAGTTCTGAAGAATTGTCACTTTTGAGAGCTCATGATTGGGGCATGAATATAACATTGATTTAAGCCTGCCCCAAGCTTGAGCGATGCTTTCTCCTTCGCGAGGCCAAAAATTATATATATAATTGCGATCACGATGAACAAGATGCATAGGGTAATACTTTTGATGAAATTCCAATTTCAATCTTTTATAGTTCCATGATCTCGTATCATCACATAGCCTATACCATGTCAATGTGTCTTCCTTCAAAGATAAAGGGAAGACCTTCTTTTTAACAACATCATCGGGTATACCTGCAAGCTTAAATAATCCACAAACTTCATCCACATAGAGTAGATGTTCATCAGGATGCTTTGTTCCATCTCCTGTAAAAGTAATAGCCAGCAGTTTTTCCATCATACCCGAAGGAACTTCAAAAGGAGTTTCATTTTCAATAGGTTCAGTAGGTTGAGGAGAAACTCTTTGCTCTACTGGACGGGGTGAAGATACCCCGAACAAGCCCCCCAGAGAATTACTTTCCATAGTAACAAGTGACAGAAAATTTCAGCACACTATATAAAATATTCCTTACCAAATTCCACTTACCAAAGGCGTTACACTCCCCGGCAACGGCGCCATAAAAGAGTCTTGATGACCCACAAGTATAGGGGATCTATCGTAATCCTTTAGATAAGTAAGAGTGTCGAACCCAACGAGGAGCAGAAGGAAATGATAAGCAGTTTTCAGCAAGGTATTCTCTGCAAGTACTGAAATAAGTGGTAACAGATAGTTTTGTGATAAGGTAAATTGTAACGAGCAACAGGTAACAAAAGTAAACACGGTGCAGCAAGGTGGCCCAATCCTTTTTGTAGCAAAGGACAAGCCTGGACAAACTCTTATAATAGGAAAAGCGCTCCCGAGGACACATGGGAATATCGTCAAGCTAGTTTTCATCACGTTCATATGATTCGCGTTCGGTACTTTGATAATTTGATATGTGGGTGGACCGTGCTTGGGTGATGTTCTTACTTGAACAAGCATCCCACTTATGATTAACCTCTATTGCAAGCATCCGCAACTACAACAAAAGTATTAAGGTAAACCTAACCATAGCATGAAACATATGGATCCAAGTCAAGACTTACTTAAGCAACGATAAACTAGGGTTTAAGCTTCATCACTCTAGCAACCCATCATCTACTTATTACTTCCCAATGCCTTCCTCTAGGCCCAAATAATGGTGAAGTGTTATGTAGTCGACGCTCACATAACACCACTAGAGGCTAGACAACATACATCTCATCAAAATATCGAATCTAATACCAAATTCACATGACTACTAATAGCAAGACTTCTCCCGTGTCCTCAGGAACAAACGTAACTACTCACAAAGCATATTCATGTTCATAATCAGAGGGGTAATAATATGCATAAAGGATCTGAACATATGATCTTCCACCAAGTAAACCAACTAGCATCAACTACAAGGAGTAATCAACACTACTAGCAACCTACTAGCACCAATCCCGGACTTGGAGACAAGAATTGGATACAAGAGATGAACTAGGGTTTAGAGATGAGATGGTGCTGGTGAAGATGTTGATGGAGATTGCCCTCTCCCGATGAGAGGAGTGTTGGTGATGATGATGACGATGATTTCCCCCTCCCGGAGGGAAGTGTCCCCGGCGGAACAGCTTCGACGGAGCCCTAGATTGGTTCCGCCAAGGTTCCGCCTCGTGGCGGCGGAGTTTCGTCCCAAAAGGTTGTCTCTGATTTTTTTCTCATCGAAAGACTTCATATAGGAGAAGATGGGCATCGGAGAGCCACCAGGGGGCCCACGAGGTAGGGGGGGCGCGCCCCCCGCCCTCGTGAGCAAGGTGTGGGCCCCCTGGCCTTCATCTTTGGCGACAATTTTTCTTTATTTATTTTAAGACATTCCGTGGAGTTTCAGGACTTTTGGAGTTGCACAGAATAGGACTCCAATATTTGCTCCTTTTCCAGCCCAGAATTCCAGCTGCCGGCATTCTCCCTCTTTATGTAAACCTTGTAAAATAAGAGAAAATAGCCATAAGTATTGTGACATAACGTGAAATAACAGCCCATAATGCAATAAATATCGATATAAAAGCATGATGCAAAATGGACGTATCAACTCACAACACAAAGGGACACGATATTTATACTGGTTCCGGCCACCGTTGTGGTGTAATACCCTACTCCAGTATGGTGGTGGTGGATTGCCTCTTGGGCTGATGATGAACAGTACAGAGGGAAGAACAGCCTCCTGAGGTTGAGGTGTTCTTCTGCTTGGTGACTTAGCGGGTGAGAGCTGGGTGAACCGCTTGATGCCCCTACTGTGGTGGCTAGCTCTACTTATATAGGCCCTGGTCCTCTCCCCAAATATTGAGCGGGAAGGGGGCCAACAACGGCGGGCAAATTTGAAGGGGGACAGCTAGTACAAGCTATCTTGACAAAAGTGGTCTTCGCCTGCGAAAAGCTCTGGTGGTGACGCCGTCTTGGGATCCACGATGACCTCCGTCTTGCCGTCCTCCTGGTCTTGGTCTCGTTGCACCGATATGGCAACCTTTGCCTGATGCCTCGGTACTCTTCGCCTGCGCCTGCTTCCTTTGCACCAAAGAGGAAACAAGGACGCTGCGCGCGCTGGTGCCCGCCTGGCGCCGGTCGTCACGGCTTACGTCACGAGAGCCTCCTGAGGTTTGCCCCGCCTTGATATCTCCGCTCCTCGTGAGCCTTCCTGACTAGGCCACTCCTGAGGAGGTCTTGTTGTCCGCCATGAGGCTTGGCCCCTCGCGAGAGTCTTGGATGCCTTGTTGATGAAGATGGGTCGTACGGCCTGCTGGCTTAGCCACGCCGTGGGCCGCAGGCAGGCAAGTCTGGGGACCCCCATTCCCAGAACGCCGACAATCTATCTATATAGATCTTGATGCCCAATATGTAAGCAGCTTCACCGAGGTCTTTCATTGAAAAACTCTTATTCAAGTATCCTTTTATGCTATCCAGAAATTCTATATCATTTCCAATTAGTAATATGCCATCCACATATAATATTAGAAATGCTACAGAGCTCCCACTCACTTTCTTGTAAATACAGACTTCTCCAAAAGTGTGTGTAAAACCATATGCTTTGATCACACTATCAAAACATTTATTCCAACTCCGAGAGGCTTGCACCAGTCTATAAATGGGTCGTTGGAGCTTGCACACTTTGTTAGCTCCCTTTGGATCGACAAAACCTTCTGGTTGCATCATATACAACTCTTCTTCCAGAAATCCATTCAGGAATGTAGTTTTGACATCCATTTGCCAAATTTCGTAATCATAAAATGCGGCAATTGCTAACATGATTTGGACAGACTTAAGAATCGCTACGGGTGAGAAAGTCTCATCATAGTCAATCCCTTGAACTTGTCGAAAAACTTTCGCAACAAGGCGAGCTTTATAGACAGTAACATTACCGTCAGCGTCAGTCTTCTTCTTGAAGATCCATTTATTCTCTATAGCTTGGCGACCATCGGGCAAGTCAACCAAAGTCCACACTTTATTCTCATACATGGATCCCATCTCAGATTTCATGGCCTCAAGCCATTTTGCGGAATCTCGGCTCACCATCGCTTCTTTCCTCATCAAGTTCTACTTTCCCCCCACTCACTTCTTTCAAGAGAAACTCCTTCTCTAGAAAGGATCCATTCTTAGCAACAAAAGTCTTGCCTTCAGATCTGTGATAGAAGGTGTACCCAACAGTTTCCCTTTGGGTATCCTATGAAGACACATTTCTCCGATTTGGGTTCGAGCTTATCAGGTTGAAACTTTTTCACATAAGCATCGCAGCCCCAAACTTTAAGAAACGACAACTTTGGTTTCTTGCCAAACCACAGTTCATATGGCGTCGTCTCAACAGATTTCGATGGTGCCCTATTTAACGTGAATGCAGCCGTCTCTAGAGCATAACCCCAAAACGATAGCGGTAAATCAGTAAGAGACATCATAGATCGCACCATATCTAGTAAAGTACGATTACGACATTCGGACACACCATTACACTGTGGTGTTCCGGGTGGCGTGAGTTGTGAAACTATTCCGCATAGTTTCAAATGTAGACCAAACTCGTAACTCAAATATTCTCCTCCACGATCAGATCGTAGAAACTTTATTTTCTTGTTACGATGATTTTCCACTTCACTCTGAAATTCTTTGAACTTTTCAAATGTTTCAGACTTATGTTTCATTAAGTAGATATACCCATATCTGCTCAAATCATCTATGAAGGTTAGAAAATAACGATACCCGCCGCGAGCCTCAATATTCACCGGACTACATACATCAGTATGTATGATTTCCAACAAATCTGTTGCTCGCTCCATTGTTCCGGAGAACGACGTTTTAGTCATCTTGCCCATAAGGCATGGTTCGCAAGTACCAAGTGATTCTTAATCAAGTGATTCCAAAAGTCCATCGGTATGGAGTTCCTTCATGCGCTTTACACCACTATGACCCAAACGGCAGTGCAACAAATAAGTTGCACTATCATTATCAACTCTGCATCTTTTGGCCTCAACATTATGAATATGTGTATCACTACTATCGAGATTCAACAAAAATAGACCACTCTTCAAGGGTGCATGACCATAAAAGATATTACTCATATAAATAGAACAACCATTATTCTCAGATTTAAATGAATAGCTGTCTCGCATCAAACAAGATCCAGATATAATATTCATGCTCAACGATGGCACCAAATAACAATTATTTAGGTCTAAAACTAATCCCGAAGGTAGATGTAGAGGTAGCGTGCTGACGGCGATCACATCGACTTTGGAACCATTTCCCACGCGCATCGTCACCTTGTCCTTAGCCAGTCTTCGCTTAATCCGTAGTCCCTGTTTCGAGTTGCAAATATTAGCAACAGAACCAGTATCAAATACCCAGGTGCTATTGCGAGCTCTAGTAAGGTACACAACAATAACATGTATATCACATATACCTTTGTTCACCTTGCCATCCTTCTTATCCGCCAAATACTTGGGGCAGTTCCGCTTCCAAAGGACCATCGCTTGCAGTAGAAGCACTCAGATCTCGTGCTTAGGTCCAGACTTGGGTTTCTTCTCTTGAGCAGCAACTTGTTTGTTGTTCTTCTTGAAGTTCCCCTTCTTCTTCCCTTTGCCCTTTTTCTTGAAACTGGTGGTCTTGTTGACCATCAACACTTGATTCTCCTTCTTGATTTCTACCTCCGCAGCTTTTAGCATTGCGAAGAGCTCGGGAATTGTCTTATCCATCCCTTGCATATTATAGTTCATCACGAAGCTCTTGTAGCTTGGTGGCAGTGATTGAAGAATTCTGTCAATGACACTATCATCCAGAAGATTAACTCCCAGTTGAATCAAGTGATTGTTATAACCAGACATTTTGAGTATATGTTCACTGACAGAATTATTCTCCTCCATCTTGCAGCTATAGAACTTATTGGAGACTTCATATCTCTCAATCCGGGCATTTGCTTGAAATATTAACTTCAACTCCTGGACCATCTCATATGCTCCATGACGTTCAAAACGTCGTTGAAGTCCCGGTTCTAAGCCGTAAAGCATGGCACACTGAACTATCGAGTAGTCATCAGCTTTGCTCGCCAAACGTTTTAACGCCGCCGCCATTGCATCTCAAGAAGCAGCCTGGCACCTAGCGGTGCTTCCAGGACGTAATTCTTCTATGCAGTAATGAGGATAATCCTCAAGTTACGGACCTAGTCCGTGTAATTGCTACCATCATCTTTCAACTTTGCTTTCTCAAGGAACGCATTAAAATTCAACGGAACAACAGCACCTGCCATCTATCTACAATCAACATAGACAAGCAAAATACTATCAGGTACTAAGTTCATGATAAATTTAAGTTCAATTAATCATATTACTTAAGAACTCCCACTTAGATAGACATCCCTCTAATCATCTAAGTGATCAAGTGATCCAAATCAACTAAACCATGCATGTCCGATCATCACGTGAGATGGAGTAGTTTTCAATGGTGAACATCAGTATGTTGATCATATCTACTATATGATTCATGCTCGACCTTTCGGTCTCAGTGTTCCGAGGCCATATCTGCATATGCTAGGCTCGTCAAGTTTAACCCGAGTATTCTGCGTGTGCAAAACTGGCTTGCACCCGTTGTAGATGGACGTAGAGCTTATCACACCTGATCATCATGTGGTGTCTCGGCACGACGAACTTTGGCAACGCTGCATACTCAGCGAGAACACTTTTATCTTGAAATTTAGTGAGAGATCATCTTATAATGCTACCGTTAGTCAAAGAAAAATAAGATGCATAAAAGATAAACATCACATGCAATCAATATAAGTGATATGATATGGCCATCATCATCTTGTGCTTGTGATCTCCATCTCCGAAGCACCATCATGATCACCATCGTCACCGGCGCGACACCTTGATCTCCATCGTAGCATTGTTGTCGTCTCGCCAACTATTGCTTCTACGACTATCGCTACCGCTTAGTGATAAAGTAAAGCAATTACAGGGCGATTGCATTGCATACAATAAAGCGACAACCATATGGCTCCTGCCAGTTGCCGATAACTTGGTTACAAACATGATCATCTCATACAATAAAATATAGCATCATGCCTTGACCATATCACGTCACAACATGCCCTGCAAAAACAAGTAGTTGTGGGCGTTGATGATGTTCAATATGCTTACCGTTACTAGTCCAATCTTGTTTCGACGGTATTGTGGGATGAAGCGGCCCGGACCGACCTTACACGCATTTCCACGTGAGACAGGTTCCACCGGTCGACATGCACTTGGTGCATAAGGTGGCTAGCGGTGCCGATCTCTCCCACTTTAGTCGGAACGGATTCGATGAAAAGGGTCCTTATGAAGGGTAATAGCAATTGGCAAATCACGTTGTGGTTTTGCGAGGTAGGAAACGTTCTTGCTAGAAACCCAAAGCAGCCACGTAAAACATGCAACAACAATTAGAGGACGCCTAACTTGTTTTTGCAGGGTATGCTATGTGATGTGATATGGCCAAAAAAGAATGTGATGAATATATGTGATGTATGAGATTGATCATGTTCTTGTAATAGGATTCACGACTTGCATGTCGATGAGTATGACAACCGGCAGGAGCCATAGGAGTTGTCTTTATTTATTGTATGACCTGCATGTCATTGAACAACGCCATGTAATTACTTTACTTTATTGCTAACCGGTAGCCATAGTAGTAGAAGTAATAAGTTGGCGAGACAATTTCATGGAGACACGATGATGAAGATCATGATGATGGAGATCATGGTGTCATGCCGGTGACAATGATGATCATGGAGCCCCGAAGATGGAGATCAAAAGGAGCAATATGATATTGGCCATATCATGTCACTACTATATAATTGCATGTGATGTTTATTATGTTTATGCATCTTGTTTACTTAGAACGACGGTAGTAAATAAGATGATCCCTTACACAAATTTCAAGAAGTGTTCTCCCCTAACTGTGCACCGTTGCTACAGTTCGTCACTTCTAAGCACCACGTGTTAATCGGGTGTGATGGATTCTTACGTTCACATACAACGGGTGTAAGCAAGATTTACACACGCAGAAACACTTAGGGTTAACTTGACGAGCCTAGCATGTAAAGACATGGCCTCGGAACACGGAGACCGAAAGGTCGAGCATGAGTCGATAGTAGATACGATCAACATGAAGATGTTCACCGATGATGACTAGTCCGTCTCACGTGTTGATCGGACACGACCTAGTTGATTCGGATCATGTAATCACTTAGATAACCAGAGGGATGTCTGTTCGAGTGGGAGTTCATAAGATGAACTTAATTATCCTGAACATAGTCAAAAGACCTTTTGCAAATTATGTAAAAGCTCGCGCTTTAGTTCCACTGTTTAGATATGTTCCTAGAGAAAATATAGTTGAAAGTTGAAAGTAGCGATTATGCGGACAGTAGAAAGCTTATGTCCTTAATGCACCGCCAGTGTGCTGAACCCCAAACGTCGTTTGTGGATGTTGCGAACATCGGACATACACGTTTTGATAACTACGTGATAGTTCGGTTAAACGGTTTAGAGTTGAGGCACCAAAGACGTTTTGAAACGTCATGAACATATAAGATGTTTGAGGGCTAAAATTAGGATTTCAGGCTCGTGCCACGCCAAGAGGTATGAGACCTCCGACGATTTTCTTAGCCTACAAACTAAAGGAGAAAAGCTCAATCGTTGAGCTTGTACTCAGATTGTCTGGGTACAACAATCACTTGAATCAAGTGGGAGTTAATCTTCCAGATGAGATTGTGATGTTTCTCCATAGTCATTGCCACCAAGCTGCTAGAGCTTCGTGATGAACTATAACATATCAGGGATAGATATGATGATCCTTGAGGTATTCACGATGTTTGACACCGCGAAAAGTAGAAATCAAGAAGGAGCATCAATTGTTGATGGTTGGTGAAACCACTAGTTTCAAGAAGGGCAAGGGCAAGAAGGGACACTTCATGAAACGGCAAATTAGTTGCTGCTCCAGTGAAGAAACCCAAGGTTGAACCCAAACCCGAGACTAAGTGCTTCTGTAATAAGGGGAACAGCCACTGGAGCAGAATTACCCTAGATACTTGGTAGATGAGAAGGCTGGCAAGGTCGATAGAAGTATATTGGATATGCATTATGTTAATGTGTACTTTACTAGTACTCCTAGTAGCACCAGGGTATTAGATATCGGTTCGGTTGCTAAATGTTAGTAACTCGAAATAAAAGCTGCGGAATAAAAGGAGACTAGCTAAAGGTGAGCTGACGATATGTGTTGGAATTGTTTCCAAGGTTGATATGATCAAACATCGCACGCTCCCTCTACCATCGAGATTTGGTGTTTGCGTTGAGCATAGACATGATTGGATCATGTCTATCGCAATACGGTTATTCATTTAAGGAGAATAATGGTTACTCTGTTTATTTGAATAATACCTTCAATGGTCTTGCACCTAAAGGAATGGTTTATTGAATCTCGATCGTAGTGATACACATTTTCATGCCAAAAGTATAAGATAGTAATGATAGTACCACTTACTTGTGGCACTGCCATGTAAGTCATATTGGTATAAGACGCATGAAGAAGCTCCATGCTGATGGATCTTTGGACTCACTCGTTTTTGAAAAGTTTGAGACATGCGAACCATGTCTATTGGTGTATATGCATGAAGAAACTCCATGCAAATGGACCGTTTGGACTCACTTGATTTTGAATCATTTGAGATATGCAAAACATACCACATGGGCAAGATGACTGAAAAGCCTCGGTTTCAGTAAGATGGAACAAGATAGCAACTTGTTGGAAGTAACACATTTTGATGTGTGCAGTCCAATGAGTGCTGAGGCATGCAGTGAATATCGTTATGTTCTTACTTCACAGATGATTCGAGTAGATATTGAGTATATTTACTTGATGAAACACAATTCTGAATTATTGAATGGTTCAAGTAATTTGAGAGTGAAGTTTAAGATCTTCGTGACAAGAGGATAGACTATCTATGATATGATCATAGAGATGAATATCTGAGTTACGAGTTTTGGCACACAATTAAGACATTGTGCAAATTGTTTCACAATTAATACCGCCTGGAACACCATAGTGTGATGGTGTGTCCGAACATCATAGTTGCACCCTATTGGATATGGTGCGTACCATGATATCTCTTATCGAATTACCACTATCGTTCATGGGTTAGGCATTAGAGACAACCGCACTCACTTTAATGGGGCACCATGTAAATCCGTTGAGATGACACCGTATGAACTATGGTTTAAAGAAACCTAAACTGTCATTTCTTAAAGGTTTGGGGCTATGACGCTTATGTGAAAAGTTTCATGTTGATAAGCTCGAACCCAAAAGCGGATAAAATACATCTTCATAGGACACCCAAAACAGTTGGGTATACCTCCTAATTCAGATCCGAAAGCAATAGGGATTGTTTCTTGAATCGGGTCCTTTCTCGAGGAAAAGTTCGTCTCGAAAAGTTGAGTGGAAGGATGGTGGAGACTTGATGAGGTCATTGAACCGTCACTTCAACTAGTGTGTAGCAGGCACGTGAAGTTGTTCCGTGGCACCTACACCAATTGAAGTAGAAGCTTATGATAGTGATCATGAAGTTTTGGATCAAGTCACTACCGTACTCGTAGGGTGACAAGGATGCGTACTACTTCTGAGTGGTACAGCAATCCTGTCTTGAAGGTCATGTTGCTAGACAACAATGAACCTACGAGCTATGGAGAAGCGATGGTGGGCCCAAATTCGACAAATGGTTAGAAGCCATGAAATCCGAGATAGGATCCATGTATCAGGACAAAGCATGGACTTTGGTGGACTTGCCCGATGAGCGGCAAGCCATTGAGATAAATGGATCTTTAAGAAGAAGACGGACGTGAACGGTAATGTCACCGTCTGTGAAGCTCGACTTGTGGTGAAGAGTTTTTTCACAAGTTCAAGGAGTTGACTACGATGAGATTTTCTCATCTGTAGCGATGCTTAAGTCCGTCGGAATCATGTTAGCATAAGCTGCATTTATGAAATCTGGCAGATGGATGTCAAAATGAGTTTCCTTACCAGTTTTCGTAAGGAAAGGTTGTATGTGATACAATCAGAAAAGTTTTATCGATCCTAAGGATGCTAAAGGTATCTTGGCTCCAATGATCCTTTCTAAGGACCTGGAGTAAGCATCTCGGAGTTGGAATGTGCGCTTTGATGAGATGATCAAAGATTTTGGGTTTATACAAAGTTTATGAGAAACTTGTATTTCCAAAGAAGTGAGTGGGAGCACTATAGAATTTCTGATGAGTATATGTTGTTGACATATGGATGATCGAAATGATGTAGAATTCTGGAAAGCATATAGGGTTATTTGAAAGATGTTTTCAATAGAAAACCTGGATTAAGCTATTTGAACATTGAGCATCGAGATCTATAAGGATAGATCAAAATGCTTAATAATACTTTCAAATGAGCACATACCTTGACATGATCTTGAAGGTGTTCAAGATGGATCAGTCAAAGAAGGAGTTCTTGCCTAAGATGTAAGGTATGAAATTAAGAGTTAAAGCTCGACCACGGCATAAAAGAGAGAAAGGATGAAGGTCGTCCCCTATGCTTCAGACATAGGCTCTATAGTATGCTATCTGTGTACCGCACCGAAGTGTGCCTTGCCATGAGTAAGTCAAGGGTACAAGAATGATCCAGAATGGATCATTGGACAGCGGTCAAAATTGTCCTTGGAGTAAATAAGGACATGTTTCTCGATTATGGAGGTGATAAAGAGTTCGGCGTAAAGGGTTACGTCGATGCAAGCTTTAACACCTATCCGAGTGACTCTGAGTAGCAAACCGGATACGTATAGTGGAGCAACCATTTGGAATAGCTCCAAGTGGAGCGTGAAAGCAGCATTTACAATATGACATAGAGAATTGCGAAGTACACACGGATCTGAAAGGTTTAGACCCGTTGACTAAAACCTCTCTCACAAGCAAAACATGATCAAACCCCAGAACTCGTTGAGACTTAATCACATGGTGATGTGAACTAGTTTAAGACACTAGTAAACTCTTTGGATGTTGGTCACATGGCGATGTGACCTATCAGTGTTAATCACATGGCGATGTGAACTAGATTATTGACTCTAGTGCAAGTGGGAGACTGTTGGAAATATGCCCTAGAGGCAATAATAAATTAGTTATTATTATATTTCCTTGTTCATGATAATCGTTTATTATTCATGCTATAATTGTATTGACCGGAAACAGCAATACATGTGTGGATACATAGACAACTCCATGTCCCTAGTAAGCCTCTAGTTGACTAGCTCGTTGATCAATAGATGGTTACGGTTTCCTGACCATGGACATTGGATGTCATTGATAACGGATCACATCATTAGGAGAATGATGTGATGGACAAGACCCAATCCTAAGCCTAGCACAAAGATCGTAGTTCAGTATGCTAAAGCTTTTCTAATGTCAAGTATTTTTCCTTAGACCATGAGATTGTGCAACTCCCGGATACCGTAGGAATGCTTTGGTGTACCAAACGTCACAACGAATCTGGGTGGCTATAAAGGTGCATTACAGGTATCTCCGAAAGTGTCATTGGGTTGGTACGAATCAAGACTGGATTTGTCACTCCGTAAACGGAGAGGTATCTCTGGGCCCACTCGGTAGGACATCATCATAATGTGCACAATGTGACCAAGGGGTTGATCACGGATGATGTGTTACGAACGAGTAAAGAGACTTGCCGGTAACGAGATTGAACAAGGTATCGGTATACCGACGATCGAATCTCGGGCAAGTACAATACCGCTAGACAAAGGGAATTGTATACGGGATCGATTGAGTCCTTGACATCGTGGTTCATCCGATGAGATCATCGTGGAACATGTGGGAGCCAACATGGGTATCCAGATCCCGCTGTTGGTTATTGACCGTAGAACGTCTCGGTCATGTCTGCCTGTCTCCCGAACCCGTAGGGTCTACACACTTAAGGTTCGATGACGCTAGGGTTATATTGGAAGCTTGTATGTGGTTACCGAATGTTGTTCGGAGTCCCGGATGAGATCCCGGACGTCACGAGGAGTTCCGGAATGGTCCGGAGGTAAAGATTTATATATGGGAAGTCCTGTTTTGGTCACCGGAAAAGTTTCGGGCGATTTCGGTAATGTCTGGGACCACGGAGGGTCCGGGTCCACCAAGTGGGGCCACCAACCCGGAGGCTTGCTTGGACCAAGTGTGGTGAGGGACCAGCCCTAAGTGGGCTGGTGCGCCTCCCACAAGGGCCCAAGGGGCAGCTAAGAGAAAAAAAAGGGGGGAAGGGGAAACCCTAGGCTTAGATGGGCCCTAAGGCCCACCCTAGGGGGCGCCTCCCTCTCTCCCCTCTTGGCCGCCCCTTGTTTCCCATCTAGGGCTGCCGCCCCCTAGGGGTGGGAACCCTAGAGGGGGCGCACCCTCCTCCCTCTCCCCTATATAAATAGAGGCCTGGGGCTGCCCATGAGACAAGAGAACTTCTCCTCTCGCTGGTGCAGCCCTGCATCTCTTCCTCCTCCTCTTCTCCTGTGATGCTTGGCGAAGCCCTGCAGGATAGCCACGCTCCTCCACCACCACCACGCCGTTGTGCTGCTGCTGGATGGAGTCTTCCTCAACCTCTCCCTCTCTCCTTGCTGGATCAAGGCGTGAGACGCCACCGGCTGTACGTGTGTTGAACGCGGAGGTGCCGTCCGTTCGCACTAGGATCTCCGGTGATTTGAATCACGACGAGTACGACTCCTTCAACCCCGTTCACATGAACGCTTCCGCTTAACGATCTACAAGGGTATGTAGATGCACTCTCCTTCCCTCGTTGCTAGTTTCTCCATAGATAGATCTTGGTGACACGTAGGAAAATTTTGAATTTCTGCTACGTTCCCCAACAGCTCGACCTTTCGGTCTCAGTGTTCCGAGGCCATATCTGCATATGCTAGGCTCGTCAAGTTTAACCCGAGTATTCTGCGTGTGCAAAACTGGCTTGCACCCGTTGTAGATGGACGTAGAGCTTATCACACCTGATCATCATGTGGTGTCTCGGCACGACGAACTTTAGCAACGCTGCATACTCAGCGAGAACACTTTTATCTTGAAATTTAGTGACAGAGCATCTTATAATGCTACCGTTAGTCAAAGAAAAATAAGATGCATAAAAGATAAACATCACATGAATCAATATAAGTGATATGATATGGCCATCATCATCTTGTGCTTGTGATCTCCATCTCCGAAGCACCATCATGATCACCATCGTCACCGGCGCGACACCTTGATCTCCATCGTAGCATCGTTGTCGTCTCGCCAACTATTGCTTCTACGACTATCGCTACCGCTTAGTGATAAAGTAAAGCAATTACAGGGCGATTGCATTGCATACAATAAAGCGACAACCATATGGCTCCTGCCAGTTGCCGATAACTTGGTTACAAACATGATCATCTCATACAATAAAATATAGCATCATGCCTTGACCATATCACGTCACAACATGCCCTGCAAAAACAAGTTAGATGTCCTCTACTTTGTTGTAGCAAGTTTTACGTGGCTGCTACGGGCTGAGCAAGAACCATTCTTACCTACGCATCAAAAACCACAACGATAGTTCATCAACTTAGTGTTGTTTTAACCTTCTCAAGGACCGGGTGTAGCCACACTCGGTTCAACTAAAGTTGGAGAAACTGACACCCGCCAGCCACCTGTGTGAAAAGCACATCGGTAGAACCAGTCTCGCGTAAGCGTACGCGTAATGTCGGTCCGGGCGGCTTCATCCAACAATACCGCCGAACCAAAGTGTGACATGCTGGTAAGCAGTATGACTTGTATCGCCCACAACTCACTTGTGTTCTACTCGTGCATATAACATCAACGCATAAAACCTGGCTCTGATACCACTGTTGGGGAACGTCGTAATTTCAAGAAAATTTCTACGCACATGCAGGATCATAGTGATGTATAGCAACGAGAGGGGAGAGTGTTGTCCACGTACCCTCATAGACCGAAAGCGGAAGCGTTAGCACAACACGGTTGATGTAGTCGTACGTCTTCACGGTCCGACCGATCCAAGTACCGAACGTATGGCACCTCCGAGTTCAGCACACGTTCAGCTCGATGACGTCCCGCGAACTCCGATCCAGCAGATCTTCATGGGAGAGTCCCATCAGCACGACGGCGTGATGACGGTGACGATGTTGCTACCGACGCAGGGCTTCGCCTAAGCACCGCTACGATATGACCGAGGTGGAATATGGTGGAGGGGGCACCGTGATACGTCTCCAACGTATCTATAATTTTTTATTGTTCCATGCTATATTATATTCTGTTTCGGATGTTTATTGGGATTCATTAAACACTTTTATATTATTTTTGGAACTAACCTATTAACCGGAGGCCCAGCCCAAAATGTTGTTTTTTGCCCGTTTCAGTGTTTCGCAGAAAAAGAATATCAAATGGAGTCCAAACGGAATAAAACCTTCAGGAACGTGATTTTCAAAACAAACGTGATCAAGAAGACTTCGAGTCTACGTAAAGCAATCAACGAGGAAGGCACGAGGCAGGGGGCGCGCCTACCCCCTAGGCGTGCCCTCCACCCTCGTGGGGCCCATGTTGCTCCACCAACGTACTTCTTCCTCCTATATATACCCGTATACCCTGAAAACATCAGATACGGAACCGAAACCCTATTTCCACCGTCGCAACCTTCTGTACACGTGAGATCCCATCTTGGGGCCTTTTCCGGCGCTCCGCCGCAGGGGGCATTGATCACGGAGGGCTTCTACATCAACACCATAGCCTCTCCAATGATGTGTGAGTAGTTTACCTTAGACCTTCGGGTCCATAGTTATTAGCTAGATGGCTTCTTCTCTCTCTTTGGATCTCAATACAAAGTTCTCCTTGTTTCTCTTGGAGATCTATTCGATGTAATCTTCTTTTGCGGTGTGTTTGTCGAGATCCGATGAATTGTGGGTTTATGATCAAGATTATCTATGAACAATATTTGAATCTCCTCTGAATTCTTTTATGTATGCATGATTGGTTATCTTTGCAAGTCTCTTCGAATTATCAGTTTGGTTTGGCCTACTAGATTGGTTTTTCTTGCAATGGGAGAAGTGCTTAGCTTTGGGTTCAATCTTGTGGTGTCCTTTCCAGTGATGTTAGGGCAGCAAGGCACGTATTGTATTGTTGCCATCGAGGATAAAAAGATGGGGTTTATATCATATTGCTTGACTTTATCCCTCTACATCATGGCATCTTTCTTAATGCATTACTCTGTTCTTATGAACTTAATACTCTAGATGCATGCTGGATAGCGGTCGATGTGTGGAGTAATAGTAGTAGATGCAGAATCATTTCGATATACTTGTCGCGGATGTGATGCCTATATACATGATCATACCTAGATATTCTCATAACTATGCTCAATTCTATCAATTGCTCGACAGTAATTTGTTTACCCATCACAATACTTATGCTATCTTGAGAGAAGCCACTAGTGAAACCTATGGCCCCGGGTCTATTTTCCATCATATTAATCTTCCAACACTTTGCTATTTCTATTACCGTTTATTTTACTTTGCATCTTTATCATAAAAATACCAAAAATATTATCCTATCATCTCTATCAGATCTCACTCTCGTAAGTGACCGTGAAGGGATTGACAACCCCTTTATCGCATTGGTTGCGAGGTTCTTGTTTTTTTGTGTAGGTGCGTGGGACTCGCGCGTGGTCTCCTACTGGATTGATACCTTGGTTCTCAAAACTGAGGGAAATACTTACGCTATTTGCTGCATCACCCTTTCCTCTTCAAGGGAAAACCAACGCAGTGCTCAAGAGGTAGCAAGAAGGATTTCTGGCACCGTTGCCGGGGAGTCTACGCACCAGTCAAGACATACCAAGTACCCATCACAAACTCATCTCCCTCGCATTACATTATTTGCCATTTGCCTCTCGTTTTCCTCTCCCCCACTTCACCCTTGCCGTTTTATTCGCCCTCTCTTTTCCGTTCGCCTCTTTTTCGCTTGTGTCATCATTATGGCTAGTCCTTTATCTACTCCTTTGTCCCCCGAGTTTGAAGTTCTTCACTTTAAACAATGGCAAGGAGAAAACTTAAGAGATGCTTGGTTCAGAATGGAATCTTATCGTAATTGTACTCTGGAGGTGAACTTTAGAATTTTGCTTCGCAATTTTATGTTGGGCTGAATATGTCTCATAGAGAACTCTTGGATTGCGTTGCCAAAGGCAATTTTATTGAAATTGATCCAAGTATTGCTCATGAAATTATAGAAGGTATAGTGGGAACATTACCTCAACAAAAGGGCCCTCATCATACCCAGGAAGAAACACAAGTTTTTGAGAAAATTTGCGAAGTAACAAAAATATTACAAAAATCTCTTGAACCTCTTAAGAGTGTTAGCGGGAATCTCCACCGCATGAATATGTTGATTACTCTTTGCAATAAGCGGTTGGATTCTTTAGATCTAAAAATTTCTGAATATGAAGGGAAACGTAAGGAACCTCCCGGATTCGAGCATAATTCCGCTAAAAAATTGAAAATCCAAGATGACACTACTTAGATCTATCCTTGCTTTTATGCCTAGCTAGGGGCCTTAAACGATAGCGCTTGTTGGGAGGCAACCCAATTTTATTTTAGTGTTTTTGCTTTTTGCTTATGTTTAGGAATAAATAATTTGTCTAGCCTCTGGTTAGATTCTTTTTTGTGTTTTAATTAGTGTTTGTGCCAAGTAAAACCGTTAGGATAACCTACGGTGATAGTTATTTGATCCTGCTGCAGAAAACAGAAACTTTGTGCGCACGAGATTAGTTTTCATAAATCACAGGAATGTGATTTTCAGTTGATTCTTTTTGCAGTAGATCAATATACTAATTATCTAGAACTTCCTAATTTGGTGGAATATTTTGCGTTCCAGAAGTTTGCGTTAGTTACAGATTACTACATACTGTTCTGTTTTTGACAGATTCTATTTTTCGTGTGTTGTTTGCTTATTTTGATGAATCTATGGCTAGTAAAATAGTTTATAAACTATAGGGAAGTTGGAATATAGTAATTTTCACACCAATATAAATAAATAATGAGTTCATTATTTTACCTTGAAGTGGTGTTTTGTTTTCTTTCGCTAACGGAGCTCACGAGATTTTTTGTTGAGTTTTGTGTTGTGAAGTTTTCAAGTTTTGGGTAAAAGATTTGATGGATTATGGAAAAAGGAGTGGCAAGAGCCTAATATTGGGAATGCCCATGGCACCCCAAGATAATCTAAGGACACCAAAAAGCCAAAGCTTGGGGAAGCCCCGGAAGGCGTCCCCTCTTTCGTCTTCGTCCATCGGTAACTTTACTTGGAGCTATATTTTTATTCACCACATGATATGTGTTTTGCTTGGAACGTCTTGTATGATTTGAGTCTTTGCTTTTTAGTTTACCACAATCATCCTTGCTGTACACACCTTTTGAGAGAGACACACATATGATTCGGAATTTATTAGAATACTCTATGTGCTTCACTTGTATCTTTTGAGCTATATAGTTTTTGCTCTAGTGCTTCACTTATATCTTTTAGAGCACGGTGGTGGATTTGTTTTATAGAAACTATTTTTCTCTCATGCTTCACTTATATTATTTTGAGAGTCCTACAAAACAGCATGGTAATTTTCTTTGATCATGAAATTAATCCTAATATACAAGGTATTCAACACTAGAAAAAATTCTCTTATGAGTGCGTTGAATACTAAGAAAAGTTTGATGCTTGATGATTGTTTTGAGATATGGAGGTAGTAATATTAAAGTTGTGCTAGTTGAGTAGTTGTGAAATTGAGAAATACTTGTGTTGAAGTTTGCAAATCCCATAGCATGCACGTATGGCAAACGTTGTGTAACAAATTTGAAACATGAGATGTTCTTTGAGTGTCATCCCTTGTGTGGAGGTCGGGGGCGCGCGATGGTTAACTCCTACCAACCTCCCCCCTAGGAGCATGCGTGTAGTGCTTGGTTTTGATGACTTGTAGATTTTTGCAACAAGTATGTGAGTTCTTTATGACTAATGTTGAGTCCATGGATTATACGCACTCTCACCTTTCCATCATTGCTAGCCTCTTCGGTACCGTGCATTGCCTTTTCTCACCTTGAGAGTTAGCGCAAACTTCGCCGGTGCATCCAAACCCCGTGATACGATACGCTCTATCACACATAAACCTCCTTATATCTTCCTCAAAACAGCCACCATACCTACCTATTATGGCATTTCCATAGCCATTCCAAGATATATTGCCATGCAACTTTCCACCGTTCTGTCTATCATGACACGTTTCATCATTGTCATATTGCCTTGCATGATCATGTAGTTGACGTCGTATTTGTGGCAAAGCCACCATGCATATTATTTCATACATGTCACTCTTGAATCATTTCCCATTCCGGTACACCGTCGGAGGCATGCATATAGATTAATACTTTGTTCTAGTATCGAGTTGTAATCATTGAGTTGTAAATGAATAGAAGTGTGATGATCATCATTCATAGAGCATTGTCCCTAAGAAAAGAGAGAGGCCAAAAGAAAAAAAAGAGGCCCAAAAAAAATAAAAATAAAAATAAAAAGGGGGCAATGCTACTATCCTTTTTTCATACTTGTGCTTCAAAGTAGCACCATGTTCTTCATGATGGAGAGTCTCTTGTTTTGTCACTTTCATATACCAGTGGGAATTTTTCGTTATAGAACTTGGCTCGTATATTCCTACAATGGGCTTCCTCAAATGCCTTAGGTCTTCGTGAGCAAGCAAGTTGGATGCACACCCACTTAGTTGCATTTTGTTGAGCTTTCATACATTTATAGCTCTAGTGCATCCGTTGCCTGGCAATCCCTACTCCTCACATTGATATCTATTAATGGGCATCTCCATAGCCCGTTGATACGCCTAGTTGATGTGGGACTATCTTCTCCTTTTTGTCTTCTCCACATAACCCCCATCATTATTCTATTCCACCCATAGTGCTATGTCCATGGCTCACACTCATGTATTGCGTGAAAGTTGAAAGAGTTTGAAAATTCTAAAGTATGAAACAATTGCTTGGCTGAAACCGGGGTTGTGCATGATTTGAGTATTTTGTGTGACGAAGATGGAGCATAACCAAACTATATGATTTTGTAGGGATGAACTTTGTTTGGCCATGTTATTTTGAGAAGACATAATTGCTTAGTTAGTATGCTTGAAGTATTATTACTTTTATGTCAATATTAAACCATTATCTCGAATCTTTCGGATCTGAATATTCATACCACAATTAAGAGGGTTACACTAGAAGCCATGCCAAGTAGCATTCCACATCAAAAATTCTGTTTTTATCATTTACCTACTCGAGGACGAGCAGGACTTAAGCTTGGGGATGCTTGATACGTCTCCAACGTATCTATAATTTTTGATTGTTCCATGCTATATTATATTCTATTTTGGATGTATATTGGGCTTTGTTATACACTTTTATATTATTTTTGGAACTAACCTATTAACCGGAGGCCCAGCCCAAATTGTTGTTTTTGCCCGTTTCAGTGTTTCGCAGAAAAATAATATCAAACAGAGTCAAAACGGAATGAAACCTTCGGGAACGTGATTTTTGGAACAAACGTGATCCAGAGGACTTGGAGTCTACGTAAAGCAATCAACGAGGAAGGCACGAGGTAGGGGGCACGCCTACCCCCGTGGGTGCGCCCTCCACACTCGTGGGGCCCGCGTTGCTCCACTGACGTACTTCTTCCTCCTATATATACCCGTATACCCTGAAAACATCAGATACGGAGCCGAAACCCTATTTCCACCGCTGCAGCCTTCTATACCCACGAGATCCCATCTTGGGGCCTTTTCCGGCGCTCCGCCAGAGGGGGCCTTGATCACGGAGGGCTTCTACATCAACACCATAGCCTCTCCAATGATGTGTGAGTATTTTACCTCAGACCTTCGGGTCCGTAGTTATTAGCTAGATGGCTTCTTCTCTCTCTTTGGATCTCAATACAAAGTTCTCCTTGTTTCTCTTGGAGATCTATTCGATGTAATCTTCTTTTGCGGTGTGTTTGTCAAGATCCGATGAATTGTGGGTTTATGATCAAGATTATCTATGAACAATATTTGAATCTCCTCTGAATTCTTTTATGTATGATTGGTTATCTTTGCAAGTCTCTTCGAATTATCAGTTTGGTTTGGCCTACCAGATTGGTTTTTCTTGCAATGGGAGAAGTGCTTAGCTTTGGGTTCAATCTTGCGGTGTCCTTTCCCAGTGACAGCAGGGGCAGCAAGGCACGTATTGTATTGTTTCCATCAAGGATAAAAAGATGGGGTTTATATCATATTGCTTGAGTTTATCCCTCTACATCATGTCGTCTTTCTTAATGCATTACTCTGTTCTTATGAACTTAATACTCTAGATGCATGCTGGATAGCAGTCGATGTGTGGAGTAATAGTAGTAGATGCAGAATCGTTTCGGTCTACTTGTCGCGGACGTGATGCCTATATACATGATCATACCTAGATATTCTCATAACTATGCTCAATTCTATCAATTGCTCGACAGTAATTTGTTTACCCATCACTATACTTATGCTATGTTGAGAGAAGCCACTAGTGAAACCTATGGCCCCCGGGTCTATTTTCCATCATATTAATCTTCCAATAGTTTGCTATTTCTATTACAGTTTATTTTACTTTGCATCTTTATCATAAAAATACCAAAAATATTATCCTATCATCTCTATCAGATCTCACTCTCGTAAGTGATCGTGAAGGGATTGACAACCCCTTTATCGCGTTGGTTGCGAGGTTCTTGTTTGTTTGTGTAGGTGCGTGGGCCTGGCGCGTGGTCTCCTACTGGATTGATACCTTGGTTCTCAAAAATGAGGGAAATACTTACGCTACTTTGCTGCATCACCCTTTCCTCTTCAAGGGAAAACCAACGCAGTGCTCAAGAGGTAGCACGCACACGGCTGGAATAGATCAACAGATCAACTTGTGTTTCTAGAGGTGCCCCCTGCCCCCGTATATAAAGGAGCAAGGGGGGAAGCGGCCGGCCAGGAGAAGGGCGCGCCAAGGGGGGAGTCCTACTCCCACTCCTCCTTTTTCCTTGTTGGATTAGGAGAGGGAAGGAAGGGAGAGAGGAGGAGAAGGAAAAGGGGGGGGCGCCGCCCCCCTCCTTGTCCAATTCGGACTAGAGGGCCAGGGGGCGCGTGGCTGCCCTGGCCGCCCCTCCTCTTCTCTGACTAAGGCCCAGTAGGCCCAATTAACTCCCCGGGGGGTTCCGGTAACCCCCCGGTACTCCGGTAAATGTCCGAAACCTCCCGGAACCTTTCCGGTGTGCGAACATAGTATCCAGTAACCATGCCTAAAATCATAAGCTGACCCATTACTTCTGTAGGTGCCTCAATTCTTCCCATTCTCTAGAGGAGAGTTCCGAGAATGAATTCCAATCTGGTACCAATCGTAGAAATCGTATTGTAGAGTTCTTCTCACGAAGCAGGCCGGCTAGTAAGCGATCCCGAGGGGCTATCTTCTCTCCCATGCTGCAAGAGGTGGAATACCACAAAGAGAAAGTGTACCCCATAAAAAAAGTAGTTCTTGTGATTGGAATGTATTTTCTTTCTTTGCTAGCTCACCCGAAACTCTGTCTTCAGGAGGAAAGATTCAATAGAATGAAATGGTTAACTAAGAATACCATTTCGAGACTCCTCGTCATGTCCGTGATCATATCCGGGACTCCGAACTACCTTCGGTACATCAAAACACATAAACTCATAATACCGATCGTCACCAAACTTTAAGCGTGCAGACCCTACGGGTTCGAGAACTATGTAGACATGACCGAGACAGGTTTCCGGTCAATAACCAATAGCGGAACCTGGATGCTCATATTGGCTCCCACATATTCTACGAAGATCTTTATCGATCAAACCGCATAACAACATACGTTGTTCCCTTTGTCATCGGTATGTTACTTGCCCAAGATTCGATCGCTGGTATCTCAATACCTAGTTCAAACTCGTTACCGGCAAGTCTCTTTACTCGTTCTGTAATGCATCATCCCGCAACTAACTCATTAGTCACACTGCTTGCAAGGCTTATAGTGATATGCATTACCGAGAGGGCCCAGAGATACCTCTCAGACAATCGGAGTGACAATTCCTAATCTCGAAATACGCCAACTCAACAAGTACCTTCGGAGACACCTGTAGAGCACCTTTATAATCACCCAGTTATGTTGTGACGTTTGGTAGCACACAAAGTGTTCCTCCGGTAAACGGGAGTTGCATAATCTCATAGTCATAGGAACATGTATAAGTCATGAAGAAAGCAATAGCAACATACTAAACGATCAAGTGCTAAGCTAACGGAATGGTTCAAGTCAATCACATCATTCTCCTAATGATGTGATCCCGTTAATCAAATGACAACTCATGTCCATGGCTGGGAAACTCAACCATCTTCGATTAACGAGCTAGTCAAGTAGAGGCATACTATTGACACTATGTTTGTCTATGTATTCACACATGTATTATGTTTCCGGTTAATACAATTCTAGCATGAATAATAAACATTTATCATGATATGAGGAAATAAATAATAACTTTATTATTGCCTCTAGGGCATATTTCCTTCAGATACGTCTCCAACGTATCTATATTTTTTGTTGTTCCATGCTATTATATTATCTGTTTTGGATGTCCATTAGGCTTTATTATACACTTTGATATCATTTTCGGGACTAACCTATTAACCGGAGGTCCAGCCCAAATTGTTGTTTTTTGCCTATTTCAGTGTTCCGCAGAAAAGGAATATCAAACGGAGTCCAAACGGAATGAAACCTTCAGGAACGTGATTTTTGGAACAAACGTGATCCAGAGGACTTGGAGTGGACGTCAAGCAATCAACGAGGAGGCCACGAGGCAGGGAGGCGCGCCTGCCCCCTGGGCGCCCCCACCCTCGTGGGCCCCTCGTAGCTCCACCGACCTACTTCTTCCTCCTATATATACCTACGTACCCCGAAAACATCCAGGAGCACCACGAAACCCTATTTCCACCACCGCAACCTTCTGTACCCGTGAGATCCCATCTTGGGGCCTTTTCCGGCGCTCCGCCGGAGGGGGCATTGATCACGGAGGGCTTCTACATCAACACCATAGCCTCTCCGATGATGTGTGAGTAGTTTACCTCACACCTTCGGGTCCATAGTTATTAGCTAGATGGCTTCTATTCTCTCTTTGGATCTCAATACAAAGTTCTCCTCGATCTTCTTGGAGATCTATTCGATGTAATCTTCTTTTGCGGTGTGTTTGTCGAGATCCCATGAATTGTGGGTTCATGATCAAGATTATCTATGAACAATATTTGAATCTCCTCTGAATTCTTTTATGTATGATTGGTTATCTTTGCAAGTCTCTTTGAATTATCAGTTTGGTTTGGCCTACTAGATTGATCTTTCTTGCAATGGGAGAAGTGTTTAGCTTTGGGTTCAATCTTGCGGTGCTCGATCCCAGTGACAGAAAGGGAAACGACACGTATTGTATTGTTGCCATTGAGGATAAAAAGATGGGGTTTATATCATACTGCTCGAGTTTATCCCTCTACATCATGTCATCTTGCTTAAAGCGTTACTCCGTTCTTATGAACTTAATACTCTAGATGCACGCTGGATAGCGGTCGATGTGTGGAGTAATAGTAGTAGATGCAGGAAGGAGTCGGTCTACATGTCGCGGACGTGATGCCTATATACAAGATCATGCCTAGATATTCTCATAACTATGCTCAATCTATCAATTGCTTGACAGTAATTTGTTCACCCACCGTAATACTTATGCTCTTGAGAGAAGCCACTAGTGAAACCTATGGCCCCCGGGTCTATTCTCTGTCATATTAATCTACTGTTATTTCTATTACCGTTTATTTTGCTTTCTTTACTTTTAGTCTTTATCATAAAAATACCAAAAATATTATCTTATCATCTCTATCAGATCTCACTTTTGCAAGTGGTCGTGAAGGGATTGACAACCCCTTTATCGCGTTGGTTGCAAGGTTCATATTTGTTTGTGTAGGTACGAGGGACTTGAGCGTGGCCTCCTACTGGATTGAGACCTTGGTTCTCAAAAACTGAGGTAAATACTTACGCTACTTTGCTGCATCACCCTTTCCTCTTTAAGGGAAAACCAACGCTGTGCTCAAGAGGTAGCAATCGCCATCCAACGGGTCGCCTCCTGCGGTAGCTCGCCATCTTCCACCACCACATCCTGCAGATCATCTTCTTTGAGTCCCAATTCCTCCATCAGCGCTTCGAGGTTGGACGTGGCCGTACCCGATGCCGATGCGTTTGAAGCCATGATCCTCTCGCTCGGGGTTTGGTTCCGCGAGCGGTATTGGCCCAAAATATGCCCCCTGCGCGGCCGCCACGTCTTGACGACGCGAACGGCAACCGGCGGGGATGAGCGGCAGGGGAGATCGGTCTCTACGGTGATGGCGGCGCCGTCGCTCGAGAGGATGGGGAGAGTACTTATGTGCCAAATAGAAAATTCCACATTACTGCCTGGGATGCAACATGGCATGTTGGCATCTTGAAGGCCCACGAAAGTGACCACCCAATACAAATTAAACTAACACCGCTGTGCATATGCACCTAGGAGCCATTGCCAATTTCCGATAATATCTCCTAGTCATTGCTTCTACGATAAATACCCATATAAAGGATTATAGAGTACCCACCCCCTGGGGGCTTCGACAAAAGAGTGCCCTATGAGCCATCCGTTTCCAGCTCGCATGCCGCGGTGGCGTCTCATGGGCTCTTTGCGTTGTTTGATTTCCCAGACGTTTATAACCCACAAGTATAGGGGATCGTTTGTAGCCTTTTTTCAATAAATAAGAGTGTCGAACCAAACGAGGAGCTAAAGGTAGAACAAATATTTCCTCAAGTTTTATCGACCACCGATACAACTCTACGCACACTTAACGTTCGCTTTACCTAGAACAAGTATGAAACTATTTTGTAGGTGATGGGATAGGCTTGCAAGAATAAAAACTAGAAGTACTTAGCAGAAATAAAACTACGAGTAATTTGTAAGGTAATACAAGTTAGTTGTTTAGTAGAAAGCTTTTTGTAACACAAGAGAAGTATTTTATCTCTAGGCAATCGATAACTAGACCGATAATTATTGTTGCAATTTTGTATGAGGGAGAGGCATGAGCTAACATACTTGTACTTGGATCATATGTACTTATGATTGGAACTCTAGCAAGTATCCGCAACTAACAAAGATCATTAAGGTGAAAACCAACCATATCATTAAGTATCAAGTCCTCTTAATCCCATACGCAACAATCCACTTACTTAGGTATGTGTTTCCGTCACTCACGCCACCCACCATAAGCGAATCATTAACGTATAGCAGCACCTTACAGCGGGGATCCCTCACGCTTGCGCGACATAGAGGGCACCATAGGACAACACCAAAATAGAATATACAACTCAAACCAATCACGATCATCAATCAACCCATTGGACAAAACAGATATACTCAAACATCATAGGATGGCAACACATCATTGGATAATAATATGAAGCATTAAGCACCATGTTTAAGTAGAGATTACAACGGGGAGAATAGGTGTTACACCGGTGCATAGAGGGGGGAGAGTTGGTGTTGACGGCGGCGAAGTTGTTGGTGTAGACCGCCGTCACCATGATTGCCCCGGCGGGGCTCCGGCGTCACCAGGAGATATAGGGAGAGAGCCCCCCTCCTTCTTCATCCTTGGCCCCTTCCCCTAAATGGGAGGAGAGTTCCCCCCTGGTCCATGGCCGCCATGGCGGCGGAGGGGTAGGAGCCCCTCCGAGATTGGATCTATCTCTTTCTTCTCTTATGTCTCTCATTCTCCCTCCTATCTACCGCCATGAACTCTGGCAGCAACTCCAACCCCTTCCCTTGGGGCATTGGATGGAGGGCTTTCTTCCTCGGGTGCTCGTTCAGTGATCGCACCAAGTTCGAGAACACCATGTAAGTCTACTCCAACTTCACCAGCATGGCACACATGCAGAAAGAGTCAGACGCGGTGCCGAAGAAGGCGATGTCAGAGGAGTTGATGACGCTGATTCCTAACCCCAGGGAAGGACGCTATGTCGGTCGACATCCTACGCTGGGCCATGAATTCGGCCGACTCCGGCGACGCCCGACAGAGGTCAAGGTGGACCAAGTACAGAGAGTACAGGCGCCCTCATGACCATCGTGTCGCATCATACTTCACGACAGGAATTGTGGTGGCGGTGGAGGAGGAACAAGAAGCGGTGGCGATGGAGGTGGGAAAAGAAGTTGTGGTGGCCATGGTTGTAAGGGCGCCAGAGCCAAGACACCGAAGCATGCCAATCGATCTGGACTACGACGAGGAAGAAAAGACGGTGGTGCAGCTCGAGGAGAAGAACAAGGGCAAGGGTAACCGCCGCTTCAAACGCCTCCATGGTAGTTGAGGCTAAGATCTAGAACTGGTGTGTAAGATTTACCCCCATCCACATTACCCTTGTACTCAATCTCGATCGGTAACCTCAAATCCATCAGTACTATGAACTCATGACAATGTTATGATCACTCCTATGGCTATTTATCCCGATTCCCCATTCCCCTAATGTAGATCGAACCTAAACGCGGATCGAATGTGAATGAGTAGGTGAGGCGGTGAAAAAAGTGCTTACCGTCATTGTCATGCCGGAGGTGATGATGCGGAAGCCGGTGAAGGGGTCGGTGGTTGCCTTGCTCTTCTCCAATCTGTTGCACGCCGTCGTCGCGCCGCCGTCGGTGAGACTGGGGAGAGGGGATAGGAAGTGTTGAGGGGACGGTGAGGGTAATAACTGCCGGCTCTTCGGGAAGCAACATGGCTTCTCGAGCGTGGCTTCGCGCGTGCAGTTTCCGCCGCCCACATGCATCGAGCGGGTCTGGCTCTGGAGAAACTGCCGATCTGAGCGTTCCCAGCGAGACAGGGCCACGGGCGCTTTAAAGTTTGTGTGATGCAGGCCCAATAGTGTATGTGGGCAACCAAACAGGCCGGATTATTTCCGCGCGGGGATGGTTGGACCTAATGCAAGCAACCAAACACGCCCCTGATGTGTTGTGCCGACGAGCGTTGGTGAAAGCCACAACACATGGTAGAAATGCAGGGGCATCACTGTGACTAAGCGCGCTTAGGAGTGGAAAATTCTTTAGTTCTGTAGATGTAATATAATCTACTCCCTCCGTCTAAAAATAAGTGTCCTTGATTTTGTATAATTTTAAACGTATAAAAGTTATACTAAATCAATAACACTTATTTTGAGACGGAGGGAGTATGATTCTTTAGTCATGTAGAAGTATTGCAAAGTCAACAATAACCTATGATTCTTTAGTCATGTATAGAAGTATTGCACGCTTAACAGAGAATCCATGAATAAAGTATATACTGTTCTGTTAAATTATCCAGAGACCTTGCTTCCTTCTCAAAGGCTTGGCAATAAGAGTAATTGTCTAATTTCAATTACGTGTCTCGGAAGATGAGATTAAGCGGAGGATGACACAGGTCAAATAAGATGTAAACAAGGAACAAACAGTGTCACATTAATTCATACATGCACAAAGTGTAAAATCTAGGAGTGGAAAATTCTTTAGTCATGTAGAAGCATGGTTTTCACTTTCAGTGAGATTCCGGTGAAATTCACTGAATTTCAGTAATTTCAGTAGGCACTAAAATATTACGTTTCAGCCAAAATATTTCAGCAGTTTCAGTACAACACAGGAATTCAAATATTTTTCAAAATATGTTTTCAAATTTTCAAATTTTCAATTGAATTTGAGTGAATATTTCAGTCATTTGGCTGAAATGGAAACTGAAATCACTGAAATTCACTGAATTTCGGTGATTTCGGTTGGTGCTGAAATTTTTCTGAAACTGAAATTGAAAACCATGTGTAGAAGTATGCAAAGTTAACAATAATCTATGATTCTTTAGTCATGTAGAAGTATTGCACAAAGTTAACATAGAATCCATGAACAAACTATATATATACTGCTCTGTTAAAATTCTCCAACCCCATGCTTCCTTCCCAAAGGATTTACATTAAGAGTAATTGTCTAATTTCAGTTACGTGTCTCGGAAGATGAGACTAAGTGGAGGATGGCACAGGTCAAATAAGATCAAAACAAGGAACAAACAATTTCACCTTGATTCGTACATGCACAAAGTGTAAAATCTAGGATCGATCCTGAGCCCTGATGCTCCAGAAACAAACCTCACTTTATTTACAGTATAAGCAGGCGCAACATGCCAACATCACTACAAGTACAACTGAGCTTACAAGATAGTCAACCAATCGACTAAGCCAACAGAAGTAAAGAGCCAGCAAAACTGCTTGGGTCTTGAACTTGTTGGACCCGGCCAGTTGCCCCCTTCCATGTTGGCTTGCCTGCCCATCTGCCTCTTAGTCGTCGGCGTCGTCAAAAGTCATGTTGTCAGCGTCAAAAGCCCTCATAGTCGGAGGCTGCGTCAACATCCTACAGAAATAAATACAGGAGAAACAATTTACAACCAACCAAGTAACCAGCAGAATTGTGTTAGTTGTACTAATTAACGTCACAGTGCCAAAGAAATGGCATTACCGTCCAAATATAGCTTACCTTTTCTTTCTTGGCTTCCATCTGCAAAAGGGGGTGAAACACATGTATTAACAGCAAAGCAACAAGAATGGTACAAGGCTCAGCAAAAAAATTAAAGATGGTATCGTTCATACATTTTCGTCGTCTGAGTCGCTGCTGCAGCCTTCATAACAATAATATCCCGCCTTCACCTGACCGGCAAGGTATGCATCGGCACTGATGGGGTGCTTCATATTGACATCCCTATGCATGGTACAACCATAGCAGTATCCTTTATATTAACAAAAAACACAAGAAAAGAGTTAACTGCAAGGTAACCAACCAGGCATCAATACTACTACATCATAATTGCTGACTATTTTAAGTACTGAAAGTAAAAGATTTTCTTTGTACACATCAGTCATGGCCATGCATGAACCAGTTTGAAAATGTTCACAAATCTAAAGCTCACGGATCTAAGCAAGGGGCAAACTAACAACTCACGAAACTAAAGATCAAGTGCTGTAGTCAGAAACACATTTATGGCTATATGTAACAGATAATCTCAAGTTGGTGCCAACCACAAAATGCATTTCAACAATACTCAAAATCTAAGAAAAGGGCAGAATGTACCATCATCGGTAGATTCAACCGGGCAGAAACAGGTGACCGACAATTCCTCCTCTTTGCCTTGTAGCACACATTTGACTTCCGCAAAAAAAAGGTTTTCAATGCCAGAGTTAGAATCACCAGCTCCTTCAGTCATCGTGAAATTGAGATGATAGTAACATGTAGTACGCCCCTCACAAATTGCTGTGCCGTGCAAAACATCTTTGAGTTCATATGCAAGATCCTATCATAAGAAGCATGGGTCTGCTCAACAACTATTGCATGGATAAAACAATGAGAGAGAGAGAGAGAGAGAGAGGAGAGAGAGCAAACCCCCGAAAGGCTGTGATCCTCATTATGCTTGTCCACCAAAGCTTGAAGTAATCGGCGCATTCGATTATGGAACTGCTTGATGGTATAGGATCTGGAAAGCTTCTTCCTTCTGCCATCAGGCCAATAACGAGCTTTTTCTATAGAAATCTCTCGTGACGGAACCCCACCTTTATTCATTAGCCTAATTTAGATCGGAGCATTGTATATGGTTAGTAGCTTGTACTTTCTCAGAAGTGGACAATAGTAAGTTATACTGTACAAAAGTTAATGTTATCAGTAGGACTACGATGCACTAGTTTGGACAGAAGGTTGCAGACTGGCGAGCAACAAGAACAAGACCTGGAAAAAAAAACCCAGGATTGTTCACATGTCTATACGTTCTCGGAGCGTTACTCTTAGAGAAAAAGCTATCCCTTTTTTGATTTCCAGGTTGCAAACAGTTTGGCCTAGTTAACTAACCATGGATTTCGAGTCGAACGACTAGTCGCGACTAGTCGTCGACTAGTCGACGAGTCGTTACATGAAGGTTGACTCAACCTGTCGACTCGAATCATTGGATGAGTCGAGCGACTCGATCGACTAGTCCCGACTAGTCTCGACTAGTCGCGGTTTTTGAGTCGAACGACTCGATCAATCTGTGATGGAAGAGGAGCTGGGCGGAGAAAACGGAGCAGGGAAGGATGAGGGAGGCGGAGAGGAAGGGGCGGAGGCAGAGAAGCCATGGAAGAGGAGCTGCAGCAAGACCATTGCGGCTGTCGATTCGTTCCTGGAGGCTGGAAGGGGAGCAGGTGAGAGAGAGAAAGAAGAGAGTGGATGGACGGTGAAGATTAGAGAATATAGATGGTTCAGATTGAGCGAGGCAGGCTAGGGTTCCATTGGGCCTTATTGGGCCAATATTGCTTCTGGGCCAATATTGAAGGAAGATTGAGCGTCTGGAAACCTAGATCGAACAGTTCCACCCCTTCCCGACCCAGCCCTCTTCTGCAGCAGCCGCCGCCCGGGCTTGCTGCTCGCTCGTCCCTTCTCCCCTGGTTGCTGCTGCCTGCTGCTCATCCCTTGGTTGCTGCTACTGCAGGTCTGCTCCTCCCATTGCTGGCTGCTGCGGCTCCTCCCTTAGTTGCCGCTGGTCTGCTCCCTACTACTTAACTCACGTCGACTCATCGCATGTCGACTCGTCGACCATGAGTCTAGACTAGTCACGACTAGTCTAGAGTCGCCCTCCCTGAGCGACTCGCCGACTCATCGACTCAAAAACCTTGTAACTAACAGAGCTGAACTTTCTGGCTATCACCATTAATTGACGGAAATAGAGATGTGTGAATGTGTGATACTCCCTCCGTCCGGAAATACTTGTCATCAAAATGAATAAAAGGGAATGTATCTAGATGTATTTTAGTTCTAGATACACCCCTTTTTGTCCATTTTGATGACAAGTTTTTTTGGACAGAGGGAGTACTATATTAGTTTCAGCTATTTATATGATTTATACATACATACATACATACATACATACACTATTTAAACAACTGTCTCGCAAATAAATTTACAAAGGTATACCACTAACTTTTGGTGCCATCGGAACAGGGATATACTACAAATCATCATTGTATACTAGTTGTGTTTCCTACAATCAAATTGTCAGGTTATCAGAGGAATCTAGCTTGAAAAGTCATTTGTTATTAATTTCGACATAACGAGTCAATAGCAGATATGCACTATGGTAAGAGCGATGAACATTCATCTAGAATTGAGTTGAGGATATTTACAGATTTGGATCCCGATGATCATGAAAATAGTGATCCATAGCCTTATCGACTTCCTCTAAGCTCTTAAACGGCCCGCCTGCATTCGGATATGTGTGGAAAGATCCCTTAAGATCAAGCCTGATGTAATATCCGAAACCCCAATCCTGTCGTTCTCGTTGCCAAATGCCTGGCCCAGAAGGTGAGGCAAGGCAGTTCCCTGATGGTGGTGAGGCCATAACCGTGTCCTGATCTGGCTGCTGCCCAGAGGAAGAGGAAGAGGAAGACGATTTCTCCTCCAATGTTGTGGCCTTGAGCGAGTCCTTGAGGGAAGACACCTCTGCAGGCTTCTCATCAGGAACCTTGTCGGAACCGGACGATTTCTCCTCCAATGCTGTACTACTAGCCTTGAGGGACGACACATCTGTACTAGCCTTGTCCACCACGAACTCGAACTGGAATACGTCGTCGCTGGCAGGAAAAGCAATCAAAATAAATTGGAATTTCCATTGATTGATCGGTGAAATGAAATACAGTAGTAATAAACTGGAATAAGTAGAAGATAAGATTGGAGAGGGAGAGGTACACACGTCGGAGACGGCGGCGGAGCCAGAGGCCTCTCTAGGAGGTGACGGGCGATGTAGATGCTGGTGTAGAATGTACGGACTGCTTGTTTAAGATCCTGGAGATCTCGGAACACTCGCCCAACTTTGGGGGACATATACCTCGGGCGATAGTTCCCCTCCTCGTCGACACGGACGTAGACCGTGATCGGCTCCAAGCCGCCGGTGGGACTGCGCCGGGGGAGGCACTCCCGAGGAAGAAGCGCCTTGGACGCCATGAGAGCCGAGCGGCCGGAGGAAGACGGATAGGGTTTGCAGCAGATTTTGATTGGGGACAATCCCCTCAGATTGAGATTGAGTTTTTTTTTTTTTTGAGAGAGGTCTGAGACTGAGATTGAGGAGAATATAAAAGAACGGAGGCTCGATCTTTGTTTTTTTTAGAAGAAACCGCTATTGTTTACTTGCATTTAAAAAATCATGAATTTAAAAAGATATCCATGGGTTTAAAAATCTGTTTGAGAAATACATTTTTCTAATCTAATTAAAAAAATGTTAATGGATTGGGCCGTGCTACGCGTCGGGCGGCGGATCTTCCTCGCGAGCCGTCCGATTGTGTGTCGCGAGCCTGCCAGCTTCTCTTTTCTAATTTCTTGCAACAATACCCTTGTTGCGAAACCTCGTCTTCTCTAATTTCCTGCAACAAGAGCATTGTTACGAAATCTTTTTTCTCTAATTTCCTGCAGCAAGTCCTCTATTGCAAAAACCTCTTCTTTAATTTTATGCAACAAGAACCTTGCTGCAAAAATTGCAACACACCTACACGTCTAATTTTTTGTAACAATATCCTTGTTGCGAAAATTGCAACAACATCTCCCGCTGTGTCTGGCACAGTCATTGTTTGTTGCCGGCATTCCGCAACAACACTATTGTTGCAGAAACTTATTCCGAAGGTGATGTGCGCGCGTCGACCTCCTCCATGGCTGCTGCCACTGGTTTTTTGTAGCAGCGGCGATGATGGTGTATTTTGGTGGTCGGGGAGAGACGGATCTGCGGTGGTGGGCGAAAACACAGCGCAACAATGTAGTGGGGAGAGTATTTATGTGCCAAATAGAAAATTCCACATGACAGCCTGGGATGCAACACGGCATCTAGAAGGCCCACAAAAATGACCACCCAATACAAATTAAACTAAGCCCACTATAACTCATAATACTTCATAGTCATTGCTTCTATGAAAATACTCATATAAAGGATGATAGGGCACCCGCCCCCTTGGGGCTTCGAGGGAAGAGTGCCCTAAGAGCCGTATGTTTCCAACTCGCATGTTGCAGGGGCCTCCCAAGGTCTCTCTGCATCGTCTCATCTGCCCGAACGATGTAATGACGGAGTCAAAATCGACAGATCTCGGATAGGGGGTCCCGAGCGGGTAGTCTTTGACAAATGGTAACATGACATAAGGGGACACGATGTTCACCCAGGTTCAAGCCCTCTTGAAGAGGTAAGACCTTGCGTCTTGCTTTAATTGTATTGATGAATGGGGTACAGAGTACAGGTTGATCTACTGTGAGATCATATGTAATTGAGTTAACTCTACGGTCGACACCCATCGGCTTATATATACCAGGGGTACCTAGGGTTACACATAGGCTGATTACATTTAAAGATAAACAAGACTAAGATTGCCTTTGTGCCTTGGAGTATGCGCCAGGTCTTTGGAAGATTCCTTCTATCTACCTTCATGGGGCCTGACGAATGTGGCCCACTAGCTGGTCATTTTGGGGGGCCTCAGCCCAACCCACTAGATCCAATGTGGTTAGCACCCCCTGATCGAGGACACCATCAGTAGACCTCAAACCGGTTTTCAAGAACTATCCTTGGACGACCGCCTTCTATCTTTGGTCCTCAGCCTTGCAAATTGGTTCAACAACTTCTTTGCGTGCTTACTTCCAAAGTGATCAACATCTTGCCCGAGGAATAACATACCTCAGACATCCGAGGAGCCCCAATCGAGTTTCCAAAGAGGTTTCTTTTCTTTCGTAGGATCCGAAAACCCTTTCAGTGTAGAATTACGTTAGCGGCTAGGTCTTCCCGTGCCGGGATAAGGGCGTCGATTCGGTCGTGTTCTAACAACTTTGACCAAACCCGGACTGCCACCATGTACGGTAAAACCGAGCGGTCCTTTCAGATTTCATTATAGCATTTTAGCACAGCTCGAGCCCACAACCATTGGCACGTCTAATCAATAAAGAGATCGTGCTCCGGATTTACAGCGGCGTTATCAGCAAACCCCTCGATCCCATGCGCATGTAACACATATCGCATAGGGAACCCGCCAAATTACTGCCACTCAGTATGGCCCTTTGATGTTTTTACTAGCCCATAAGGCTGGTCATAGCGGGGAGTAACTTAGACTAGTGTCATGCATATAACACTAATCTAAATTACTACTTTTATAATGCAAAGTAACACAATAGTAGTATCATAGATGGCTTCATTTATTAACTTGTAGACTCATCTTGTCTTGAAAACGCTATGTTACAGTAACATATTATGTTACCACCTCTCATTAACTACTCGCCACATAAGCAAAAAAAAATTGGAGTGTGTTATGTTACTAGCTAATTTACTCCCACTATGAGACTAGCCACAATGGGTAGTAACATAGACTAGTAATGTTACTAGTCTATGTTACTACCTCTATAGTGGGGAGTAACATATGTATGGTAACATGGAGCACTTCATTTATTAGGCTATAGACACATCTTGCTTTGATATGTGTGATGTTACTCATATTAGTAGTAACTAGCTATGTTACCACTTTCATCTTTTTCTTTATTTATTGCATGCCACATCATCTATTTAACCTAGATATATGTGATGTTACTATCTATGTTACTCCCATTATGGGTAGTCTGACCAGCCTAAGGCTGGTCATAGTGGAGAGTAACTTAGACTAGTAACATGCATATGTTACTAGTCTATGTTACTACCTTCATAGTGGGGAGTGTCATATGTGTGGTAACATAGATGTGTTCATTTATTGCTTTGTAGACTCATCTTGCATTGGAAAGCGCTATGTGATGGTAACATATTATGTTACTCTATTTGCCTCTCTTCTCATTAACTACTTGCCACCTCATCATTCTTACTTATGTGGCATCTATGTTATTACTTATGTTACTCCCACTATGACCAGCCTAAAAGGCACAAGGTGAGCTAAATCAATCTTCATGCCTCTCTTCTTGCTCCCATCAACTTCAAGCTCCAACGCGTGAAGAACAGAGTCCAAAAAAGTTTCTGATCCCCTTTTCCATTTCCGAGCGATGGTTGGAAACTAAACTCGCGCCAGGGATGGGGAAGGATTCACATTCACTGCGGCAGGGATGCAAGCGGACGCGTCCGCAAAGCAAAAACTAACCTAATTATTGCTACTTAATAACCGTGCTAATGCAAAATCGATTGATGCGGACACTCGCAATATTCGCTTCTCATGGCGTCCGCCTGCATGCCTACGGTGCGATGACCGGACTCGCTTCTCATGGCGGCGGCAAGAAGCTCCAATGGCGAACAGAGGATAGACATGAGAGAGATAAAAGGACAAAGGATGGATCGACCCTAATCCTCACTAAGCCCACCTGCCTTTGCTTGCCCATCCATCAAAATAATTGTTCACTGCACCGGCCATAATATTCCGGCGTCTTTTTTAACTTTAGAGTACAGATCCAAATGATGTTTTCATGACACGACACGCCTGACCTAACTAACTTTCCAGCGCATTTAACTTTAGAGTACAAGCTAACTAACTTTCCAGCGTGTTGTAGCTTTAGGTTACAGATCAACTTTCCAGCGCTTTTTTCTTTTCTTTATGACTCTCAGATTGCTCACATGGGTGGTCTATAAATTCCGTCTGATCTAGTCATGCAATTCATACTGGACAAGGCCTACGCCAAGAAGCGACCGCGCTACCCCAACGAGTGGTTCGCCACGCTCGCCTTTCTCACCGCCGGCCACCAGCGTGCCTAGCTGGGACGCCGGCTGCAGCAGTAGGAAGGCCACAGTGAGCGTCGTGGAGCACTACGACAGCGTAGTGGCCACCTACGTCAGCGACGCAGCTTGGGCACGCCTCCGCGCACCCCAAAGTGCGGTACCCCCACATGCCAGAGGATCTCTCCGAGGACGACCTCATCGCTCTTGCCGACGACGAGGGTTAACTGGACCTCGTCGTGGCGGCAACCATGATCTACTGGTTTGACGTCCCGCTCTTCTACACCACGGTCAAGCCCGTCCTGAAGAAGCCCGGTGGCATCCTCACAGTGTGGGGTACAACCTTGACATCCACCAGTTTGGAAGGAGGCTCCAGGAGCGGCTCGATGCAGCCATTGGCCCGTACATTGACCCAAGGGCTCGGATGGCCCTGGACGACACACCTCGATGTCCATGTAGGTTGGCTTCCCGTCTCAGCCCATGCCGATGGGTTCGAATGAGAATGGCAGCTCGCGGTGCCGATCAAAGGCCAGCCTAGACCTTTGGTCGATCTACGGGCCAATGGCCACGTTAAGTTGCTCCTGAAGTTTGCTCCCAAACTGGTGAATGTCTAGGTTGTATCCCCACACTACAAGGACACAGCCGGGCTTCCTGGGGACGCACTTAACCACGGCGTAGAACATTGGGACGTCCAACTAGTGGACCGTGGTCGCCGCTGCAACGAGGTCCAGCAAACCCTCACCGCCGACAAGGGTGAGGACGTCGTCCTCGGAGAGATCCTCCGACATGTGAAAGTACCGCACCTTAGGGTGCACGGGGGTGTGTCGAAGCTGGGCCCCGCTCATGTTTGGTGGCCAATACGCTGTAGGGCTCAGCGACGCTCACGGGGGCCTGCCCACTGGAGGATTTTACATCACTATTTATTTACTACTTTCAGAAGGGAGTAGTATTGAACAAGATCATCACTGGGTATTCCCCTGTAGTCTCTCTCTCTCTCTCTCTCTCTCTCTCTCTCTCTCGCATTACAGTTTTCTAGTAAATGCTATTTTTTTAAGAGTGAAGTGAAATGTAGGTCCTTAAACTATTTCAGGGGTGTCACATAGGTCCTCGAACTATGAAAATCGTCATTTAGGTCCTCGAAGTATAGTAAGTGTGTCATCCAGGTCCAAAATCTCACTAACCCCTCTAAATGGCCAGCTGGCATGGTGAACAGTACGAAAAATAAAAAAATATGAACAAAAAATCTGAAAATCTTTGGCATCGAAGATACCCCTGGTGTGTGAATAGTAAAAATGTTCATTAATTCAAAAAAATGTTCCCGAATATGGGAAAAATATTCACGACTTTAAAAAATTTCACAAACAATAAATTTGAAAATATGTTCGCGAACCACAAATATTGTTCGTGGGTATGGAAAAAAATGTTTGCGAACCACAAAAATTCATGACTTTAAAAGATGTTAGTGAACTTTATATTAAAGTCGCAAATATTTTTTCCAAATTCATCGTTCACGAACATTTTATTAAAGTCACGAATATATTTTTTCCAAATTTATCGTTCGCGAACATTTTTTTAAAGTCATGAATATTTTTTCCAAATTCATCGGTCGCGAACTTTTTTTAAACTCACGAATATTTTTTTAAAGTCGCGAATATTTTTCCCAAATTCATCGTTCGCGAACATTTCTTTAAAGTCGTGAATAATTTTTCCCAAATTCATCGTTCGCGAACTTTTTTTAAAGTCGCGAATATTTTTTCCAAATTCATCGTTCGTGAACATTTTATTAAAGTCACAAATATTTTTCCAAATTCTTCGTTCGCGAACTTTTTTTGAATTAATGACCATTTTTACTGTTCATGCGCCAGGGTCTCTTCGATGACAGAGGATCTCAGTTTTTTGATATTTTTTTATATTTATTCTTTGTCATGTACTGTTCATCACGCACAGGAATTCAGGACTGTTTGTCGCGCACTGTTACGGTTACTGTTTACGTGCCAGCTGGCCGGTTAGAGCCTGTCAGGGAGATTTTGGATCTGAATGACACAGTTACTGCACTTTGAGGACCTGGATGACGATTTTCATAGTTTGAGGACCTATGTGACATCCCTGGAATAGTTTAAGGACCTACAGTGCACTTCACTCTTTTTTTGACTACATCTGTCCAAATGTTGGCTGCGTGTACAGGTGCCCGGCCTAGGCCATGGTTCTCTTGCCCAGGATGGAGACAAGAAATAGAACAGGGCATTGGGGATCCACAAAACATTAACCGTCAAGCCTGGAAAGCAAGGGGTTCTTCTTTTTTGGAAGGAAAGCAAGGGATTTTCTCCAAGAAAAATACGGGATTTCTTTTGTGTGTGTCATCCTGTTCTTCCCCTTCACAAAGTACTACTCACGTTGAGATGTAGTCAAGCTTTTAAATACCGGCCGCTACCTCACTATTGCGGCCACAACAGCGATAGCGTCACCCTACCAGTTGTCAGACCGCTATATCGTCCGCTATCCACAACATCGCTCGCTATAAAGTGTGTATAATATTTTGTTGTGTAATTTATTTGTGTAAATGTGTCTTGCTTACATGGTTGCACCTTGCATGACCAAATATTGTTTAATTATAGTTTATATTCTTATATAAATGATGAATACCCAAAAGTAAATGTCAGATTTGTTGTCAATGATCTAGAAATATTGACAACAAATCTCAAATTTATGATTGTTTTTTCTAAATCTGCTATGAGAGCATAGCCCGCAGTCCGCAATCTGCAACTAGTCTGCAATCCGCTATTTAAAAGCTTGGATGGATCTAGTCTGCTGGACAACCTGGAATAAATGGTTAATATTGTGGAAGGTACCGTAGAAGACCTCCAGATATAACCATTAAAAAATTCTGTAAATCTATATACTAAAATCAATATATACAACACAAAATAGAGGAACATGCTTACCGTCTAGAGCTACTACCTTCTTTTTGCTGGGATGCATGACGTTTTCCATGTGTCATGGTTGAAGTGTTTGCAAGAGCCTCAGAAGCAAGGAGCTATGGTGGAGATAGAAGTTCAGCCAGATTTGACATACAATAAATAGCTAGTGAAAATCCTCGGAGTGTCTAAACCGATTATGAGGATATCTTTAAGGAGTAATCGATCTAGAAGAAGAATGCCTAGGACAGAAGAAAATTTTAGGGCAAAATTTCCTATAAGCCTTGGTGCTGGACCAAAGTTTCCTAGGGAGCTCTTCGGTTGGCCTAGGACATGCCTCCACTATCGGGTGTCATTGCCTGTTAGTGGTGATGACCTACATCATAGAAACATGTGGCTAATTACGTTCATAGACCTCTTCCAACTAAAAACCTTGTTATTTTACACATGCCCAAAAGTTATTTTGTTAAATATAAGTACTTCTGTCAATGTAAAACATCACTGGTATTGAGCATGCCACTTGATTGAACTACCCGTCCCCTTTGTGAGGGTAAAATATACTTGAATGCCCTAAATATGTAGGTTTGAAAAAATAGTCTTGCTAAGTCTCAGTTGACCAAGACATAATGAAGTCTCAGTCGATGCTATATTCGTTATATCTTACGTTAAGATTCATGCAAATTCTCTTCTTAGTTTTTTTCTTTTTCTCTATTGCATGTTATGTCACTTGACTGAGACTTGGTTAAATCTCAGTTGACTGAGACCTAGCCACATGCCAAGTAGGGCCATTCAACGGTCAGAGTACAATACCTATGGGTAGAACGGGACGGTCAAAGTTTCAACCTTTGGATGGCGGTGTGCACATCTTTCCGTGGTTCAAAAGTAATAGCGCTAGGGATTCATGATAAATTCGAGAAAGATTCAGACCATAAAGGGGAGAGCTAGAATCAGAAGTTGTCACAAACTCAAGAAGAACATGCAATGGCACAGTGAGGTTTACTAGGATGTGAATATTTGGTCATATATGACTGCTCTGTTGTGAGATGATATCAAGAAAAGGTAGAAAGCACACACCAAATGGTTGGTGTGATAGTGTAAATTTTCCAAAGATTATTCATGGAGACTCATACATCATTTATGAAATTTATAAGCTTCTACGTGAAATCAAGCATCTAAACTCTCTGTGAAATGGATGAGGAGTTTGTGTAGTTGTTTTCAATGTTTTAGAATTATTCAAATTACAACCAATGATTTGCCTAAGAAAAGGGTAGCCACATGTTTTTAAACAAAGAAGGAAAGGGTATCCACTAATGCAACTTTAAGTACATTTGGCCCAATTTCCAAAAAAAGTACATTTGACCCAAAAAGAAAGAAAATTTTATGTTTACATTTGCACTTCCTGTTCTGATAAACGTGATACATACGACATCATATATGTGAGTGGGTCAGTTATAACCAGAACAATTTAAAATTTTATCAAATCTACTGTTGCCATAATTTTATGGAATATTTGATGGCATAATTTTATCGAATATTTGTATAACTTCTTTCTCAAGATGGACGGGTGTGGCAACGCGCACGTTTATGTTGTAGTAATGCAATTTGTGGTGACTGCTAATTGGATCAATTAAGCGTAGTCAATTGAGAATTAGTTAATTTAGGGTATCTCTGTTCGTAAACGAGTATTTTCTTTCTAAACCGGGTGGGCCCGATCGAGTGGCACTTACTGAGCAAACATCGGATGCAGTTTCGTGGAAATTAAGAAATGACCAATGTGTGTACTCCCTTCATCCGCGAATAAGTGTACGTCTAGCTTTTGTTCTAAGTCAAAGTTTTAAAATTTTGATCAACTTTATAAAAAATAGTACTAACATATATGACATCAAATTGATATATTATCAAAGTACATTTCAAAACGAATCTAGTGATACTAATTTAGTGCCATAAATGCTTTTACTTTTTCATAGAAAGGTGGTTAAAGTAATAAAACTTTGACTTAAGACAAAAGCTAGATGTACACTTATTCACGGACGGAGGGAGTAGGATGCAGTTTCTGGATCGTTTGATATTCGTCCTCGCATACTACGGTCCATTGCATCCGGCAGTGCATTTCATCTATCAGCCATGAAAGCGATCCAACCATTTGCTTGCACATCCTCCCAACCATTTGCTTGCATCATTCCTCGATCGTATTCCTGATGTACCCAAACACCTCATCTTTGACCCATCTTCATCTTCTCCCCCCCCCCCCCCCCCCTACCCAACCCAACGTCTCCAGTTATATTATATGACGATGAACTCCACTCCGTGTGGACAATCGCAAAAAACAAGAGAAAAGAGGCCACGCAATGACGACGGCGACGGCGACGGCAACGGCCGGTTAATTTGATAGTAGTAGAAAGTAAGAGGCCTCAGAAAATAAACAACTGAAATTACGATGGTGATGCCATGGCGGGGAGTCGTCGAGGGGTTTCACGCGGATACGCTTACGCGGTACGCCGAGCGGGGGCCTACCTACTCGTACTGGTAGGCCCTTGGCCGGAGGAGAGAAGAGGAATCACACAGCGACGACCGACGATCATGGCCGGGATCGTTTCCTCCTCCACCGCTTTTCTTCTGCTCCTCGTCCTCATGCCCAAGAACGGCAGCGAGGCCTCGGCGGCAGAGATGTGCTACTGCTATCAGAAGAGCGCCGTCGACGGTGAAACCAACAAGCTGACCAAGACGATCGCGCTGCTCGCCGTCGGCCCCATCGAGCTGCAGATAAAAAAGACGATCCCGCCGGTGAGCGGCTGCTCGGGAGCGGTGCCGACGCCGTCAAAGCCACCGCCAATCCCGGCGGACACGCGCACCCCTACGCCTCAAGCCCCGGCTGCTGCAGATAAAAGGGGCTTGAGCTGGCGGGCAAAGGCATGGTGCTGCTGCGGCCTCGCCGTGGCAATCGTGATCGTCGTCTTCGCGGTGAGGTGAGTCCTGTTTCCTTTCTCGCGCTTTGCCCGCCATACCGGCGTGTGTGTGTATTATCTATGAAAAAATATTAGCTGATGCCAAACACCTCCAAAGCATTGAAGACCGTGTTTTTTTTCTTTCAAAACCACGGTTTTTTTTCGGGGTAAAACCACGGTATTCTTGCAAAACTTCAAAAGTACTGAGCTGCCAAACGCAGCCCAAAACTTTTCCATTTGTTTAAGATTTAACTTCAAGCTGTAAAACTGTCTAAGATTCAACCGTAAACTATCAAAACCTGCTAGGATTCAACGCCTTTCTCATCTGAACCTGGTTTTCGCTGAGTAGGCCTGACTATGACCTGTTGATTGGCCAGTCAGCATCCTAGTCAGCAGCCATGTGCGATTTTCAGCGCTTCTCGGGTCAAACTTTGACAAAACAAGAAACATCCAAAAAAACTGAAAGAATTCTGTAAAACCAAGATTAGTATACTTATCGTTCTGTGAAAGCGGCTGCCACCATGTTCCAAAACATCTTTAAAAATAACCTTAAATCTCATTTTCATCCCTTTTCTCTCAACCAAACAATGGAAGTTTCCACTTTATTTTTTATATTTTTATAAAAAGGTACTATTATAATTCTGGGATTTTTTTCAGTAATTTTTGCCGAACAGATTTTAAAATACCGTTACATCTCACTTTCAACCCCTTTTTTGTCAGACTTTAAAAAATCCATTTAAAAAAATAAAGTCAGGACTAATATACTAATCATCCTAGGAAATTTCGAGTCATTTTTGCCAAAGATATTAAAAAATACCTTTAAGTTTCCTTTTCAGCCCTTTCTTTGTCAATTTTGACCAAAAAATGAAAGTATCTAGAAATTTTTGAAAATAGTCAAAAATGAAGACAAGTATACTAATCATTATGGGAAAGGTTTGGTCATTTTTTTCAAACAAATTGCAAAAACACCCTTTTTAGGGGAATTACAAAAATATCCTTAAAAGTCTATGTCTGCCCAAGCTGACGGGGCGATCAATAACAGGTCGATCAAAGCCTGGCCTACTCAGTGAAACCAGGTTCAGCAGAGAGAAGGTTGATCCTAGCCGGTTTTGATAACTCGGGGTTGAATCTTAAGATGATTTGAGAGTTTGGTGTTGAATCTTAGGCAGATGGAAGGGTTCAAGGTTATAATATAATATGGATTTTTCTCATCTACTTCCTCTATTTCTAAATACGGAGTACAAATCTTTTTAGAGATTTCAATAAAAACTACATATAGATGTATATAGACATAGTTTGTAGTGTGATTCATTTATTTTGCTCAGTACGCATTGAAATCTCTAAAAACAACTTATATTTAGGAACGGATGGAGTATAAACCAAGTACTACTACGCAGGCCTGAAATGTTCCTAGTACCATCGCGCAACGGCGGCGAACCGCTTGACGGCAACGAACATACTACCATGGTAAGCGTGGCCGCACAGGTCCCGACTGGCTCGCGTGAAACTAGGCGAGAACGTCGGTCGCGCCGGAGCCGGATGCCCCGACCCCAGCTGCGAGAAACGTTGACCATCGATAGCAATGGGAGTTCACGGTTGGACGGCAACAGTGAGCTCTTCTACTGCCCCATGTGCACAACGACGGCGCCCATCATCCACAAATCCAGCTTCGGCTCATGCGGCCACGCCTTCTGCAACAGCTGTGTAGCCAAGTACATCGCTGTGAGGCAGCGTGAGAATGTCGCTCTTCACGTCGAATGCCCCGAGTGCGAGGACGGCGCCTGCCGCGACCCCTTGCTGAACAGCGATGGCGATGGCAATGAAGATTCATCAGCGGACGGCAACGACGTCGACGACGGTAAGCGCTTCTACTGCGCCAAGTGCATGCATGTGGTGCCATGCGCGTGTGTACGGCGCAGCTTCACCTCGTGCGCCCATGACTTCTGCTCGAGCTGTGTTTCTCGTCGACTGCAAGGACGGCGCGGCGACAGCGGCAAGCACTTCTACTGCACCAAGTGCATGCATGTCGTGCCATGTGCATGTATACGGCCGAGCTTCACCTCGTGCTCCCATGATTTCTGCTCGAGCTGTGTTTCTCGTCAACTGCAAGGACTGCGACGCCGAGCCGGAAAGATGCCACAGCATCAGCCCCCCGTGGACATGTTGCTGTTCACCGAGGGCAATGGAGATTTGCCGGTCGACGGCGATCGCGAGCACTTCGACTGCGCCATCTGCATGGAGACGGTGCCCGGCACCCTCAAGTTCAGCGTCAACTCGTGCGGCCACGCCTTCTGCTCCAGCTGCGTCGCCCAGTACGTGGCCGCGAAGCTTGACGACAATGTCTGTCCCATCGAATGCCCGCAGCCAGGCTGCGAGGGCGGCACCGTCGAGCCGGAGAGCTGCCACGGCATCATCCCCACGGACCTCCTCGACAAGTGGGGTTTGCTGCTGTGCTACCTCGCCGTCGGCGCCAAGAGGATGTACTGCCCGTACCCGGAATGCTCGGCGCTCTTGCTCACCGACGGCGAGGCCGGGGCGGCGGCCATCGCGGAGGCGGAGTGCCCGCACTGCCACCGGCTTTTCTGCGCCCGGTGCGCCGTGCCGTGGCACGACGGCTTCGGGTGCCAGGAGTTCCAGAAGCTCGGGCAGGACGAGCGCGGCCGGGAGGACCTCCTGCTCAGGGGCCTCGTCGGCAGGGAGGGCTGGCAGCGGTGCCCCAAGTGCCAGATGTTCGTGGAGAAATCGGAAGGGTGCAATTACATCAAATGCAGGTACGTCAAATCCATCATCCTAGCTAATTTCTCCTTGCAAATTACTACGATCTCATCCATCATGCATGCATGATTTGGGCTCATCCCCGGCCGGCTTGTTTGACAATTTGATTTTCTCCGGCCGATTATTTATAGGTGTGGATACAGCTTCTGCTACCGATGCGCATCCGAGTTGTCCGCGCAAAACCATTACTGCAACAAGTGCAAGCGCTACTAATAACGTTTTGGTTGGCTATGGAGGGACGGTTCTTCAACTGCCACATGAGTTCATCTGGGCCATGCATGTTTCCTCAAGCCTTTATCGGAAAAAAAAATGTTTCCTCAAGCTAAAAATGGAAATCTAGTCAGGAAAAGAACCTCAATTAATTAATTAGGTTGTACAGCTTGTTTGGTATTACTAATTTGATTCTCCACTTGTAGGTGTGGATTGGTGAAAATAATCTTGCCACTTTCAGTTTGTAATTAGGGTATAGTCAACCATGTATTTGAGCTAGCAATCACCGTGCCAGTTCGGCAGTTCTACAATGTCCGGCTAGCAGAAACTGTATATGCACACTACGTACTACAAATCAAACTACTATGCGAATGACTTATTCACCGAAACGGAGGTAGTACTACTGATCACTTCTCACTGACCGACACCTAACCAGGCGTCAGTGCTGAGCCTGTCACGGTCGACAAAGATAGTTAACATTGACCGGTCAAAAAATAGCCCATCAATGATAAGGTGTTCTAACCCACAAAAAAGTGATAAGGTGTTCTTCCACCTTCGTCGGGTTGTGCGGATGAAATTTTATCACCGATGAGCTGCCATATTTGTCCGGTGTATGATTGTAGTCCATCACTGACCTCGTAGCTATTGGATGATCCGCTATTGGACGATCGTTGGTGTCTGATCTTCGTCGTCTTTCCGTGTGATCAATGAGAATGCAAAAAGGAGTATGAACACATTGATCATGCGTCCCTGATTACGAGTGCGTGTGGGTTCCCAATGATCATGCATCGAAATGGCCATAATTCCCACGGTGGCGCCCATTCGGCTAATAATATTCAAAAAATATATATAATTTAAATATTAGACATGATTGAATATACATATCAATAGTTTAATTTTAAATTATGAATATTTTTTATTTTACAAATGTTTTTTTTGCAGGGTTAATTTTACAAACGTTGTATACAATTGTGTAAGTAATTATTTCAATGTTTGTAGTGGCTTGAGCACCTTGCGTGCTTACCTTTCGTTCTCGGTTCGGTACCTGGCGGCCACACTTAATTTTCATCATGTAATAGCAGGTGGGACCCACTGCTCATAGATGTGATTTTTTTTTTTCATTTAAGCTCCATGTTCAATACATGTATATTTGTTATCCTTAGATGACAACCGAACGTGATGAACCGATTTGCCACATTGACTCTGGCCTTATGGGCCGGTTCAAGACTGGGGCGCCCCATTTTTGGGGTGTTAATTTCCGTATATTTATGCGGTACAGCAACAGCTTTTCTGCAAATTAAAATAACATAGTGGGTTTTATGCAAAAATGCGTCGGCTGATCACCTTCACTCATTGACAGATGGGTGCATACACACGCATAGGTCCGCATACGTATTTCGTGACCGTATCTGCACGCGATGTCAAGTTAGATGACCACAAATTCGTATTTTTAAAGTTCTTGCACCAAACTGAACATGGAGCGCAAGTTCTATGACTTCCGGTGATATTATCTCAATCTATAACTATTAAAGTTTCATCCTATATTCACATAATTTGTACATGAGTTCGGCATATTTTTCTTTGATTTTCATTGGACTAACATATTAATCCAATGCATAGAGTCGGTTGTTGTTTGTTGGACTTTTTCATCATATAGAATTTACGAAGCCCAAAAATTAAATAAAAATAGGGCACCAATTTTCAAGCCAAAAGAGCCACCAGGCCAGAAGGTCACCTAGAGGGGGAGGGGCACAACCTCCACCCCCAACCCCTTGGCGTGACTTAGGGGCATGGGCATCGCCTCCACCGCCTTTCGACGCCAGTAGCTCCATATGTACTAAAAAAACGCCCGGCATAATTTAACCCTAATTTTTTGGCCGTTGGCACTTCCCGGTCCAATGCGGTCTTGGTTTTGCCTTTTTCCGAGGTCCGACACTATGTCATAGTGGAAATTTCATCTTCGTGAACGTCTTCCGTCATCCCTTGCTGCTGTTATGATGATTTGTGAGTACTTAACCCTCGAGGTTGAGGGTTTATACTAGTAGCTATGGATTCTATCTCTCTCATTTGATCATGTAAGTTTCCATTCTTGATTGCGATCAACTTTGTTAATGGAGTTGAAGTATGTGATGTATGCCCTCATATTATCTTTGTAGTGAATTGAATCTTGCTCTTGCTATGAGTTTCTTTATGTTGGATCGAAACTTTTGGGAATCAATTAGATCATGATGCAGGTCTAGTACAATTTTCCGGAGGTGCCCGTAGTGGCATTGGGGTAACTCTATGGATAATAAATTAAAACGATAAAGATCATAAGGTGATTGTTTAGTATAACTTCCAAGGTTGTGTGAGGTAACATTGGGGTTGTCCTATGGATCAAGATTCGAAAGACAAACTTACATGTGTGCCTAACCATACCTACATTTTCTCATCCCACTTTGATCTAATAAAATAGGAAACTTTGGAAAATGTTCATAACATTTTTGAAAAATGCTCAACATTTGTTTAAAAATATAAATTGTGTATTAAAGAAGTGTTCAATGCACATTTTATAAATGTTCAACATGTATATTCGAATAAATGTTCAATGAGAATTTGAAAAACATTGACAGGTACTGTAAAATGTTCAACCTATATAAAAAAAATGGGGCATATCAGAAAATTGGCATGTATCTGAGATAGAAAAGGAGAAAATTAAAAGAAACAAAAGGGAAAAAAAGTTCAGCAAACTGAGATATAAAAAATCAAAAATAAAAAACCCAATAAACTAACACAGAAAACAAAACAAAACTGTGTGGAACCATTCTTAAAACCGGATGAACGATCACTTGAGACGAGGTGCCACCGAAATCACTTGTTGAGGAGTACTCGTTGCAAAGATCACTACAACTCCCCAGGTTGCGACAAGTGGCGCACATGCAGCACGCCACTTGTCGTAATCTGGGAGTTTTCCCATTTTTCATAGATCCGTTTATTCAAAACGTTTTATCTCTCAAACCGCTTTCACCGTTGGATTCCTCGCGTTGAGATCTTCAAGATAGATTTTGACGAACTTTTTTTTCATGAAAAAACCGGTCGAAAAAACAGGACGAAAAATCCAAACCGGGAGCACGGTTTTTTTCCTTTCCGAAAGAGGCACGCCCGTGCCTCTCACGAAATCACAACCGTGCCTCTCTCGGAAGCAAAACAGTGACTCGCGAAAGGAAAAAGAAACAAAGAAAACGTGTTTTTTTTCGTTTCTGAGGAGGCACGGCCGTGACTCTCGCGAAAGCACACCCGTGCCTCTCGCGGAAGCAAAACCGTGACTCTCATGAAAGAAAAAAAAACAGAAAACACATTTTTTTCCGTTTCCGAGAGGTACGGCTGTGACTCTCGCGAAAGTACAACCGCGCCTCCCGCGGAAGCAAAACCGTGACTCTCACGATAGGAAAAAAAAACAGAAAATACATTTTTTTCATTTCCGAGAGGCACGGCCGTGACTCTCGCGGAAGCACAACCGTGCCTCTCACGAAAGCACGCGACTCTCGCGAAAGGAAAAAACAGAAAACGCGTTTTTTTTTCATTTCTGAGAGGCACGGCCGTGACTCTCGCGAAAGGGAAAAAAAAGAAAACGCGTTTTTTCGCGCAAAATTTTTTTTTGCTCGAAAAGCTAAGGAAGACCGATAAAAAACCAAAACATCAAAAAACCCCGAAAAAGAACCATTTAAATAGCCGAAAACGCGTGCGGAAAAATAAAAAAAAATCCGAAGGAAGCGCCCAGAGCACGACACATGGCGAATAGCTAAGAGTGCGTCAAGTGGCGCTGATCGTTGCGATGCTCCCGAAGGAGCGCTCGTTAACTAGTGGCTCCCAGGTGCCACCGTCTCGCAGTAGGCGATTTCAGTATTTGCTGGGCCCAACCCAAGTACGTGGCTTTGGAGATCGAAAGATACCGGCGAGGAAGGGAAAAGGAAAGTGTAATAAACTGTTCAAAAGGGGAAAAAGAAGAAGAGGAAAGTGTAATTGTAATGATAAACCAACCAAACTTTCCATTGATCCATCACGAAAACAACAACAAATCGATCTCGTCCGATGTATATATACAACTCCAATTGATCAAATCATCGAACTCCAATTGACCACAGCCAGCCGTCTCTTCCTGTCTGCGTGGTCGTCGAGCCGCTAAGCTGATGGCGTCCCGATCCACCTCCGGCGGCTCTCGGAGGGGCCTCATCTCGTGCCTGCACAGCAGCTGTTGCAGCGCCGGCGATGCGCCCCAACAAGACTCGCAGCAGGCCGTCCACAGCATCATCGCCGGCTTCTACGAGGAGGCGTTCGAGCGGCTGCCCTGCGCGACCATGCCGGGCCTCGCCCGCTCCCTCGCCACCGGCGGCTTCTGCCTCGGCCTCCTCGACCCCGTCTCCAACATCGTCCTCAACGCCGTCTCCCTCCTCCCGGACGACGACGTTGGGTCAATCGTCCGTGCTTCTCCACCAAAAAAGAAGATGAGAAAAAACAAGGACGCCTGGCACAAGATCGCATGGACATCCTTCCACGGTATGACAAATTTCATGATAAGCTACTTCGGATGCCTCACCAAAGAACAGGCCATCCGCTACCTGCGCTGCGCCGGCGCCGATCTCCTGCTCGCCGTCATGCTCGTGGACCACGACATGTATGCTGCTGATGATGATGAGCAGGTTGACCTTGGCTCCGCGAGGTTGCAGAGCGCCCTCAGGTCCGCGGCGCTCATAGTAGGTCACCCCGCGCCTGACACGCTGGTGCAGCTCATGACGTGCCCGGTCCTCACCTGCGCCGCCCCCTCTCTGCAGCTGCTGGTTAGAGGTGGCCGGCAGAGTCGTCTCACCTCCGATAATGTCGGCGCCATCCACCGTCTGTTGCGTCGCCAGAGCCGCCGCCCCTGTGATGCCCAAGTGGAGCACGGCCACGGAGTCGTCGTCGTCCGTGTTCGTCGGGAGGTCGGCGATGACGTTGTCGAGACGACTTCCATCGACGTCTCGGACGATGGCCACAAGACGACCACCACCAAGTTCCGGCGAGCCGGCGAGCGCATCATGTCGCTGAGGTGTCCTGAGGACATGGCTGCCATGATATCCGCCTGTCTGACAAAGATAGAGGCAGACGCCCAAAAGTACGGCCTGGACATGACGAGCCCGTGCGCGCGCGGCGACGCCTGCGAGTACGTGTAGTCCCTCAAGATGCGCCTCCATGACACCATACACGACTCCTACCTCAAGGCGCTCGCCCTTCTGGTGCCCTGCACTAGCGCTGCACTACCAGAATAACTGGCGATGCCGTCGGCATAGATAGGCCTATCCCGAAGGCCCAGCCCAGGCCGTCGGCATATAAAAGCCGTCGGCGTATATCAATCTATGCCGACGGCCCCCGTCGGCAAAGCTTAGCCGTCGGCGTCGATAGAAATATGCCTACGGTGGCCGTCGGCATAGAGGAGGCCGTCGGCATAGCACGTGGGCCCGGCTACCCGGACGAAGATGGCCTTTTGACGGCGTCAGTCTACGCCGACGGGTTAACGGCGGCCGTCGGCATAGACGCCACGTCATCGATCCGCGTCGCCCGCCACGTCATCGATCCGCCGCTTTCGTCGGTGGGGTGGCAAATCTATGCCGACGGCCTGGCCGTCGGCATAGGTCCGCCCATGGATGTTGCCCGTCATCGATCTGCGCCCTTGGGCACGCCATCGATCCGTGGCCGCAGGCGAGGTATGCCGACGGCCTTGCCGTCGGCATATCTTTATTTTTTTCTTATTTTTATTTTTATTTACTTTTCCTGTTTTTTCACAACATAAATGTGCCTTATCCGACAAAAAACATACCGGATGGTATATCGATTGCCCCCCTCACGGACGTTGCTGCCGGGCGCTCCGTGCCCCCACAACGACGCTGGAGATGGGGGCACACCCGAGCTGCGTGTCGGTGCTCGCGCTAGCCACCACGCTTCCACAACCGTAGGAGGGCCCAAAGCAACACCTAGCGGCATTGCTACCCCTGTACACCCTCCCGTCTAACCGGCCCTCATACATGCGGTATTTGTGGTGCCATGTCCAAGAGGCGGACGGGGCCGTGGGGATAGCAATACCACCGGAGCGTCACACCGGCCCTCATACATGCGGGTGGTGTGGTGCCATGTCCAAATTAGAGGCGGCACGCGTCTCCGGGGTGTGCCCCCTCACAAGGACGGCGCCGCCGCCGGCACCTGAAGGGGGAAAACGGACGCGTCGGGTCTACACGGAGGGGATCTTACTGTGGTTTTGGCCCGTATGTTGCTCTAAAGTGTTCGTATGGGCTGACCTAACACGACCGGATGGATAGTTCCACTGGTCAAAACCCGTCCGTGCAAAGTCAAAGGGCTAGATCCGTGGTCAAACGCTACAAGGTTAGGGCGGACGGGCTGTGGGGGTAGCAATGCCACCCGGCGTCGCAGACCGCCCCTCATACATGCGGGTGGTGTCTTGGCATGTCCGAAGAGGTGGCACGCGTCTCGGGTGTGCCCTCACACGGACGGCGCCGCCGCCGCACTGGAGAAGCAGACGGACGTCGGGCCTACACGGAGGGATCTTCTCGTGGGTTTGGCCCGGATGTTGCTCTAAAGTATTCAGTATGGGCTGACCTAACACGACCGTGTGGATAGTTCCTTGGTCAAAACCCGTCTGCAAAGTCAAAGGGCTAGATCCCGTGGTCAAATGCTGTGGTTAGGCGCGGACGGGGCCGTGGGGTGTGTGTGTGTGTGTGTGGGGGGGTAGCAATGCCACCCAGCGCCGCGACCGGTCCTCATACATGCGGGGTGGTGTCTTGGCATGTTCAAGAGGCGGCACACGTCTCCGGTGTGCTCCCTCACACGGACGGCGCCGCCGCCGCGCCGCACGTGGGGAAGCAGACGTCGGGTCTACGGAGGGATCTTACTGTGGGTTTGGCCCGGATGTTGCTCTAAAGTGTTCGTATGGGCTGACCTAACACGACCGGGTTGATAGTTCCATTGGTCAAAACCCGTCCGTGCAAAGTCAAAGGGCTAGATCCCGTGGTCGAACGCTGGGGTTAGGCGGGACCGGGGCCCTAGGGGGGTAGCAATGCCACCCGAGCGTCGCACCGGGCCCTCATACATGCGGGGTGGTGTGTTGGCATGTCCGAAGAGGCGGCGCGCGTCTCGGTGTGTGCCCCTCACACGGACGCAGTGCCGCCGCACCGGGGGGGAAGCAGACGCGTCGGGCCTACGGAGGGATCTTCTGTGGGTTTGGCCCGGATGTTGCTCTAAAGTGTTCGTATGGGCTGACCTAACACGACCGGGTGGATAGTTCCACTAGTCAAAACCCGTCCGTGCGAAGTCAAAGGGCTAGATACCGTGGTCAAATGCTACAGGGTTAGGCGGGACGGGGGCCGTGGGAGGTTAGCAATGCACCCGAGCGTCGCACCGGGTCCTCATACATGCGGGGTGGTGTGCTGGCATGTCCGAAGAGGCGGTACGCGTCTCCCAGGTGTGCTCCATCACACGGACGGCGCCGCCGCTGGCACCTGGAGGGGGGAAACGGACGCGTCGGGTCTACACGGAGGGGATCTTACTGTGGGTTTGGCCCGGATGTTGCTCTAAAGTGTTCGTATGGGCTGACCTAACACGACTGGGTTGATAGTTCCACTGGTCAAAACCCGTCCGTGCAAAGTCAAAGGGCTAGATCCCGTGGTCAAACACTACAGGGTTAGGCGGGACGGGGGCCGGGGGGTAGCAATGCCACCCGAGCGTCGCACCGGGCCCTCATACATGCGGGGTGGTGTGCTGGCATGTCCGAAGAGGCGGCACGCGTCTCCGGGGTGTGCCCCCTCACACGGACGGTGCCGCCGCCGGCACCTTGAGGGGGGAAACGGGCGCGTCGGGCCTACACGGAGGGGATCTTACTGTGGGTTTGGCCCGGATGTTGCTCTAAAGTGTTCGTATGGGCTGACCTAACATGACCGGGTGGATAGTTCCACCGTCAAAACCCGTCTGCAAAGTCAAAGGGCTAGATCCCGTGGTCAAATGCTGCTGTGGTTAGGCGGGGCGGGGGCGTGGGGGGTAGCAATGCCACCCGAGCGTCGCACCGGGTCCTCATACATGCGGGGTGGTGTGCTGGCATGTCCGAAGAGGCGGCACGCGTCTCCCGGGTGTGCTCCCTCACACGGACGGCGCCGCCGCCGGCACCTGGAGCGGGGAAACGGACGCGTCGGGTCTACACGGAGGGGATCTTACTGTGGGTTTGGCCCGGATGTTGCTCTAAAGTGTTCGTGTGGGCTGACCTAACACGACCGGGTTGATAGTTCCACTGGTCAAAACCCGTCCGTGCAAAGTCAAAGGGCTAGATCCCGTGGTCAAACGCTACAGGGTTAGGCGGGACGGGGGCCCTGGGGGGTAGCAATGTCACCCGAGCATCGCACCGGGCCCTCATACATGTGGGGTGGTGTGCTGGCATGTCCGAAGAGGCGGCACGCGTCTCCGGGGTGTGCTCCCTCACACGGACGGTGCCGCCGCCGGCACCTGGAGGGGAGAAACGGATGCGTCGGGCCTACACGGAGGGGATCTTACTGTGTGTTTGGCCCGGATGTTGCTCTAAAGTGTTCGTATGGGCTGACCTAACACGACTGGGTGGATAGTTCCACTGGTCAAAACCCGTCCGTGCAAAGTCAAAGGGTTAGATCCCGTGGTCAAATGCTCTGAGGTTAGGCGAGACGGGGCCGTGGGGGTTAGTAATGCCACCCGGCGCCGCACCGGTCCTCATACATGCGGGTGGTGTCTTGGCATGTCGAAGAGGCGCACGCGCGTCTCGGTGTGCTCCCTCCTCACACGGACGGCGCCGCTGCCGGCACTGGAGGGGGAAACAGACGCGTCGGGTTTTCACGGAGGGGATCTTCTTGTGGGTTTGGCCGGATGTTGCTCTAAAGTGTTCAGTATGGGCTGACCTAACACGACCGGGTTGATAGTTCCACTGGTCAAACCCGCTCATGCAAAGTCAAAGGCTAGATCCCGTGGTCAACGCTTCTGAGGTTAGGCGGGGACGGGGCCCTAGGGGTAGCAATGCCACCCGAAGCGCCGCACGGGCCCTCATACATGCGGGGTGGTGTCTTGGCATGTCCAAGAGGCGGCACGTGGCGTCCGTTTAGACCCGACGCGTCTGCTTGCCTTCCAGTGCGGGCGGCGACGTCCGTGAGGGGGGGGCACACCGGAGACGTGTGCCGCCTCTTGGACATGCCACCACACCACCCGCATGTATGAGGGACGGTGCGACGCCGGGTGGCATTGCTACCCCCCTGTGGCCCCTGGCCCCGCCTAACCTCAGAAGCGCTTGACCACGGGATCTAGCCCTTGACTTTGCACTAACGGGCTTTGACCAAGTGGAACTTCCACCGGTTGTGTTAGGGTCAGCCCATAGGTACACTTTGGAGCAACATCTGGGCCAAAGCAACAGAAGATCCCCTGTAGACCCGACGGCCCATTTCTCCAAAGCGCGGCAAGGAACCGTCTCGGAGGGGGGCACACTCGAGACGCGTGCGCTTCTTCGGCATGCCAAAGACACTGCACGGCATGTATGAGGTCCCGATGCGATGCTCGGGCATTGCTACGCCACGGCCCCATACCGCTTAACCCCTGTGGTCCCAAGGTCACGAAGGCCGCACCGGCACCGGGTCCCATACAGATGGTAAACTAAATATCTAAAAATAGTAATAATTGAATTTATAAAAAATAAACATGCCATAAAAAAATTTAAAAATGACGTAATAAAAAAGTAAAAAAATGAAAGTACGTATGCCGACGGCTAGGCCGTCGGCATATCTCATACCTTATCCACTCGGCTCTATCGTTGGCACGTGGGACCAAGCCTATGCCGACGGCTAGGCCGTCGGCTTAGGTCCAACCTTATCCAGTCCTCCTCTCCTCCACTCGCTGCACATCTCCTCTCCTCCACTCGCTTTCTCCCCAACCGCCACCGCCACCTCACCCGTGCCCGCGCCGTCGTCGTCCGCTACGACCAGCGCCACGCCGCCGTCCTCCCGACCCGTGCCGCCGTCCTGCCCGCCCGCCTCCCGCCGTCCTCCCGCCCCGTGCCGCCCCGACGTCCTCCCGCCCCACGCCCCCGCCGTCCTCCCGCCCTGCCGCCCGACGTCCTACCGCCTTGCGCCGCCATCATGCTGGCCGCCTGACGTCCTCCCGCCTCGCGCCCCGCCCCCGCCGCCTCGTCGCACTCCGCCTCAGGTCGCCGTCGTCCAGGTTCGCACCGGCCCGCAAGGGCTCGACTCGCCTGGTCCGCGCCCTTCCTTCCCGGAGCAGCCGCCGCCCGACCTCGCCCACGCCCGGCCGACGCCTCCCCGCCTGACCTCCTCCCGCCTCGACCTCCTCTCCGTTAGGTCCGCCCCTTCCCTCCCAAGAACATTTTTTCTGTTTTTTCATGATTTTGCAGAGGATAAGAGGGCTAAATGTGATAGTTAGACACATAGATGGTAGTTAGATAGATAACTTGTTCATACAGATTTGTTTTACATGATGATGATTGTTAGATGAGAAGTGATAGTGATGATTTTTTATGCTTCGATGATTTTGAGATGATGATGATGATGATGGATGATAGATGATTGGTAGATGATGATGTTGATGATAGATGATGATGTTTTCCTATGCTTCGATAATTTTTAGATGATGATGATGTTTCTTTATGATTCGATGATTGTTAGACGATGATGATATTGTGATGTTCTATGAGTTGTGATGTTCTAAATTTTTTGTCGCGATGGATTTTGCAGGCTTTGTGGTGTTGCATTTCATCAAAGTGACCGTCGTCCGACGCCATTGTTGCTGAGCATCCCTCGTTGTTCGACTCCTTCCCTACAGCCGAGGGTGAGCTACAAGTCCATCTCCTCCATTTTTGATGTCACTAGATTTCATTCTCAAGTCAAGCGACGTAACCTAGGCATCTCCTGTCCGAAGGTTGCATCGATAAATATGCATTCAATTGCATATTTATCACCGCAGCTCTTTCGGATTGTCAGCGTTTTGGATGGACAACCGAGGATGTGTAGATTGGGTATGTTCTCCATGTTCTACCCGTTCGAGACAGGATTTCGGGCGCGCCCCATTGTTCTCCGAGCACATTCTCTCGGCTATTTGCCGAGACGTATCTGGAGAACAGCGGGAGGTGCTGCCGAAATTTTGTCTCGAACGGGTAGAATGGAGAACGACTCAATCTACACATCCTCGAGTGAGATTAGGACCCATCTTTACCTATTAGAGATGTAGGTGGATTAAACGCGTAGAAACTGAAAATTTGATGTGATTAATTTAAGTGAATCCTTAATTATGTTGTGTGGGTTGCAAAAAGCAGAGGATGGCAGATAATCGGTGGATGTACAGTGGTTTTATCCGTCGGAATCGAGTAACATCAGAGTGGATCGCGAAACCGATGTGTATTTGAAGGAGATATTCCGTCGTCAATGAGAATTATCCCACCATGCCCCGTGCGAGATGTGCCGACGTCACCGTAGAAATCGACGGACATGAGTGAGCACCTTCGCACGCATGGATATATGCCAAACTTTGACATGCCGCCGATAAACATAGCCGAGCAGGACCGTGGTAGAGAGGAGGTGATGCGACAACGCATCGATGGATATGAGGACGACGGGTCGGGGACATGCTAGATGATGTCATTGTTGCGAAGCGGCAAATGCGACACCTTCAGAGAATGAACCGGAGGAGCGGAGGCAACCGCAAAGGCCTTCTTGGAGGTCTTGGCCTCGTCGAAGAAACCTCTTTATGCGGGTGCGAAAATATCTCAGCTGGATGCCATCTCGCAATCGATTGCGATCAAGGCTGAGTACGGTCAGAGCTGTAAATGCTTCAAGCATTCACGGGAGTATGGGCTAACAGCCTCCACGAGGGTCATGAACTGCGAAAAGCATGTACGATACAAAGAAAATCATGAAGGCACTCTCTATGGATTATGAGAAAATAGATGTTTGCTCAAGAATTGCCTTTTGTTTAGGCACGAGTATGCGGATGACAAGTATTGTAGGAAGTGCGGTTCGTCTCGGTACATTGAGGTGGTCGGTGAGGATGGTGAGAAAAGCAGCTAACCATCCCGTTAAGGTTCTTGGTATCTTGATTTTATAAAAAAGAGAGCGCCTTTTCATCACGAAGGAGTCTACCAAAATGATGAAGTGGCACAAGGAAGGTATAAGGTACAATCAAAAAAAATCGTACATCCATCGGGAGGGGAAGCATGGAAGTCATTCGATGAAGAATACCCCGAGGAAGCAGCCGAGGCTGGGAATGTCAGAATAGCCATATCAGGTGACGGGTTGAATCCATATGGTATGTCGTCCAATCCATACAGCTGCGGGCCTGTGTTTGTAATTCCGCTCAATCTTCCTCCCGGTGCCCTAATGAAACGGAAGACCATGTTGTTGTCGCTCATCATTCCGGGGCCTGACTACCCGGGGAAGCAATTGGGTGTGTTTATGCAGCCGCCAGGATGCCTTGCACCATTCTTGGTACTTTCCGAGGTTGACATACGACCGGATCTGCAGAGAAATTTCTTGATGAAAGTTTGGTTGCACTATTGCATGCATGACTTTCCGGCTATGCTCTATTCTCATGGATGGTGTACAAGTGGTAAGATGCCATGCCCAGTGTGCATGCAGCTCTGCGAATGATTTGGCTGAGTAAGGGTGGTAAGTATGTAGCCTTTGACCTGCATCGACAGTTCCTCCCTCCAGACCATCCAGACAGGGAAGACAAGAAGAACTTCACAAAAGGCCCGGTTGTTAATGAAGTAACCGAGATTCCAACATTTTCGGGGGCAGATGTTCTTGCTCAGCTAAAAGCTCTCAAGCCTAAAGTCAAAGGCAAAGGCAAAGCCAAAGCCAAAGGCTTCGAGGGATATGGCGAGACGCACAACTGGACTCACATTACCCCCTTCTCGCAGGTTCCCTATTTCAAGGACCTCAAACGTCCTTACAATATTGATGTGATGCACACCGAAAAGAATGTGGCAGAGTCCCTTTTCCACACGATCCTCAACATTCCTGATAAGACGAAGGATAACGTAAAAGCTAGAGCCGATCAACAGAGAATTTGTGATAGACCACGCTGAACATGAAGCCTCCCACAGCGGTCGAAAAACTGGTTCAAGCCAGATCTCGACTTTGTCCTTAAACCGCCGAAAAAAAGAAGTACTTATCGGCTGAAACAAATTTTGAAGTTCACCGATGGTTATGCATCGAATATAAGTAAGGAGTCAATCTTTCAACGGGCAAAGTGACCGGCTGAAGAGTCATGACTACCATGTATGGATTGAGCGGATAATGCGGTGATGGTTCGAGGCTATGTCCCCGAGCATGTCGGCGAGTGCTTGCCGAGCTTAGCCATTTCTTCCGCACGCTCTGTGCTAAAGAAGTAAGTAAAGAGGTGATTGAAAATTGCATAAGAAGGCACCGGAGTTGATAGTCAAGCTAGAGAAGATCTTTCCGCCAGGCTTCTTTACTCCGATGACACATCTCATTCTGCACCTCGCGAACGAGGTATTGTTGGGGGGCCCTGTGCAAAATCGGTGGCAATACGGCCCTGAGAGGCAGAACAAGCATTTCCGACGGAAATGTGGAAACAAAGCTAAGATTGAAGCTTCCATAGCTGAGGCGCTTATCCTAGAGGAGGTGTCGGACCTCGTGACATCATACTATCTGCACCACGTTCCCCATCTTCATAACAAGGTGCCTCGATACAATATAGAAGAGCCCAAGTATCAACCCAGGCTCGATCTATTCAACACGCAAGGTGGAAGGGCTGGGGCCTCAAATCTTATAACATGCCACGACAAGAGTGGGAGGACCTCATGTTCTATATCTTGCACAACATCAAGGAAGTTGAGGAAGTGTGGATGAGGTAATACCACTACACCATTCCTTTATGTCTTCCACATCATCATGTTTCATGTTCACTTAGTCCCGGTCTAACACCGCTTATCTTTTTAGTGATTTCGTTCAAGAGGAATGGACGGAGTGAATCCTCCCTCCGAGGCGGAGGCACTTACTCTTCTCCGTCATGGAAACCCCGGACGTAAAAATTTTGTTGCTTGGTTCATGGAGAAAGTAAATTTCACACTCCCCTATTAAATACCTACTTCAACATTTATTAGTTAACGAACTAATGCACACAACAATTTCCATTATACTTGTAGGAAAAGATCCGAACATATCTATGGATGATGAATTGAGATGGGTTTCCATGGGTTTTGACCCTGCCGTCATGACATGTACAAAGTATGATGTGAATGGGTATCGCTTCCATACAGAGGAGCACCAAAACAGCCGCCCCGATCCGAAAACTATAAATACTGGAGTGTACACCCCGGTCAAAATTCAGAGACTACTACGGAAGGGTACAAAATATATACGAGGTTAAATTCCGCCAGGCGTGAGACCCTAAGTCTGCTCGTGTTCAAATGCCGATGGTTCGATCCACGGGAGGGGGTAAAACATACGCCTTCCATTGGTTTGGTCGAAGTTAAACCATCAACCGTCTATGCCGGAGCCGATCTCTTCATTGCGGCTACCCAAGCTACACAAGTATATTATCTGCCTTACCCATGCCAGAAAGTGTATCTAAAGGGTTGGGAAGTTGTGTTCAAGGTGTCGCCACATGGTAAGCTACCAGACCCGAATGAAGACGATTACTACAACATTAACCCCATGACATACGAGGGAGTGTTCTATCAAGAGCAACCTGATGATGATGATGATGATGTGGTTAGAAACGATGACGCTAGACCATTGGGTGATGATGATGTCGACCCAAACGTCAACGATGCACGGAATGATGGTGAGACCATTATCAATGAAACTGACATACTTATGCTAGAAAAGTTAAACGAAGACGCTGACGATGAGGAAGAGCCTCCACCTCCGTCGGACAACGAAGATGATATGATTGATAGTGATGATGAGACGGACCGAGAAAGAGGTTACAACAGTGATGATTCATATGGGTTCTAGCAGATGTACGTTTCAAGTCTTTTTTTTCTATAGTTTAGGAATATGCCTTTTTATGCATTTTTATTAATGTGTTTATTATCATGCCTTTTTCTTCATTTCATTAATTTACTAATTGCTTTTTATCTTTTCAATGCAGGTTCGTGGAACATGGGCAAGAGGAAGGCCGATGGCGTGGGTTTCCTACGCAAGGTCGTCGGCCTGCCTAGTCGGAGTGGTCGAGCACGTAATCCTCCCCTCGGCTACTTGACGATGACTCCTCACAGGAGGTCGAGGGAGAGGTGCCCCTAGAGGAGGAGGGGCGGGGAGAGCCTCTAGAGGACGAGGTGCTGGGGAGAGCCACTCTGGGGTCGCGGCCGAAAGAGCGCACCTCACCGACTTAGGGTGTTGTCTTGAGGCCCTCCTCTAGTGAGGTACCCTCCTCTAGTGAGGTACACTCTAGGGAGGAGGAGGAGGAGGAGGAGGAGGAGGAGGAGGAGGAGGAGGAGGAGGAGGAGGTGGAGGAGGTGGAGGAGGAGGCACGCGAGGAGGAGGAGGAGGAGGAGGAGGAGGAGGAGGAGGTTGGGGAGGGGGAGGCAGGCGAGGAGGGGGGTGGTGGCGGGGATGATGGTGGTGACGGGAAGGGGGTTGACAACAAGGGATGGCTGTGTGGCAACACAATGCTACCAAAGCAGGTTCCTGCTACTGAGGAGCAGAAGTGGCTCATTGAGCCCACGGGAAAAGAGTAAGTGGTTCATTATTTTGCTTGTCACATGCATATTTCGGTTGTTATTTATTTTGCTTGTCACATGCTAGTAGTTCATTCTTTTGGAGCAACTGGATATATTCTAAAGGGGTCCGTATTCCCAACGGCCTCATCACCGTCTTGCTGAAGTTATACTGGCCGGGGTTGTACTGTCCGGATCCGGTCAGCAGCCGGACCGTCGGGTTTTGGCCACGAGCTGGGACCATCGGAAGCGGCCTCCACGCGGACCATGAGACCCATGCCAAGGACGTGATCACTACTTTCTGGTGAGTTCTCTTCAGAAGCACAAGTCCATTCTAGTTTCATGAATGATTTAACTCATGGCTTCTTCCATTCTTGTTTCATGCATGATTGTAGAAATTCTATCAAGTTCTTCCGGAGCACAGGGCTAGAGCGGACCAGATCGTGCTGCGCCAAAGAAGAAGGCCCGCCAGATGCAGTACGAGGTGCGCTATGTGGCCATCTCGACATACCACCACGACGTTCTTGGTGTGAAGATGACCAAGGAAGAAGCGCGGAGGATGGGCATTACCTTGGAGAGGCCCGAGTACTTGGCGGTAAGTATAAAAGATTTTTCATTATGCTTTCATATATTATGCTTTCATTATCATGTGGTACATTTCACCGTTCATGTTGACATGCCATTATGCTTTTATTATGTAGGTGTGTCCAAATTGGTGTTATGGAAAAGACGAGTCCTGAGCAGCATTGGTGGATCTTTGGTGTGATGAGGCTGGAGCCTGGGCGGCTATGAGAATCAAAAATAAGGCTAACCGAGGGAAGGAGGAGTACATGCTCAGGAAACCAAACCACTATCTCCACAAGGCAGTTAATGTATGACTAACCCCATTAAACATTCTTCTTCTTCTATTTACCATCACTTTCTTATGTATGACTAACATCTGTTTGGTGGTGCAGGAGGAGAAATCAGGCGGCCGCTCTCACACATGCAAAGCGTGGGAGATCGCCCACGTGGAAGGACCCCAAGCTGGCGAGCCCAAGTACTACGGCAAGAAGACCGCGTGGAGGAAGGAGGCCTACTCCGCAGCAGATCTGGGTTACATCCCGACACACCTGACCCCATTGCGGCGGATCTGGACGACAGGCGGTGGTGAGCATGGGGCCCAAGGAGCACGGTCGGTAGGCCGTTCTCGATCTTGTGGTCACTCCGACTATCTCCTACACACAGCTCCGTCGGATCGACCCGAGCTCGAGCCAGCAAGACGAGCCAGCCAAAGGTCCAGTTCACAGTCCCTCTTTCAGAGCAACAATCTGTAAGTATTTTCCTCTTATCTTCATTGCTCACTTTATTTTCCGCATCTAGTAGTTTTATGAGTTCCATCATGTCATACCGTAGGCCTACTGAGTACACACGCCAGAGACCATGGCGTGGCATCGAGGCTTCATGAACACCAAGTACAGAGAGGATCGCCGGTGGAGCAAGCTTTTCAGAAATGGCGGCGGCAGGTCTCCTCGATTCTGGCCGAGCACAATGCCCTCCAAAGACAACCAAGGTCTGCTGACCTTTGAGGAGTTTGTGGCACGAACGCTGGCCCTCGCCGGTTAGTTCATCCCCAATCTATTCACCCAAAGCATGTCATGCCTTTCAACACGATCATATATCCCATTAATATGTCTTTTCAACATCCAGGAACAGGTGGATCTACCGTTGGCGGTGGTCTTCGCAGCACTCCGGAGACACGGAGCCGACCACTCCGATCCACGGAGGCGGAGGCGGAGGTGGAGGTGGTCTTGGCGGCAGCTGGCGGAAGCATCGACGACTGGCTTCGGCGCTCTTGGCGGTGACGACCTCATGTGCTCGACGCCTGGCGCTTAAGCCTTTGGGTCACATTGGCGGTTCTCGATGTTGTGATACTTATATGCTTGTGATGTTTCTTATCTTATTGTTGTTTGTGAGATTCTTATATGCTTGGTGGTGATGATACTTATATGTTTATGCTTTGTGATGTTTCTTATGATGTGTGATGCTGCTCCTCATCGTTACGTGATGTTGCTTCTTATATATGCTGCTTCTTATATATGTTGTGTATATTCAAATGAATTGAGCTGAAAAGAAATGTAAAAAAAAAAAATCGACAGAAACTATGCCGATGGCTCAGCCGTCGGCATAGCCTCGGCGTGAGCTCCCGATGGTCGACACGTGGCCGTCTATGCCGACGGCCTGGCCGTCGGCTTAGTTCTCCCCCAGGAGTGCCCAGTTGCCGACACGTGGCACGTCTAGCCGTCGGCATAGTTCTAAACTAAGCCGACGGCCCGGCCGTCGGCATAGGCAAGCCCCAGGAGCGACAGCGACTCGCCACGTGGCACCTCTATGCCGCCGTCGGCATAGAGGTGCCACGTGGCGAGTCGCCGTTGGTCAGCAGTTGACGGCAGCCGCCGTTAGGCGATGGCGCTGCCGACAGCCAGGGTCGTCGGCATAGATGTACGGCCACCGTCGGGATAGGGTCTATGCCGACGGTCATCCTGGCTACGCCGACGGATATGTTGCCGACGGCCCTATGCCGACGGGGGCCGTCGGCATAGGCCTGTCCCGACGGCTAGTCAGGGCTATGCCGACGGCCCTGGCCGTCGGCATAGGGTGCGATTCCGGTAGTGCTGGCACCACCGGAGGAGGCTCGCTCATGCGTAGCATCCTCGTCGCCGGCCACTGCTACGGCTCCATGGACCCTGTCTCCAACATCATCGTCAACTCCATCTGGTACCTCACGCGCCGCCCTCTCCCTGAGCCGGACCGCAGCATGATCGAGCCGTACACCGATATCCTGGATACCCTCTCTCTGCTCCGCACGGAGGTCCGTTCCCTCAAGGGCCTTACAGAGCTCGTCCATGCCGCTGCCGGATCCTCGACGGCGTGGGCTCTAGAGACCCTCTGCCGCACACAATGCGACGTCTTTGACATGTTATCATCATCAAGAAATCTTGCGAAGAACCATTTCCAGGAAGCGGCCATGGCCGCCGGACACCCTCTGCCTGCCGACCTAGCATTGCTCCACCAGCAACTCCTGCTGAGGCCTCGTGTCCTGGGCGAGCTGCGTGCCCTTACGAGCCAGACGAGCTCCCTCATGTCCATTGATCACATAGCCTCCATTCTCGACAAGGCTCTCCGATCCAGCACTCCAAGACCAGCGCAGGTGGATCTACAGGCTCCTGAAATGCACGCCAAGGCTCTGAGCGCGGTGTCGAGGAAGAGATCAAAGTATGATGCCCGGAGGAGCTTCCTTCGCTCAAAGCTTGAGCAACTGCTGGAGGAGTATGCCTCACAGCATTTTTGGGTAGGTACATTACATAATAATTAAGGTTGTACGCTTCGGTAATTGAAAAACCAAACTAAAATTTAGGAAGTATTCAGTCAGATTCAAACAGATTTTAACCTAATTCAATTTGGTTTTGGAAATAGTTTGAACCTGACCCAAAATTTCGATGTTTCAAATATTTTGGCACCACCAAAATTACAAAGGTTTTGGAAATTTATTGGTGAAATTATGAACCACATATTGTTGTTCTGATCATTAATTAGTTCTGTTGCTCCCTACATATACATACATTATTTGGATCCTTACCAGCTGCTTCATTCGATAAACCCAACTTGCTGCTTGTTGTAGGAACCAAAATATAGGGTGAACTTCATCTGTGGCGTGGAGGAATGCGGCGGCGGCAGCACCGCATACAGCAAGCGCTACACTATCAATTTTGTGGCCGCTTCTGAATCACCGCTACAGATCAACACGCTCTTCTTCGCTGAATTTGGGGGATCGAGGCTCGGTTATAGGTTTGGGAACGATGATCCCAATGATGCAAAGCCAGATTTCTGCTGCCCTCTGCCCCCTCCGTATACTGGCAAGTCCTCTCACTCCATCATACTATTAGTGCAAGCATATATAGCAGCCATGTACTAGGTTTCTAGCTATGTTCATGGTACAGCCCACTCAGGATGGACACGGTCCGAGCCGTCGTTTGGACCGGCCGCCAGCGGTCCGGGCTGGACCGGACCGAGCAACATGACGGTCCTGATCTCAGGGACCGGACCGGCGGCGACGAAGCCCGGGCCAGACTGAATGGACCGAAAGGACCGAATGGGCAGGGTTGATGTGTGCGGGTGCAGCGGCGAGTTGGGCGACGTGCGCGAGTGCAGCAGTGAGTTGGGCGATGTGCGCGAGTGATGTGACGAACTGGATGACGTGCGCGAGTGCAGCGGCGAGTTGGGCGACGTGCGCGAGTGATGTGACGAACTGGACGACATGCGCGAGTGGAACTGACGAACTGAATTTTCTGAAACTGACGAAACTGAATTTTCTGAAAGTTTGACACCACGTTTTTTACTGACAGTCTTCGTGCTCGTCCAGAAGAAGTGCATAAACGCCTCGAACAACAGCTGCGGCTTCACCTTCAGAGTGTTCGGGATCGTCCCCTAGTACTTCCTCGTGGCGCCGGCGAGGTGCAGAGCGTTCGGATCGTGTCACAGTTCTTCAGAGCTGTGCCCGGTGTGCATGTTTACTGCTTAGTTTTCCTTTACAGATTTGCTATTTCACATCTAGATATGAAATAGTATCTCACATCTACTTTTCTGGCCACATGATTTAGACAGCAAGATTAGTACTTTTTGTTTTTTATTATTGATTGATCCTTTTCCTGTACGCGTTACTCGTGGGGCGACCGTCGTGGCAGTTTGCCGATGTTGATCCATTTGATTTTGTTCTTCGTGCGTGCCTTGTTGGCTGTTGTGGCTGCAAGTGAACTTTTTTCAATTTTCTTTCTTGTTCTTTTTTTCATTTTTTGATGCAAGTTCATTGACTTATTAAATTCATGATTTGTTATTTTTTACTTTTTTATTTTTAATTTTTTAAAATTCATGTTTTTTCATCATTATTAGTTGATTACCCACCACCAAACATGGGTTGTCTTTTCTTTTTTCAAATTGCAACTCTACCCTTAACTTACAACTCGGGCCCGACCTTCTTTTGTCATAGTTGCAATCTCACCCTCGATTTGCAACTGGACTTTAATATTTTTTGTCTAAGTTGCAAGTCCATCCTTAAATCGCAACTAGGGCTTGAAATTTTTTTTGTCTTAGTTTTAAGTCCACCCTCAAGTTGCAACTGAGGCCTAATTTTTTCCCCTAGTTGCAAGTTCACCCCCAGCTCGCAACTGGAGTGTGATCTTTTTTAGTCCCAATTGCAAGTTGACCCTCGACTCGTAACTAGGGCAGAATTTTTTTGTCCGGTTAAGTCAACCATCGACTGACAACTGGACTCAACATTTTTTCCCTATTGATAGTCCAACCTTGACACACAACTGGGTCAACATATTGTCCCAATTGCAAGTCTACTGTCGACTTGCAACTGGACCCAACCTTTTTTGTCCCAGTTGCAAGTTCACCCTTGACTCGCAATTGGGGGCCTGACCTTTTTTTGTCCCAGTTATAAGTCCACGTTCGACTCGCAACTGGGTCTAATATTTTTGTCCTAGTTGCAAGTCCACCCTCAACTCGCAACTTGAGCGCGACCTTTTTTTTGCCCCAGTTGCAAGTTCACCCATAAGTCGCAACTGTGCCTTGATCTTTTTTGTCCTAGATTCAAGTCCACCATTGACTCGTAACTGTGGTCCAACTTTTTTTTTCAGTTGCAAGTCCACACTCGACTTGCAACTGGGGCACGACCTTTTTTTGGGTCTAAGTTGCAATCCCACCTTCCACTCGCAACTGGTGTCTGACTTTATTTTCTCAGTTGCAAGTCCATCCCCAACTTGCAACCTGGGCCTGACTTTATTTGGCCCAATTGCAAGTCCACCCTCAACTCGTAAATGGGGTCCAACTCTTTTTTGTTCGAGTTGCGACATAGTGGGTGCGTGACTTTTTCATGCGCGACAAACAAAAAAACAGTAAGAATATATTCACCTCATCCTAAAATATATTCACCTCGTTCTACAATTTATTCACTATTTCTTTTAAATGTTTACAGTGTCACTCGAGTGCTTGTTAACATGTTAAGTGATCCCTAGTGTAGGACGTGTGTGTCCATGGAGAAAGGAAGCCAACACACTAGTACGTCGTTGACGCAAAATTTATGTAGCAACTCGCGCATCACTGTAGATGGTACTGTAGCATTGTGGCTCAATTAGATCACGCCATGCATCAGCGACTCAACTAAGCCTAGCAGTGCAGAAAATTAATTGTACTCTAGCCCGGTTCGTGCATGGGTGACAAGAAAAAAATAAAGACAAACAAAAACAAAAATGGTTACAAACAGTTGATGATGTCATCTTAGATGTGACATAATATGTCACATCTAGATGAGCTATAGACACACTCTTTCCTTTAATGCATAAATCACTTGCCATGCAACGTGTGCATGTCCACCTCTTCGATTAGTTTGAGGTTAGTTAGATCTGGCCGTTGTGGGAGCTCGTGGCATGGCACGATTCAGCTCATGCAGCCACAACACAGCTGCGTACGGGTGGACGTTGGATGGCACGGCCGCAATACTCGTTTCTGGCCATTCTCTCGTTCCATTCAGTTGCAAGAAACACGTCTTGACCCGCAGCTCGTGTCATGGCACGATTTCAGCTCACGCAGCCGCAATACCCGCAGGAATTGGTGCCATGGTTGGGGTGGATGCCATGTTCGAGAACTCCAGATCGGCGGCAGTGCATGCACGACAGTGATGGCGACCGGCGGCAAGAGGATACGGCGCACGGGGAGGAGAGGAAGGATGGAGAGCGGAAGCTCGGAGACATGTTGGTTCACCCGGAGGATGCAGGTGGCCGCGACAACGATGAACGACAGCCGCGGTGACTGCGCTTTCTCGGTCCGACCGAGCGGCTCGGTGAAAGACCGGACCGGACCGACATTTCTTCGGGCCGAATATTGCAGTCCGGACCGACCAGTTTTCCTACCGGTCCTGGACCGTACGGTCCGGTCCTAAACGGGCCACGAGCGGGCCCAAAAGACCGCTCGTTCCGTCCAGCCCTACAGCCCACTGTCTGTCCCATGATCTTGTTTCTTGATACGTTGTTAATTTGACTAACATTAATCTGACAATGCATACACCTCTAAATTCTGACAATTTTGATTTTTGATATCAGGTCGATGCTACTACGGCACGCATTTCGCGAGGAAGCTCGTGTACCCGAATCTCGCGGAGTATCTCAAGCGCGATATTACCGCACATGGAACCGATAATGTGGCTGGCATGGTAGAGACAGATCTTGTGTATTTCAGTTCTCACAGAGACGTGGAGTTAGCAGCAAAACTCAACAGCCACTATGAACCATCCTCTGCGGCGTCATGGAGTCGGCCGCTCATACTTGATGATGAGGAGAGTTGTGGGAGACCGATGTTCTCGTCCATCATGCCATTCTGTAAGCAGCCGGAGCTTCCGTGAATCTTTGGCATGGCACGACATACCCCTCTTAATGTTTTAAACGACAGTCGTTCGGTAGCATAATATGTCGGGGCTAGTTTTCGTTCTTTTGTCAAATGTGAAGTGATTGACACTGTCCCTTGCCGTGTTAACTTGCTACTTGATCTGTAGACAAGCTAAGCTTTTACCATTCGAGAATAGGTCAATTCTGAAATAGCAACTGTGGGAATACTGTGACTTTTGCACGCTGCACCCCTATTTTTAAGTGCTTTGAGAATGAGCTTTTGAGTGATTGATTATGATGATCATCTATTAATTAGTTGCAGCAAGAGCGTGCATTTAGCGAAAACATACTCACAGCCAGATCTCTCACGTCGACACCAGGGCAAATTGCCCCTGTTCGCTGTCGATACTTTCAGCCTCCGTCAGTTGTGGCGGCGGGCCCAGGTGCCAAGCACGACAGGGGATCTCTGTCGTGGTGGCTGCCTCCTGCTGGCAGCGCCCTTGGTGGCGGCCATGGTTTGTGGGATCCATGGGTGGCGGTCGGCAGCTTCAGCCACGGGGATGAGCTTTGGGTGAATGCCTAGCTCGAACTCGGTCTGCCGGTGTCAACAACATCCTAGAACGTCATTCCTCCTTTGAAGGCGTCGTTGTGGATCCACTTCACCTCCATCGTGGTTTCAATCTTGGGTTGTCAAGGTGAAAAAATTCAAGCTTCGACGTCGCTCGAAGCAGGCATCGGTGGTGTTCCCCGGCACTTCCTCCTTGAAGCGATGCCTTGCAGATACGGCCTTCCATTGGATGTCGGTAGCTTACGTGGATTTCTAGTTCATCCCAACTGCGCGGCCTCGGAACCAGTGTGAAAAACAGAGGGGTGGCTTCGAAATCTCATGCGTGTAAGGTGTCGTCTTTGTTCACTTGAGTGGGGGAGTCGTAGGCTCGGGTTTTGTAAATGTAGTATAATTTCCAATGTTCTTTATTAACTGACCAATTCTTTTCTTTTAGTTAAATAAGTAAAAATAAAGAGCTCTTGTCGGTGGCTAAAGGAAAGAGTGTATATTTAACGTTTTGTAGTGCTTCTTTTTTTCCGCGGGGATTTGCAGTGCTTCCTAGCCTTGTGAATAAAGCCAGAAATAATGTGCTAAATGGAGTAGGTGCAGGCCCAAGTACTTCGAATCATCAACAAGAAATCCAAGAAAGAACAGCAAAGGAAAAGCGGTGAAAGATTTGATTTCGTTTTGAGTTTCCGTGCTAGAGGAAGGCTAATGTAGAAGACAGCCAAACGGTCAAAGCCGCAAACAAAACCGTTAGGACTCGCACAATGCAGAGTAGGGGTATTTAGGAAGGCACTTGGTAAAATAAACTATGTTTTCTAACACGCTAGAGTACTATTCTCTATATGGAGGTGTCTAATTATGCGTCTACGACCATTCGAATATAGACATGACAGGATTAAAAAACCAATTTATTTTTTGAAGCATCTCTCCTAACCACCTTGCCTTGTACAAGGCGAGAGGAGGTGCTCATGTGTTCTTGCAGTCGGCCGTAGCAGCTTGCACCAGCTGCACCTGTAGCCGGTGTGTGGTACTCAGCGACGGAGCAGTACGTGTGAACAGCGCCACGAATGTCAAACTCAGGGACGGCCATCTCAAACAAGAAAACCTTGGTTGGTTGTGCATGAATCCCATGCCCATAATTTAGTAGTGGATTGTGTGATTCGATGAAGACTCTCCACAATAAAGGGAGTCATGTGCAGCGCCTAGCCAGAAATATAAAAATTCAGATTCCCTTTCATGCCAACAGAAAAAGGTCCCACCATGATTTAGAAGGTAGCCTGTTGTGACATGTCAATATGTCATGCAATTTATTTTCATTAAGTTTATAAAGAATATAGTAATTTGTAAACATAATAATTTGGGGCTGCCAAGCAAGGGATGCCTAGGTAGGAATAATGTTCTTCCCGTCTTATTTCGATTTCGTTTGTGTGTTTTTCGACGATAGAGGGCATGTGAAGTGTTTCGCTGACAGGTCTGTCGGGAATCAGTTGATATAGGTTTTTGGTGGATCTGTTTGGATTTCGGGTGGTCCTCGTGGTCTTCGTAGTTTCTATATGCCCTTCTCGACGGGGTTTTTTTTTTGCCGAACCGGCGATGTGCTTCGTAGAATGCAGCCGTCGCCGACTCTTGGTCTCTTAGGTTTTAGAAAGTCCGCTTAGCCGAGGCGGAGGTCCAAAGGCGGCATCAATAATTGCTCAAGGCATGTCACCGGTGGATGCATGGGCAAAAAGACTTCAGCACCCCGGAATTTTGTATGTATTTCTATTTCTCTATAAATTTATGTTTGCAAGGACATGTGATATTTCCTCTGTTTTAAAATAAGTGACGCTGTTTTAGTTTAAATACTTAATATGACGTCTTTGGCCTTTTCATAAAAAATAGTCTCCAAAACATAGCTTCCACCACTAGCTTCGAGTACTATTTAGAGTCTCCTGTGCCGCACGCCGAACTGCACAAAGGAAGCAACGGTGGGCGTGGTTGCGCTTGTGCCTTGGCTAGCATGGCTTGTCGTCGCTTTCCTCTCCTTCTATCTTCTCAACCTCCTCGCGCACGCGCGCTCCGGCCTCCGGCCCGGCCCCCGCCCACTGCCGCTCATCGGCAGCCTCCACCTCCTCGGCGACAAGCCGCATCGCTCGCTCGCCCGCCTAGCCAAGATCCACGGCCCGCTCATGTCAATCCTGTTATCTCTGAGCTCGAAGCTCTGTCAATGGCGAAGACACACACGCACATGAGACTGAACTTTTTGTTGCAGCGTAATGCCTGCTGCTTTTCTGTTTCTCTCTTCTTATTCACTTGGTGAATGGGAAAAACGGATCAAGAACAGCCCCCACTACTGGGTCGTGCCATCCCACGACCATGGGCGTGCTCATGCCGCGATCTAAGGGCCTCGAGATCGCACATGCCACGTCCTCAGGCGCTGTTTAACTGAAACGAGAAAAATGCTATCTGACGAAACTGAAGGAAACTAACACTGCCGTTGCAGCCCTACTGAACTTCAGAAAACCCCGGCCCTAGTAGCCTGTTACGTTAGGTTATTTGCTGACAATCTCCCCCTAAGCTAGTCGTGACAAAGAGCCTAAACCTCGACCATGCCGATACGCGCGCGCAGCTCCAGGAACCGCGCGCGCCCAAGAGACTTTGTGAAAATGTCCGCGAGCTGATCGCTGGTGGCGATGTGCTCGACCCTGATCTTTCCCTCCTCCACGCACCTCCGAATGAAGTGAAAACGAACGTCGATGTGTTTGCTTCGGTCGTGGAAGACGGGGTTCTTGCACAGCTGGATGGCCGACCTGTTGTCGACGAAGATGGTGATGGCGCCGGCCTCCTCCATGAGTAGCTCTCCCTCGAGCCTGCACAGCCAGATGCCCTGGCAGGCTGCCGTCGTTGCGGCCACGTACTCGGCTTCACACGAAGACAGCGCGACGATCTTCTGTTTCTGGGATTGCCAAGTGATTGGTGCTCCTCCGAGGAAGAAGATGTTGCCGGATGTGCTCTTGCGATCGTCAATGTCGCCGGCCATGTCCGAGTCGCTGTACCCCACGAGCCCTCCACCATTGCCGCCCGTGATGTACTTACACCCATACCTGCGGGTGCCAGCGATGTAGCGAAGGAGGTGCTTGACGGCGGCCAGATGTGCCGTGGTCGGCGTCTCCATGAAACGGCTCAAGTACCCCACAGCGAAGGTGATGTCGGGCCGTGTGTGGGTGAGGTAGCGGAGTCCTCCGATGATGCTACGATACTCCGTGGCGTCCACACGCGGTTCTGGCCCCTCCTTGTTGAGTTTCAGGCGCGGCTCCATGGGCACGTGCGCCGGATTGCAATCCGCCATGCCTGCTCGTTCCAAGAGCTCACCCGCGTACGCCGCCTGCGACAGGGTGATCCCTTCGTCGCCCTGCTTCACCTCTATGCCAAGGTAGAAGCTGAGCAATCCAAGATCACTCATGCGGAATATGGCCACCATCTCGGTCTTGAAACTGCGAATCGCCTCGGCGTCAGCTCCGGTGACCACGAGATCGTCGACGTAGACACCGACCAGGAGCCGTGCTTGTCCCTTGCCTCGTGCATACAAGGCATGCTCTGACGGGCAAGTTGTGAACCCAAGTTGCTACATCGTGCAGTCAAGCTTGGCGTTCCAAGCTCGCGGCGCCTGTCGCATCTCGTAGAGTGCCTTGTGGAGACGGAACACCTTGTGCTCCTCGCCTCTCCGCGCGAAACCAGGTGGCTGCGTGACGTAGACCTCCTCCTTGAGCTCGCCGTTGAGGAAAGCCGATTTGACGTCGAGGTGGTGCAGCTCCCAGCCACGCTGTGCCGCCGTGGCGACCATGACGCGCACGGAGTCCAGCCTGGCCACGGGCGCGAATGCGTCGTCGTAGTCCACGCCCTCCTTCTGTACAAAGCCCCTGGCCACGAGCCTCGCCTTGTGCTTGACGACGACACCTGCGGCATCCTTCTTCAGCTTAAACACCCATTTGAGGCCAATGGCCGTGTGAACTGCAGGCAGATCAGTGAGTGTCCAGGCGCCGTTCCCCTCAATAGATGCCAGCTCCTCCAGCATCGCGCTATGCCAGCTCTCATGAGGCACTGCTTCTGCAAATGTAGACGGCTCCTCTTCAGCCAACAGTAGGCGTTCCTCAGGCGCAGACGACTTGGCCGCGCCACGGTACACGTCCGCGAGGTGGCGGAAGCGATGCCCCGCGAATGGATCGTCATCAGCATCATACGAGTGGTACCGAGTCGCGGGTAGCGTGACGAACTCGATCGCCCCTGTCGCGGGTAGCAGGACCTGCTCTGTATCATATGAATAAGCAATGGCCTGGCACAATAGACGTCTCATTCTCATGCCAGGAGTCTTGAGAAGTTCACCCAGTCCAATCAACTTGATGTACGTCAGTTGCTGTGTGTTTAAATCTTTTATGAACTTCTTGTATTGCAGCAAAGAAGCAACCTGAGTTCCCTAAATGTACAAATAGTGTGATTAGATTCTGTATGGTATTCATTTAAACACACATAGAACCGACTAATCTATGCCAATATCAAAATTGTGATCTAAAGTACTGCATGAAATCATAGAGCTTCTGGGCCATATAATGAACACCAGACATAGAAAAACAAGCTATCTCTATTGGCAAATTGACTGATAATAGTATTGATTTTTAGTAGAAAGAGCAGACTTTGGTCTATGTACACTACTAAAGTTTCAGGCGTCACGCTTACAAAAATAATTGCATACATGATCAGAAGATCAATAGTTTATAGATAATCTCGAAAAAGGAATGTAGCAGTTCCATTGCAAGCATTCAAGAGCACATACTCCTTAGTTCCGATCAGACTAAAAAATATCAATTAGTAAAGACCATGCAAAATTAAGGGGAATCATCAACAGTTTCAATCACTGGAGATTAAGAACTCATTTAGAAAGCCTATGCCAAAAAATTAGCAATTTCCAACTTTTAAGGCATATAAACAGAGACGATAACCCTGATTTTCTTGCACATCTAAGTCCTATGTGATTTTATGCTAAGATTCGTGCAAGCCTTTTTTTTTGTCATTTTTTCTTTTCTTTCTAGACACACCCATCTCCCTTCGGTAAAATAGGGAAAATTAAGGGATTGCATGCAGACTTGGGAAGGAGGGAGTATGCAGAATACAAGGATCTCGATCGTTACCGGAGGATTCTCTCGATGGCGACCAGCTCCATTGCCGTTCGCTTTCATCTTTTGCTTCGCCAGCTTATCCGACGTGCCCTTCTCTTTCGTCGGCTTCTCTGACATGCCCTTCTCATTCATCTCAGGATTCGCCGACGCAGGCTTCGAAGATGACGGCTCCGTCGGTTTCACCGACCTGGGAGCTACTTTGGGCGGCGTGGGGTGGTAATTCGGTGTAGTCATGGAAGGCTAGGTATGGGAGGCGTGCGGTGGGAGGCGTGGGGTGGAGTATTTATAGGGGATTTGGGATCTCACGAAGAGGTAGTTTTAGATCACGTAATGTTTGTTTTTTGGGCTTCCCGACTAGACAGGCTTTATTAGGTAACCACGTCCAAACAGGAATCCCTTTAAATTAGGAAGGAGAGAGATAACTGAAGAGATAACTGAAGAGATTTTACAGAGAATATCTTACCTGCCCACGTTGAAATCAGGGGGGCATAGAGATTAGAGGGGAGATCTCTTTAGGCCCACCTGAAAATCAGGGGCAGAAAGATTAGAATCGTGGGGGGAGAGAGAGATTGGGATCAAGCGTAGCCAGGCTCGCTCGTCAAAGAGCGTTTCCGGTTGTTGTTTGTTAGCAAGTTTTTTTTTTGAGATTTTTTTTTATATCTCAACCATGAAGCGTTTGGGCTTCTTGTGCTTTCTTATACGGGCCTATTACAATGGGATGAGCCCATTTTAAATGAGAACATAAGAAAGAAAGCGAGGACTCCAACAGGCGGGACGAGCCCCGTCCCAATTATTTAGGACGGGCATGCGCGAGGGCGCTTCGTCCTCACTGCCACGACTCTCCAAAAACGCTTCCTCTGCCTCTGCGTCCTCTCGGTTCCCTCTTCCTCTGCGTCGCCCACTCTCCCAACAATCTGGCTTCTGGAACGGTGAGTTCTCCTTCCTATCAATTTTTTTAGTAGTTCTCCAGGAGCAGCACATACGATGGCCTTCTTCTTGTCAATTTCTTGTTCTCCTGCTTCTTTATTTTGTGCGCACAGATTCAACTGCCTTCAACATGTAGTCCGTTGCCTTATGAGAATTTTGCACACAGATTCATCTGCATGCAACATCTAGTCCGTTGTCTTGTCAATTTATTGCTTTTCTCCTGCTTGTTTAGTTTGTACACACAGATTCATCTACATGGGCGATGAACAATTCATAGATACATATTTATTCTTGATTGTTGATGCAGTTGTTTAGATAAATATTTCAAGAGCGTAAATTTTAATTGTTAATTCGCATATACTCCCTCTGCAAGGAAATATAACAACTTTTTGCTCACTACTTTAGTGATTTATTTATAGAGGGAGTACATGTTTAGTTTAAATTGTTCATGCACTTGTTTAAATAAACTTTCAATAGTGCCAGAATTACAATACTATCTTTCATCTCGGCTTATTGTTATCATGTTATTGTCATGATTCATGTCTTATACTGGTTTCATCAATTACAGTCCTTCGGCATGGCGTTCGTCAAAGATTATGCTGTCAGGGTAGATGGAAATACCGTAATTTTTGTGAAGTACACGAACAAGGCTAGCAGTGTTGAGTACTGCATTCGCAGATTCAAATACTGACTGCAGAACGACGACCAGAAGATAGTTGCACTGGATGTGGAGTTCACCTGGCCTCGTGGTCCAACACAGACGGCTGTCGTGGTCCAGTTATACGTTGGCATCTATGTCCTCGTGTACCACATAAGCGTTGCCGATGAGAACTGTCGCCTTCTTGCCGCCTTCCTGCTCGATGAGGAGTACACCTTTGTTGGGGTGGACATCAACAATGATGAGAAAAAACTCAAGCGTGTTGGTCCGGTGGTACGAAACTTTGTGGATATCCAGAATTTGTGGAGAGTGCCTGATCCAGTGACGAATAAGCCGAAGTATGGCTTGTCTGACTACGCTGGTTCCATCATCCACCACAGCTACAACAAGATGAAGGATGCTATCACAGAAGATGACCACCATATATGGGCAGAAGCGCCCTTGCCCTTGAAGAACATCTATTATGCTTCCAAGGACGCGTTTGCCACCTACGATGTATACAGGCAACTGGTGAACTTCCAAAAGGGGTTCGAGCGTCTGCGCCAGCATCTCGCCAAACCATCTAGGCGGTCAGGAAATCCGGAAGGAAGAATGAATCAAACTAAAATGTTTCTTCTATTTATCTAGTTGATAGTCCGTAAACTTTATTATACTGCTAGTAGGTCGTAAGTTCAAATTTCCTGCAATTTGAATCATCCTTTATTCTAGCTATCTTGACTAATTTGATCCGTGTTCAAGAGATATTATACTTAAGATGTTTATTTTGTTTCGGTTTTGCTAGCTATGATACAGAATGCGATAGCCATTTTTACCAAAAAATTATTTCAGATTTATAATGAATACTGTTCTCAACTGGGTTTGAATAGAGAAAAATTATTTTTTAATTACATAGAGAAAGTTCATATTTTTTTAATCAAAAGAAGGGTCGCCGCCCCCTGATTTTCCATTAACAGAAATCACATGGTCTTTGAAGCCCCTGATACAAACTACAGCTAGAAACTAAAGTAATCAACTAGCAGCACAAATCATACATGGTAGCAAACCCAGCCAGACTTAACATCAAGGTCCAAAAAATAAGACTACGGCAAAGGACAGAAAATATAGCTGAGAGATGCGCAGGCGATACCGTAGTACCCTATGACTCCACACTTGCGATGAACTATACAATTCACCTGCTACATGCTCTAGCCTGCGCATATAGACCATCAGCACCTCTTTGTTTGTCACCTTCATCTGCAATATAGACCATCCCATGATCAACAAGCAAATTAGCTGAACAAGAATCATAAGATCACTATACCATTTATTTTGTAATCTCACATTATTCCTGCATTACCAAAGAGTGAAGAACACAAATGATGCCCTTCTCGCATGTCCAACGTAAACACTCATAGGTAGTTCTACCATCTTAACTTATGATTTAAATTATTAATAAAACCCCCTTAAAGATTCCATTTGCATTACCATCGTTCATGATTATAGCCAGGGAAATAGCAGCCAATAAAGCAACCACCTGTGTAAGCCCTATTTTGAGTCCTGAATAGGACCCAATCCTAGCATTTACTCTAAATGCGACATGTCCTCCTCTCATAGTCATCATCACCCAAGACAGAATGAAGACGTAACCCCATAGATGCATAACTGCTATCAACATAGTTTTCGCACCATACCTAGTGTAAAGGACACTTTTGCATTGTCGTGCTACTTTTGTGGCTCCTCGGTCAGCATGTTCATAACCACCTCGATCTGAAGATCTTCATGGGTGGTGGTCTTGAAACCGAAAAGAACGGCTTTATGAACCTTGAGCTCTTCACTGTCAACAAAATCACTCCATCCCTTGCCGAAGATGATGCGGCCATCATCACACTTGTGGTACTTGACCGGCATGAAACTGTCCTTGCACAGCCGAATGCCAGCAAGCCCATCTCCCGGTATCTCCCCATCTCCTGGGGTCTTCAGGGCGTCGACAACTTTCGCCGGTAATCTCTGTATGCACCATCATAGGAAGAAAAATTATCAAATATGTGAAGGAGCAGTAAACAAAAGGATATTCAGCTACATCTACATGTATTACATAAGGATCTTCAGTTATGGGAAACAAAAGGATATGCAAAAACACACATCAGTGTATTCACTGGTTTCCGCTACAATAGCATATCATTAATCTTTCTCTCCATGAAAAAACAAAGAAAATTGCATACAAAATAAAAAATACTAGTACACCAAAAACATACCATCGTCTTTCCTGCTATGTTCGACTTGGTGAAGCGGTGGACAAAGAATACACCTATATAACCTTTCTTCATCGCCAAAAGTTCATGTAGGTTACGCTCCTCTTGCTTCGTCAGCTTAATTCCCTTTGCTATGACAGCTGATTCTAGAGGATTATGCTCTTTGTTTTGATCGCATGTCCTTGGCAGGCTGCAGCAGTATACCATAGGAATGTCTTCATTCAAGTCGGAGGAGACAAGGTCGCCTTCTCGCAGGTCGAAGTCTTCAACAAACCTGCACCAGTTTTCACCACCGATGATCGCCCTTAAATTCCCTTTGTACACGCCAAAATCATACGTGCGCCTCCCTCTCGCTTGAAAAGGCAATGAACTGGCTGGGATGGCGCTGAACTGGTGCCATGCGTAGCATGGCACGATCTGTAGATGTAGAATTAAATTGCTATCTATTTCCTACATTTTGTTAATCTTCAAAGTAGAGGGGAACAAACACAATACAAGTAAAAATTGACATGGTTATTTATACCACAGCTGAAGTGTCCCCATCTAGCCTGATGGTAAATGTCAACCCATCAGCATCGGGCCTGTTGCAGTCCTGTCGACAGGTTATGCACTAAACAAAATAAAATGAAGAAAAGCAAAGGATGAGAATTTAAGAAATGGGCTTATGAATGTAAACACACTAGGCAACAATCATACAATATAATCAACAAAGGTACTGCATCAGTAATCAACAATCATACACTTGAACCGCGTGGGTGGCTCGCCCTCCACTCCTCATAACCCCGCAACGCAACGCGTGCCCGCCGCACCACAGCTTGTTCAGACATGTCCTTCTCTTGATCCTCGACCGGCAGCATGGGCTCACCCCGAGCGTCGACGCGCGGCATTGGCCCCTCCTCCTCTGCAGCACAACTGAGGTAGTGTTTAGTTGACTTGCAATCTAGGACTACAAGTTAATGGCTGCCTTACATGTCAGAATTTCTTGATATATCCGTTGTTTCTCTTTGGCCTTGCCAAACAACAACAATTCACTTTTATGGAAATTGATTTTGAGCCCAGACATTTGCTCAAAAGTCCCTGGAATGAATTTGAGATTTTTTTACACTTTGCACCTCATCTTTGATCAAGAATATAGTGTCATCAGCATATTTGTAGCATATTAATCCCCTTGTCTTCTCCTTAACTTAACACCCCTTTACCAGATCATGCTTTAGAGCATTATTCATTAGAATGGCTAAGGCATCAGCAGCTATGTCAAACAGTAAAGGTGACATAACATCTCCTTGCCTTAAACCTTTAAAAGTTTTAAAATATGGACCAATTTCATCATTCACTCTAACTCCAACATGCCCCCCTCTCATAGTTTCCACTACCCAGTCACACCATTTATCAGGAAATCCTCTCATTTTTAACATTTGAGTCACAAAGGGCCATTTTATTTTGTCACATGCCTTCTCAAAATCTACTTTGAATATTAGGGCATCTTCTTTATTCTTGTGAAAGGAATTCAAGGCCTCATGTAGTATTACCACCCCCTCCATTATATATCTGCCCTTGATAAAGGCAGTTTGGGTTCTGGAGATCACATGGGCACACATTTAGCCAGCCTATTCATCAATACTTTAGTAATGATTTTAAAACTGAAATTTAAAAGACAAATAGGTATAAATTTCTGAGTTTGTTTAGCATCATTGGTTTTTGGGACCAAAGTGATTATGCCATTATTAAGTTTGGCAATATTGATTTCCCCTTTTGCAAAACTGTCCACTAGGGCTTTCAGATCCCACTTAACCACTTCCCAGAAATCTTCATAAAAATCATCAGGGAACCCATCAGGGCCTGGGCTTTTGTTTCTTTTCATCCCAAAGACAACCTGATGTATTTCAGTTAGGGAAAAAAGTGCCAAAAGTTCCTCTTTATCCTGTGTACCCAACCTAATTTCGGCGTAAAAAGGAATTTAATCCACTAGCCCAGCTTATAAGTTTTGGGCCCACCCTCCGGTTTCTTCCTGGATTCGCCATTGCACAATGCCAAAAAAATTCTAAGTTTTTAAAGAACTATCTACTGATATTTGCTGCTATTGTGCTACGCATCTGCACTTGCTCATTGTTATGAAAACCCTGGAATACCGAAACCCTAGGAAAAAATTACCGAGCAAGCTACCGATGTAGAAAACTTCCTTCAATCTCTGCATCGCCTTCCATCTAACCTCCGACTGAAAATCCTAACTATTTAATCTCCAACTTTGAAAACCATATCCAACTCCCGAAACGGCAACACAACAAGGAACAAAGAAGTCGAAGATTACAAGTTAGGGTTTCTCACTTCACCTAAGTCGCCGGTAGTCGCTAGGTGCTTGCTGGCGGCCTCCCAATCTCACTCCGCGCTCTTCTGCTCCAACCGTCGAGAGTGGCGGCGGGGTCGCGGCGGGGTGGTTTGTGGGGAGGGTGGGGATGAGGGGGACGGGGGTGTGTGGGCGATGGGGGTGATGACACGGACCGGTCCATGGGTCTAGTTCGTAAAGAAACAACCAAATAGGCCCACAGGCCGCTTACCTATCACAAAGTAAAACCCTATGTTACTAATAAAAAACACAAAGGAAAATCCTTTTGTGTAAAAAACAAAAAACAAAGGAGAATCGTAAAAAATAGGGAAATCCTTTTTGGGTGAGTTCAACGTGAACGTGATGGTGAGAGGCTCAAGGAGGAGTTTTGTGCGTTTACAACACCTTTGTTTTAGAGAAAAAAATGCACCTTACAATGTCAAATTATAAAATTGTTATTAATAAGTGCTAAAAATTCCTTATTTATAAAAAATTGTTTCTTTCCCGATAAAACAAACTTCAATAATGTGGGTAGGTAATTGAGTGGCCTTTCTCGCCCCCCCCCCACCCCCCCCCCCCCACCCCTCATCCCTCGCATATTCGGGCCATCTACAACATTTCTATGGTTGTAACCTCGAAAGTTCAAGATCTTACGCGGCCACATGAAATCATAGCAGGGAATGGGATGAGTGCCCCATGTTAAGCTCTTTGGTCCATATATGTGCCATATGTTACCAACGGGAGGCGTGGCCTCGACGCATGCAATCTAGGGCTATGATGCCCGGCTGCTGTCGTTATAATCAATGCAAATTCGCGAGGGGCTAAAAATTCACGGGACCTGGCGTGGTGTCATCATACAACCCCTAGAGGGTGTGGTAAAACATCGAGAGCGGCATGCATCGGCCCTCACATACGCTGTGTGCAAATGGGGCCATATCGCATGTCGGATCAAGCCATCGAGAGAGAATGTGTCCGGCTTGTGAAAGGAGTGCGGGGCATATATGGACCAAAGGGCGCTACTGTTATCCTGTTAGCAGTAGCGCTGCAGGAACAAAACGCGCTAGTACTATAATTGCCACACCGTGTCCGACGTGCTAGGTATAGTAGTAGCGCCCTTCTAAAAACTGCGCTAGTACTACGGATTTTAGCAGCAGCGCGTTTTCTATCTGCACGCTATTATTAAATCTATTTTCACCTCCAAGAAAGAAAGCTAGGGTTTCTGCCACTCGCCGGCGCTGCCGCAGGTCCGCCTCGTCTCCGGTGGCCCTAGGGCCATGGGGGCGTGGTGGATCCTGCCACCGGCGGGAGGGCTCCGTTTTCAGTCGTTTTTTCCTGTCTTGTTAGGGTTTGTGTCATGCTCAGGAAGGCGAGACGGCGGCGGCTCCCTGAAGATGTAATAAAGGTCTCCCCGCCTAGCCCCCGTTCCGGCGGTTCATCTAGCATCGTTGGTGGGCGTGTGGAGGTGTGTCTCCGGTGGATCTATCTTTGGTGGATTTGCTCGGATCTCGTCGTTGTTCGTCTACGTTCGTGTGTCTTCGGGTTGAATCCTTCCAAGCTACGTTATTCTTCATCCGCGGTGGTTGTTGTTCTGGTGCACTGGTCCTATGGGGCCTTAGCACGACGACTTCCCGACTGTCTACTACAACAAGTTGGGCCCGACTCCGGCGATGGAGGGGTGATGACGGTGGCGCGCCTTCGGCTCGCTTCAGTGCTTGTAGTCGTCGCTAGGTGGTCTACGGATCTGGATGTAATTTTTATTTCTGGTGTTCGTTGTACTCCCATGATTGGAGATGAATAGATTGGAAGTTTTTTCGCAAAAAAATATATTTTCACCTAACCCCCCGCGCGGGCTTCCCTCTCCTCTACTTCCTCCCCCAATTCCCCACTCTCTCTTCTCCCCCTCGTCGCCTCCGCCGGAGCCCCTGCCCTCGCCCTCGCCGGAGGCCCTGCCCTCGCTGTCCGCCGGAGTCTGCCCCTCGACGTCGTCGCGTGCCTGTGCCTCCTCCTCCTCGACCTCGACCTTGCCGGAGCCCCTGCCCTCGCTCTCCGCCGTCGTCTCCCTCGACCCGCCTCGCCGCCGTCTCCCCGACCCCGCCTCGCTGCCGCCGTCTCCCCCGACCCCATCTCTCTCCCCGCCCTCTGTAAGCACTCTCCCATTCCCTCTTCTCTGCTCTCTGTTAGTACGAACCCTAGCTATTTAGTGATAGTTAGTATGAACCCTAGGCTATTTTTAGTGCTAGTTAGTTAATTACAATTATTATTAACCACATGAACACCTTGATTCCGGGTGGCATTTTAATCTTCCACATATATTTGACACCATTTTCACTCAGGTGCCTGTAGAAGGATTTCGTCTTTATCCTCATTCAAAGTCACCGATCTACATGCTTCTGTAATATGTCCCCATAGCTCTCTAGCGTCTCCTAATAAAGTTCTTCTAAATTGCACATTATCTAGACCATTGTCAAAAACTTCTTTAACTGTTTTCTTTTTATCAAAGCAAAGATCATGCATATTGTAACATATTAACCCCATTTTGTATGTATTCATTTAGGACCCCCTTGACCAGCCCATTTTCTCTGGCTTTATCTAACATAATTGCCAGGGCATCAGCAGCCAGATCAAAATTCAGAGGGGATAAAGAGTCCCCTTGTCTCAAGCCCTTATGAGTGATAAAGTATTTTCCCAGATTCTCATTAACCTTGACATAAACTTTCCCCCCTCTAACCGTCTCCATGACCCAATCAATCTATTTATCTGGGAATCCCTTCATTTTCAACATTTGAAAAAGGAAGGACCATTTGATTTTGTCATAGGCCTTTTCAAAATCAATTTTCAGAAGCATAGCACTTTGTTTTTTTCTTTTTTATGTTGTTCAAAGCCTCATGAAGGATCAAAACTCCCTCCATAGATGAATATTTACTTTTGCTTATTGAATGCATGCTAATTTGAGTCCTATAAGATATTTTGAAATGTATATCTTGTGTTGCTCAAATAGGATATGTGCTTGCCCAAGTGGCCGGTCATGTTTGCAGGTTACACCTCCGAGTGGCCTATGTTCTGCCGGAGTGTTGATTCATTTCCGTTCCGGCAATTTTCAGGCGCTCGATATGTCCTATTTTAGCAAAGGTCATGCCGGATTTTTCCTTGAATTTTGGCATGACTTGTGCCAGAATATGTAGGAAATATCGAGTACCCCGGATTTGTGTGTTGAGTATCCTGGTAGTTGTCTTCGATCAATTTTCAATTAATGTTTAAACTATGAACATAGGAAATGTCTGACGACGAAAAGGATTTCGCTATTTGCAAAGACTGCGAAGACGAGCGCGGCCTGTGCGACAGAATCTTCCTAGATGATGATAGGCGCTTCAGCATCAAGCTGGACGAGAACTTCGAAGTGGATACAGTAAGTCATGATGACAAGTCTTTTTTCGTAATTAAGCATGACATCTGCTTCATTTGCTTCAACTTATAATTTCCTTTTTACTATTCTACTAGTGTATCCCCTGCCATGCAAGAGTTTTTGTATTGGATAGGATAGGTTTCAGTTCTATGACTACTATGGAGGTAAAGAGAGTTTATTTGAAGACCGAGCATGGTTATATTTTCCATGCAAAATTATACAACGAAGACGACTGCACTTATTTTGGATGCAAAACATGGCGAGCACTATGCAAGACTTATGCATTTGAGCCTGATATGGTTATCACCTTTGATATTGGTCCGGAAGATGATATTGAAGGTAATACCGACATCTGGGTCGATGTGCAAAAGCCTCCAGTTCTACCAAAATGTGAGTTTCTCAACCATATTTATGTCTTTGATATTGTTTATTCAAAAATAGTTGACAACTAATTTCTATTGACAGCTTATTTCCAATCAAGCAAACATGTCCAGCGCTTGGTAGACAGGACCTACTACTGCCTGGGGCTGAACTAAACTGCGAGGAGATAAGTCATTATGTTTCATGGCTTCAGGATCTTCATACTGTCAAGACAAATTATTTTTCTGGACTTACAAATCTTAGTACTCAAAACATGCGACCAATAGTGTTCGTATTGAACTACGGTCACATGTATTTAGGAAAGATGGTAAGAATTTTACTATTTGTACTCAGTGCATCGTTTGCATACATTATTTTGTAAGCTAAACTTCATTGCTAAGTATGTTACTATACAATGTTCTTCAACAGGGACTCCCGCTGAATGTTGTGCCTCATTGGATCGAGACTAAAGGTCAGATGAGAATTGTTAGCTTACGGCCAAGATATCATATAATGCACTTTAGTGCATTCAGGATTTCTAATAGCGAGGAATGCTTAATAGTGAAAGATTGCAGCAAAATTCTAAACGATCACAGAGAAGTACTAGGGGACAGCAATCAGAAGCGCAGCCCACGATTAGGAGACAGGTTCATCTGCATGCTCCAACTTGATGAAGAACAAGTGCTACACATGTTTTATGTTATTTTACCTGAGAGAGAGCAGCAGGAGTGACAAGCTAGTGTTGGTGGTAATGACTCTGATGATTTTTATTAGCTAGTGTTGCTGGTGATTAGATAGCCACCGCAGCTAGTGTTGGTGGTGATTAGCTAGCTAGAATGAGTTTGAAGATGTGCGACCAATTGGTTAAAAAACGGATTAAACGGTCGCTGGCGGAACTTGGATAAAAAATGTTCTTGTTTCAAAAAATGCTCAGAATTTTAGGAAACCATCGCATTTTATAATTTGTTCATAATTTTAAAAATATTAGAATATACTAAAAATTATTCTTATTTTTCAATATTATTAGGATTTCAAAACTATTAAATTTTTTCAATGACAGAATTTCAGAAATAGGTTCGGTTTTATCAATATTTTTATGTGATCTCAAAATTGACCATGTTTTAAAAAAGTGTAGGCATATTTGAAAAAAACAATTACAAAATTAAAAAATGTTCACTATTTCTAAATACAATTGGAATATGCTTTGAACAACTGGCTATTGTAAACCACATTGTAGTAGATAGCCTGTGCCACAGTAACCAAAACATTCTGCACCCGGAAAAAAAAATTTACAGTAAAAGAAACCGACACTACAATACAAAAACCGTGTTGCGTTGCCTGCTAATGGCTCGGCCCATTCGACTTGAACCCATGCGTTTTCTGCTCTATTTACCACAGTATGCGGCAAATAGGAGCTAACCATATTTATGTGCCATTTGTCGTATACAGCCATAATATCCCACCCGGAAAGCACTATCAGGGATTCAGGCTTGGAGAATGGGTCAGTTGTTCTTTTAGAATCGACTATGGATCAGTTTTTTGTTTGTTCTTCTTCTCTAACTTAAAAAAATCACAAAGTATAAAAAGTGTTGAAAATTTTAAAAATTATCCATGTGTTTCCAAAAATGGTTCGTGGTATCAAAAAAAATGTTCAGAACTTGCAAATTCACATTTTTTTAAAAATTGTTCGGAAATTTAAAAAATATTCAGTTATCACGTGGCTCAAAAAAATTCTCTGTTGATTGCTTTGTAAGGGATTTCGTTCCTAGAAATGAGGAAATGGGGTCCATTTGGAGAAAAAGAGGGGCGGGTTGTCACGTGCTTTTGGGAAAAGAAATTATAAGAACAGGCATTATCAATGAAAGTGATGCAAGCGAAACCAACAAACTCCCTTTAATAGTAGAGAGACTATGCATGCCTAACTTTGTAACCGTGTATCAACATGTATTACGGACAACCATAACTAAGAACAAACACCAAAATATATCATGATCGATGAACCAACAAAAGAATTTGAGCTTTTAGTCAAAATGTCGCCTTTGCTAGCAAGTACGAAGGCAAATCCAATTTCGTAGTATGGCTGCGCCGCGAAGCAAACGCCCAAATACAGCACCCGTGTAATGTAACCTATTCTATGCTTTATAATCTACCAACACATGAGGAAATAATCCAATCTCCTGCTTACTTGGTCCAGCGTGAACTACTTATTTCTCTCCCATGAATGATGCATAGGAAAACAATTACTCCATGCTAAGCTAAGCTATGTTCAGACCACATACCAAAGAACGTGTCCAGATGATCTTCACTTATGATGAGATGGAGGCGGCGCCGCTGTAGGTGTCGGTTTCGGCGTCGGTGGCGCCCGGGGCTTGCATGTCCTGCAGTCAGCGGGTGGTGCAGGTGGAGCTGCCGTGTTGTCTGCAACCGTCAATCTCATTGTTTGGCGCTTCCCGTCTTCAGTACGAACGTCGAGGATGGGCATCCATTATGAGTATCTCCCAGTCACTGCGCTGTAGAAACCGAAACCATGATTCCTCTGCAAGGAAAAAGATGCAAGATAAATAAGGATTAGGTGTCCTGGTAAATCAAAACGCTATTTCTTTATCAAACATAAAATAGAGAGAGGAATCAGCATTCTTTATCAAGAAATATATCTGCAAGAACACAGCACAGCGGACAATCTGGACAGGCACTGCAATGCCAAGTTGGTCCTAGTCAAGTAGTCATGGACCTCTACCACTACTGCACAATGTCATGCACTATGGAATCAGCTTAGTTTATCGTAAATGTGAAATTAACTTCATTAATAGAACCTTCACCAACCTATGACAACTATTTCTTGAAAACTAGTTAATTTGCCCTACTATTGCAATATCAAACATTTGCCTTGTGACCACAAGGTCACAGGTTGGAGTCCTAGAAACAACCTCTTGTAGAAATGTAGGGAAAGGTTGCGTACAACAGACTCAAAGTGGTCGGACCCTTCCCCAGATCCTGTACAAGTTGGAGCAACATGCAGGCATCGTTATGATGCATGGAAATGACATGCAGGCAACCAATCAACATGCAGATGTTGGTTTTCTGCCTGCATATGCTCAATCAAACCCAACTGGGACAAGTATGTAAATGGGCAAAAAACGATGCAGGTAATCAAACACGCCCTAGAGTACCCACATTATGGTTTTAGTTTGTTTGGAGAGGGCTTGGGCCTAGCGGGACTAGGAGCCCGGACCATGTACTTTTTTTACTGTGAAACTATATTACAAATTACAGGAATATTTGTCCTCTGTGTTTTTGCTTATCTGTTTCTTCGTTTTCTTTTCTTCTATTATTTTTATTTCTTTATTTTCCTTCTTTAAAAACAGGAACAGTTTTCAAATACATGAACAATTTTTTAAACATGCAAAATCTTTTTAAATTCCTGGACTTTTTTTCAAATCGGAAAACATTCCTTCAAACTAGTGACAATTTTGAAATCCGGCTCATTTCTCCAAATCATGAACATATTTCCAAATTCAATAACATTTTTTAAAATTGGGGACCGCTTTACAAATTTAAGAACATTTTTTCAAATACGGGAATAGTTTTTGAAATTTTGAACACTTTTTAAATTCATGAATATTTTTGAAATACTGGAACAATTTCCAAAATTGTTAAATTCTCAAATTTGTTAACAATTTTGGAAATTTCGAACAAGTTTTACCATTCATGAATAATTTTTGAAATCCAGGATATTCTTTAAAAATTCATGAACATATTTTAAAATCCGGAACATTTCCAAAACCATGAAGATTTTCTTACTTCAGAACATTTTTCCAAATGCATGCACAATTTTTGAAATACATGAATATTTTTTGATAGAGATAAAGGTGTCCCGATGTCTCGATGAGAAGTAGCTATCGTTTTCGGTGGAAGTCGAGTTTGACGGTCCGACTACGAACATGTGAAGATGTATCCAATTACGAGCGGTTATAGACCACGCCGGAGCATGATCAACCTGACCACGAGGGTCCATTTCCTGCACGCAAACGAATAAGAAGCAATAAATTAATATTGAAATCTGAATATTCCAAATTTAAGAGGAAAGCTATACTAGTCAAAGTGGAGTTCCATGATGTCTTGGTCTGATCGTTGAATACAAAAAAAAGGACACGAGTTGTAGCTATGGCAAACTTTAATCTAAACAAAACCCAAATCTAAAAAGATGCACTAAGGGTTGTATTTATAGGTAGACAGAGGAGAATTTCGTCCATACTTGGCAAGGTGGGATTAAATTTTGTCCAAAGTTGTTTTCCCTATTAATACGAACTCTGAAAACAGCCTATTAAGTGCATTTCAAAATTACATGGGCCTGGCCAAAAACTAAGGTGGCGCGGCACCTAAAATAAACTATGGACGAATTTTTATGAAAGGTTATGTTGTATATTTTGTCCATGTATTTGTATGTCATCATGGTGGCCTTCGCGTGCACCTTCATCTCTACGCTTGATCATACTCCAATGTGCATCCTTCTTGTCCATGCTAGGCCCTTTATTCGTAAGAAAAAAAATGTATCCAGTTTAGACAACATCATATTCTCATGAACATTAGAATTATTACCAAAAAACGAAAGTAATTGGCCCAATATGTGTAGCTGTAGGGGCTGTGTGTGTAACTAAGGTTGTGATGTCCTCATCATTTTCCATATTCACAAACATTTTTTGAAACTCAGAATAGTTTTTTTCAAATCCATGAATATTTTTTAAAATTCATGATCATTTTACAAAATAGTGAAAAAATATTAAATCAATCCCAAACTTAAAAAAAAAGAAAACAAAAAGGAAACATACAAAAAAGAAGAAAAAACAGGGGAGCCTCGCCCCACATATGGGACAACCCAAAGCTAGGGGGTGAGGGGGCTTTGTGTCTCCTTTCTATTCCCCGTTTAGGTCAGGGAATAGGAGGTCACAACCCAATGAGTATGGATGAGTTTTGTTTTTCGAGAATCGGCTATGGATCAGCTTTATAAGGTCAAAAATCCTCGAAGGCCCAACCAGCTTTGGAATATGAAGGCCCGCCATTTCTATACAAAATACGAACCTTATTATAAGTGAATCAAATTGTGGTTAGATGGTTAGGAGTGAAGTGGTACCACCAGGATGAAACCCAGGTTTGTCGCTTCAGTGTCTCATAAAGGCAGAATATTCTTTCAATGGGAGATGATGTTCCCGTCGATAGCGAGCTGTCTCTAGTGACTTCAATAAGCTCAAGACCAGCCGGCTGAGTCTCTCGAAGGTTCTTATAAGGTGCACGTATGCGTTCATCAGCGTGAGTATCTCTGTATTCCAGAGCATATGCATCTGTACTGTGTTTGTCAAAAAGAAAATTATTGTACTCAATGTAACTTGCAGGACGTATATATTTTTCCACAAAATGCAAGTAAGAGTCAATGACAACCAATCAACTTATACTCTAGAAGTTTATGTAAATAATACACTAGAAGTTGATACTATCGTTTAAAGATCGTAAGTTTTAAACTGTTTGTTTGATCGTATGTTTTAAAGATCTCTGTCATGGTGTTTTGACAATATCAAATATATAGTAACACACACGCACACACATGCTAACAATTCAATGAGTATCTTTGTTACAATATACAAATTAAATTTGGCGCAGTGCATAGATACTGTTGCAATATATATGCATTCTATTTTGGTATAAAATTATGACTAAAGTTCGGCAATATTATCATATGCTTAGCTATGTCAACAAATAAACTCCACAGAGTATAGAAGTTTGTTATAAATAAAAATTACATTTATTTCATTTGGAAATAATTCATTTATTTTATTATTTACGTTATTACCCAAATGAGACACCAAACTCCACAAAGTGAAAAGGAGAAGTTGTCATCTTTTAAACCACCGCACGACGAGGGCTAAGCTAATCGAATACATGTCATCGAACCTACCCCGTCGGTCGGCTCAGCTTCCAATGCACCACGGTGATCGGCAAGAACAGAGCATCGAGGATCACCGAGTTCTCCTTGTGCGACCCGAGCAGCGCGGCCGTCGAGCTCCTGAAACCCGACATGGTGGTGCCGGGCCTAAACATACTTGCAACATGGACATGTAATCGTTTAGGTGAGAAATCGCACGACTTCGATATCATATCGGTCACCTCAATGGCATGCCCGCACATCGCAGACGTCGCGACTCTGCCAAAGAAGAAAAACATCCCGACTAGACGCCGACCATGATACGGTCGGCACTGATGACCACGGCCAAGACTGTGGATAACACCGGGAAATCCATCGTTGATTACGGAGTTGATGACGACAGCGGTGCGACCCCGCTCGTGGCAGGGCCAGGGATGGTTCTTCTGCAGATCGCAATGCATCCGGATCTGGTGTACGACGCCGGCATGCAGGAATACGTCGAGTTTCTCTGTACCCTTAACTACACGACTTAGCGGATGCGTCGGTTCGTTCCTGAAGGGACGACCAATTGCACGAGGGCTATGCATGGCGGCGTGAGCAACCTCAACTACCCTTCTCTGGTGGTGCTCTTCGGCAGCCGCACACGCATCCGCACGCTAACGCGAATGATGACCAAGGTGTCTGAGCAACCATCCAAGACATACAAGGTGTCTGTCACGGCGCTAGAGGGCGTCAAGGTAACCGTGACGCTGGTGTTCAAGCAACAGAGGTAGAAGATGAGTTACAGAGTCGAGTGTCGCGGTGATGTGGTGAAGCCGGCCAGGGCATGAGACTTTTGTTTCATCGCATGGACGAGCGTTGACCTCAACGCGACCAGCCTCATCGCCTTCACCTGGGGCAAGTGATCCTGGAGAAAGGTGTATGTGTGTATTCCAAAGTATCTGCATCTGTACCGTGTTTGTTAAAAAGAAAACTATTATACCCAATGTAACTTTCAGGACATATATATTTTTCCACGGAATGCAAGTAAAGAGTCAATGACAACCACTCTTATACTCTAGAAGTTTATGTAAATCATACACTAGAAGTTGATATTATGGTATATGTTTGATTGTACGTTTGAAAGATCTATATCATGTTATTTTGCGAATATCAAATATAAAGTAACACACACGCACACACATGAGAATAATTCAATGAGGTTCTTTGTTACAATATACAAATTAAATTTGGCACAGTGCATACGTACTTTTGATGTAATATGCATTCCATTTTTGTAGAAAAATAATATGACTAAAGTTCAGCAATATTATCATATGGTTAGCTATATCAACAAATAAACTTATAATCAATAAAACTAAAACAAGATAAAAATAGTATAAATATAAAGTTCGTTATAAATTAAAATTACATTTATTTCATTTAGACATAATTAATTTATTTTATTGTTTTCGTGATTACCCAAACGAGACATGTTTGGCTTAGGGAAGTAGCCTCCGCGGGTGCTAGCTGGCTGGCAAATTGACACCAAACTCCAGAAAGTAAAAAAGAGAAGTTGTCATCTTTTAAACCAACACCTACTCATCACACGCACATCTACAGGCATGTACTGCCCCATTAAATCGATACAAGCTGACACCGGCAAGGCATCATAACACAGAGAACCAAGAAAAAAACACGTGCTTTTAAACCCAACCCTAGCTCGTACGGGGTAACGCATAGGAATCAGCTGAAAAGGACAATGAAGGACGATTGTAGAATGTGGCTCAACTGCCTGACAGAGAGGTGGAGAAAATGGAGTGGGTGGAGACAAGAGCGAGGCAGGGGGTTTATGACCACAAGAGAGGGGCGTTTGTGCTTAGCTGGTTGGGTCGCCGGCTTTCCCACACCGAGCATGCCTCTCCCACTCCCACCCTTCTTTTTCTTTCACGCTCGTCTGTTCCCCTTCACATGAGGTGCGTTCCATGCATGCATCTTAATTCTTGTACTACATCAATCGTGCGTCCACTGCTAGGAGACTAGCTACGCGCGGTGTCAGAGTATCTCCAAATAGTGCACTAAACCGGTTTGCTATGCCCAAAACTTTCACCCGGTCGAATATTTTATTTCATACAGCCGCCACTTCCTCCCCCCGAAAAGAGATTAGGGTTCTATACCTCCCGCCCAGTCGCTAGCGCCGTTGTCGGTACGCCTCGTCTCCGGTGGCCTTAGGGCTATGGGGACGCGGTGGATCCTGCCCTTACCGGCGGGAGGGCTTCGGTTTTTAGATTTTTCTTTGAGTTTTGTTAGGATTTCTGTCTTGCTCAGTAAAACGAGATGGTGGCGACTCCATGTTGATGAAACAAAGTTCTTCCCGCCTAGTCCCCGTCCTGGTGGTGCGTCTAGCATCGTCAGTGGGTGTGTGGAGGTGCGTCTCCGGTGAATCTAACTTTGGTGGATCTAGTCGTCGTTCATCTATCATCGTATGTATTCAGGTTGGATCCTTCCGGTCTACATTAATTCTTCATTGGCGGCGGTTGCTGTTCTAGTGCGCTGGTCCTATGGGGCCTTATCATAACGACTTCATGACTGCCTACTACAACAAGTTTTGCCCGGCTCCGGCAAGGGGGTGCAATAACGGCGGCGCACCTTTGGCTCGCTTCAGTGCTCGTAGTCGTCACTAGCTGTTCTTTTTTTTTTTTGCGAGAAAACTTTCAATCTGTTCATCTTCCATCACGGCAGTACAACGAACACTAGAAATAATAAAAATTACATCCAGATCCGTAGACCACCTAGCGACGACTACAATCACTGAAACGAGCCGAAGGCGCGCCGCCGTCATCACCCCTCCCTCGCCGGAGTCGGGCACAACTTGTTGTAGTAGACGGTCGGGAAGTCGTCGTGCTAAGGCCCCGTAGGACCAGCGCACCAGAATAGCAACCGCCGCTGATGAAGAATAACGTAGATCGAAAGGATCCAACCTGAAGACACACGAACATAGACGAACCACAACCAGATCCGAGCAAATCCATCGAGGATAGATCCGCCGGAGACACACCTCCACACGCCCACCAACGATCTGAATGTATTTTTTATTATTTATGGGTGTTCTTTGTACTGCCATGATTGAAGATGAATAGATTCTCGAATAAATCTGTCTCCTTGGTCAATGATGGCACGAGCCCGATTCAATCTGACATGGTTGTGCGCCAGCAGCACCGACGGCTCCAATGCGACCACGGCGAGCTCGTCGTGTTTGAGGCGGCGATCGGGGCCGGCCGTCATCCAGAGCAGCAGCACCGAGTAGGATGTCCAAGGGCGAAACCGGGAGGCTGGTGTTTGTGCTACGTTCTCGTATGCAGATACCGTGGCCGCGCCTTTAGAACCAGTTTCTCAAGACGGGGTTCAGTTAACTGAAGAAGGATCTCTTGACCACCATGCCAAGCTCACTGAAGAAGGATCTCTTGACCACCATGCCAAGCTCATGAGAGCGGCTGGAGGCCGGAGAAGGACCACGGTTGCCCCAACTCTGCACTTCAAACCATTGATGAAATGTCCAACTCTGCTGGAGGCCACAAAAGAGGACTAAAAAACGGCAATCATTTAGTTTGCAGAGGACTAAAAAACGGCGATCATTTAGTTTGCAAACATCGAAACCGCGCAATCACCTCCAAGCCAAGGCGGCATCTCAGGGCAAGAGCGGACAACAACAAGAAAAACACCAAGAAGGACCACTTGGACGAGAGAGAACGGGAGAAATGAGCAGGAGATCCAATGCAACGAGTGTATCAGAGTAATCTGGAACAACCATCACATAACCGATAGCTAGGCATGCAGCGGTATCAGAGTAATCTGCAACCGTGCAGCGGTATGTGTATTACAGACAGCCGCATTGCGAGTCCGCAGCCAGCAAAAGATGGCATGAATGAACGATGAACCAACAAAAGAATTTGAGATTCACTCAAAAATGCTGCCCTTGCTACTAGCAAGTCCCAAGGCAGTTCTGGTCTTGTGAGATAGTAGCATTTCGTAGTATGGCCGCGCCGCGAAACAAACGCCCGTGTAACCTATTCTAGGCTGCATCATCCGCCCAGAGAATGGCAAAACAATCCGATCTTCTGCTCAGTTGGAACTACTTTATTTCTCTCTCTTCCAGGAAGGAGGCGTAGCAAAACAATCACTCCGCGCTAGCTACATCCAGACCACCCACCAAAGAGCATCTCTCCAGATGAGATCGTCACTTCTCCTGAGCCGGAGGTGGCGCCGATGTAGTCATCGGCGTCGGCGCCACTGTAGGCTTCGGCTTCGGCGTGGTCCGGGGCTTGCATGTCCTGCAGTCAGCTGGCGGCGGTGGAGCTGCCACGTTGTCTGCGACCGTCACCCTCATTGTTCGGCGCTTCCCATCTTCGGTGCGGACGTCAAGGATGGCGTCCATTATGAGTATCTCCCAGTCGCTGCGCTGCAGAAACCGGAACCATGATTCCTCTGCGAGGAAACAGATGATGCGAGATAAATATGAATTCAGGTTGTCCTGGTAAATCAAAATGCACGACGAATAAACATACAATAGAAATATATTTGCGAGAACACAGCGCAGCGGACAAGCTGGATAGGCACTTGGATGCCAAGTTGGCCCTAGTCAGGTCGTCATGGACCCCTACCTCCACTGCACCATGTGATGCGCTGTGGAATAAAATTTATTTATTGTAAATGTCAAATTAACTTCGTTAACAGAACTTAATTCAATGTTCAACGATCAAATCATATTATGCTCCTATTTTGTACCTAAAAACAGATGGTGTGCCATTCATCTTTCCAACATAGATCTACCCACTGTGTAGTGGAATTCACAGACAAGAAAGCTAGACATATTTACTACTACTAATTATAATGAAATAAAAAGGTTAGCCTGTCATTCTTACAGCGAGAACTGAAGGTCAGTTAAAGCCCTTGATAGTTCAGGCAGTGTAACAGTGAAAAAGCAAGCAACGGACTAAACTAAATATGCATGAATGTGTCCAGTAATAGGCCAATTATAGTACAACCCCTTGTATAAATATGCATCTAAAAGCTAACCTGCTAGATTCCACTGCAAACTTATCTTGCCCATCTAAACAAAGCTACCTGGTACTTTGGGCACAAGTCCAGCCCACTGCACCTTTGGTCTATATAACAAAATCAGCCCAAAACGTTTTTCATACTAAATCTGTTTTTCAAGAATTCTTTTGTATCACTGTTAAGAGTGTCCGCAAAAAAGATCCATGAGGCTGAGCCAACTGTGTAAATACTTGTTCACAATTGGCTTGCCAGAACCCAAACCAGACAGTCAATCCGACCCAACCCCATCCACTCTACTACTAACATAGTTGGAGTAGAAGAGTGAAAACTCTTTTGTATATTATGACTGCACAGAGTTACACATATATATACCCGGATATACAACGGCAGGATAAGACTGCAACTGAACTAGCTAAGCCGAAGGGAGCGTGAGCTACGTGCGGGACGAGGCGGTAGTGGGCGCTGGACCCGGGCGTGCTGGTGGCGTGGAGGTCGTGGGAGTAGACGTGTTCCAACACCCCCCGCAGTTGAAACGGGGTCGCTGAGAACGTTGAGACTGTCCCGGAACTCGGTGAAGATGGCCGTGGGAAGACCTTTGGTGAAGATATCCGCGAACTGAGATGATGTGGGAACGTGCAGTACTTTGACGTCGCCGAGGCTGACCCGTTCACGTACGAAGTGCAGGTCGATCTCCACGTGTTTCGTGCGTTGGTGCTGCACCGGATTGCTGGAGAGGTAAACAGCGCTCACGTTGTCGCAGAAGACAACCGTGGCGCGGCGCGGCGGCAGGCGAAGCTCGGAGAGGAGTTGACGTAGCCAGCACGACTTGGTGACGACGTTGGCGACGGCGCGGTACTCGGCCTCTGCGCTGGACCTTGACACCGTATTCTGGCGCTTCGAAGACCAGGAGACGAGGTTGGGTCCGATGAAGACGCAGAAGCCAGACGTCGATCGTCGGGTGTCCGGGCACCCGGCCCAGTCAGCGTCGGAGTAGGCGACGAGGTCGTGTGTCGAGGCAGAGCTGTGGATGCGCAGACCCAGGTGGGAGGTGCCGAGGACGTACCGCAAGATCCGCTTGACGAGCTGTAGGTGCGGCTCGCGCGGATCGTGCATGAAGAGGCAGGCCTGCTGCATGGCGTGGGTGATGTCGGGCCTTGTCAAGGTGAGGTACTGGAGCGCGTCGGCGAGGCTCCGGTACAGGGAGGGATCGGCGACGGGAGCGCCCTCGGTGGCAGAGAGCTTGGCGCGGGCGTCAAGGGGCGTGCTGATCGGCTTGCTGTTGAGCATGCCAGCGCGATCGATGACCTCGAGCGCATACTGTTGCTGCGAGAGGTAGAGCCCAGAGGAGGAGCATTGCACGTTGACGCCGAGGAAGTGATGAAGTTCACCGAGGTCCGTCATGGCGAAGGCTTGATGAAGCGAGTCGATGACGGTGCGGAGAAGAGCGTCGCAGCTGGCGGTGAGGATGATATCATCCACGTACAGAAGAAGATACGCCATGGAGTCACCGTGGTGCAGGATGAACAGCGAGCTGTCGCTGCGGGAGGCGACGAAGCCGAGCGCGACGAGGTGTGCCGTGAACCGCGAGAACCAGGCGCGAGGCGCCTGCTTCAGGCCGTACAAGGAGCGTTGGAGGCGGCAGACGTGATCCGGACGGTCGGCGTCGACGAAGCCCGAGGGCTGCTCGCTGTAGACGACCTCGTCGAGCCGGCCGTGAAGAAAAGCATTCTTCACGTCCAACTGGTGGATCGGCCAGGAGCTGGTGACGGCGAGGTTGAGGACGACGCGGATCGTGAACGGCTTGACGACGGGACTGAAGGTCTCCGTGTAGTCGACGCCCTCGCGCTGGGTGAACCCACGCAAAACCCAGCTGGCTTTGTGGCGGGCGAGCAAGCCGTCAGCGTTGAACTTGTGCCTGTAGATCCATTTACCGCTGACGACGTTCACACCTGCAGGACGCGGCACTAAACACCAGGTTTTATTATGAATCAGTGCATCATATTCCTCAAGCATTGCGGTATAGCAGCGGGGATCTTTGAGGGCAGTCCGGTAGGTAGGATGGATGGGAGAGATGGCATCCGCGGTGAGGGTGAATTGATTCTTTGGAAGGGCAAACCCTGATTTTCCTCGCGTGCGCATAGGATGTGGATTTTGGGTGGGTTGGATTTCAATGGCGCGTGGTGGAAGAGGGCGGCTGCAGGGCGCGGCGCTGGTGGTAGGAAAGAGGCAGCGAGGGCGTGGCTGCATGCGATCAGGAGGCGCGGCGCATGCGGTGGAGCCGCGTGGCGGAAGGCTAGGGGGCGAGGCGGACGCTGCATGCGAGGGTGGGGTCTGCGGGGCGGACGTAGCGGGCGAGCGGGGCGGACTGCATGGGGCGGCGCTTGAGGCGGAGGCAGGGGCGTGATTTTGGTTGGGAGCGGGATCCGAGGAAGATCGAGGTGGGGTGAGCGAGGGAATATCCGAGGTAGGTGGGGACGATCCCGAGGCATGCAGGGCGGGCGTGCGGAAGGGACGGGCACCGGGATTTGCTGTGGTGGAAGAGGGGATGGGATCGGATGCACTGGTGCTAGTTTGGAAGGGAAAAGTGTACTCATCGAAGGTAACGTGTCGGGATGTGTAAACGCGACGGGTACGTAGGTCGAGGCAGCGGTAGCCCTTGTGCTCGGGAGGGCTGCCGAGGAGAACACACGGAGTGGACCGGGCGGCTAGCTTGTGGGTGGCGTAGGGCGCGAGGTTGGGGTAACATAGGCACCCAGAGGTGCGTAGGTGATCGTAGCTAGGGTGAACGCCGTGGAGAAGAAAAAACGGTGTGAAATTGTGGACGACGCGAGAGGGACGCCGGTTCAGGAGATGGGTTGCCGTGTGGAGTGCCTCGACCCAGTATGGTGGTGGCATGTGTGCTTGCGCAAGAAGGGTCCGGAGAATGTCGTTTGTGGAGCGAATGGCGCGTTCGGCCTTCCCGTTTTAAGGAGAGGTATGAGGACATGAGAGGCGAAGGACGATGCCGTTGTCAGAGAGGAAGGTGAGGAGAGCGGTGTTGACGAACTCGCCACCATTGTCGCTTTGGATGCAATGGACGAGAGCGTGGTATTGTGTGAGAACGTAGCGACAGAAACGTACGAGTACAGCGGCCGTCTCAGACTTGTTGCGTAGGGGAAAGGACCATGAGAAATGAGTGTAGTCGTCCATGATTATTAGATAATATTTAAAACCGGAGAAACTAGATACAGGCGACGTCCAAAGGTCGCAGTCAACAAGCTGGAAAGGGAAACTAGTAATGGAAACTGAATCTGAAAAGGGAAGCCTAGTATGGCGCCCTCGCTGGCATGCATCGCATAGAGGCGATGGTGCGGGCAGCTTATTACATGTAGGGAAAATAAAAGACTGCAGCGAGGCTTGAGTGGCGCGGCTGGGATGTCCGAGGCGGCGGTGCCAGAGGTCGCCGGCGGTGGTGCTGGTCAGGACGGTGGCGCTGGAGCCTAGGAACGGGTAGAGCGGACCTCATGATGAGCCTCCGGGTTCGCAGGTCCTTCACAGAAAAACCGTAGGGATCAAATTCAACGGAGCAGGAATTATCAGTAGTAGATTTACGGACGGAGATCAAGTTCTTGACTACATTGGCAGAGACTAAAACGTGGTTGAGGTGGAAGGGTTTGGGAGGGAGAGAGACATAGCCCAGGGAAGAAGCGGACATGGTTGTCCCGTTGCCTACCACAACGTGAGGAACATGATGAGCTGAAACATCATAGAGCCTGGTGAGAGTACCTGCGTTCCCGGAGATGTGCGAAGAAGCGCCCGAGTCCAAGTACCAGTCGGCGGCGCCCGGCTGCTGCATGGACATGTTGCTCATCGCCGAGTTGAGCATGCCCATGTTGTCCCACGAGCCAGGGGCGGGAGATGGTGGCGGCGCGTAGGAGGATGATGACAGCGCGCCGGGGTAGAAGACAGGATACGCCTGTGCTGGTGCCAGGGCCGGCTCTATGTTTTCGGGGGCCCTTGGCCAAGTTGAAAAAAGGGCCCTTATAGGTAATATATATGTACGCATATCCGATCATATTTTGTTATTCTGAGACGTATAACATACAAAAAATTGATAATCACGCAGACTTCATATCATAAAAGGAAGACTAATAAAGTAGCAAAATATTAAATATGAGAAACAATATTCCCTGCTAGTTTGATTACCTTAAATAGATCCAAATTGTAACACCTAAATCCTAAAGCTGCAAAAAAATCAATAGATCAATACGACTAGAAAGATGATGAAACTGAAAAGATAAATACGTTTACGCCATGGAAGCAAGAAAATCAACCGTACCAAGAAAATCAAGACGGGAATCACGGAATCAAGGATTAAAGGGCCACCTGATTGCAGCAGCGGCGGCCGGCCGGGCGTCGTCTTGAGTCTCGAGAGACAGAGAGAGCAGCAGGCGGAGGCGGGCGAGCCCCGAGGCGACCAGGACCAGACGAGATGCCGAGATGCGATTCAATCGATCGAATCGATCGTTGTAGTATGCCAGCGTCGTGCCTTTTCCTCTCCCGTAGTTGGGCTGGGCCTGTACTGATTCATTTTTCTCAGCCAAATAGATGTATAGTCTTATATGTATCGATGATGCCCCCCCAGACCGGGGCCCTTGGCCCAGCCAAGGTAGCCTACCCCGAGCCGCCCTGGCTGGTGCAGCGAAGCTGGCCGAGGATGCCGGCGCGCGGCGGAGGAACCGTGGAGCACACCGGGAGGAGGAAGGCGCGCCCAAGGCGCGAAGTACCCCATTCACGGCGTCTGTCCACCGGGGAGCGACTGCGGCTGGGGCAGCTGCTGGCCACGGCCGTGCCCACGTCCGCGGCCAGTGCCGCGCGAGCGATCATTCGAGCCACCACGCCCGTGGCCGCCGTCGCCGGGGGGCCGAGCGCGGTCACCCGAGTGGTTGGTGCTGCGGTCGCCGGCGGAGTGGTTGCCGGAGTTGCTTGGAGGAGCGCCGCCGCTGCCGGTGGTGATGGTGAGGGCGGTGACCCCCTCGGAGCGATCACGGGCGTCGAGGGAGATCTCCTCGAGGAGGAGGCGGGAGCGCGCCTGAATGAAAGTGGGAAAGGGCACCTGGAGGGGAAGCACGGAGACGAGCACGTGGAAGCGGCGCGAGAGGCCGCGGATGAGCTGCAGGGTTAGGGACCGGTCGGTGACCGGTTCATCCACGTCGGCGAGGGAATCAGCGAGGGCCTTCAGGCGGCGGCAGTACTCGCCGACGCGGAGGTCGCCCTGGGTGGTGGAGCGGAACTCAGCCCCGATGTGGATCGCACGGGCTGGCTGATTGTCGTGGAAGAAATGCGTCAGCTGGCTCCATGCGCGGTGCGTCGTGTTGTCCGGCGACTTGATGACGTCGTAGAGGTCGTCGGAGATGGACCCGTAGATCCAGAGCAGGATGGTGACGTCGTTGTGGCGCCACGCCACGGTCTGCTGCAGGGGCTCGGAGAAGTGGTCGACATGCCCCTCGGCATCATACATAGACAACACGCACCTGAAGATCTGCAGCCACTTGGAGAAGTTTCCAGCGGCAAAGTCCAGCTTGAAGTCGAGGAAGTGGCCGATGTTGAGCTGGTGCATGTTGGGGATGCCGGAGGAAGACGAGGCGCCGGCGGAGAGAGGGCCTGTGAGTGGGAAGGAGACCGCGGCGGCGGTGTGGCAGACAGCGCCGTGGCGACGGCAGAAGCGTCGGCTGGGGCGCCGTGGCGCCGGGCAGGGCGCGGGCGCAGAAGGCGCCGTGGCGGCGCGAAGGGCGCCGTCGCTGGGAGCGTCGTGGCGCGGGCAGGGGCGCGGACGCAGGAGGCGCCGTGGTGGCGTCGAGCAGAGTGGGCGCCGAGGAGGACATGGGAGGTCTCAGGAGAGAACTTGCATCTGATACCAAGTAGAAGAGTGAAAACTCTTTTGTATATTATGACTGCACAGAGTTACACATATATATACCCGGATATACAACGGCAGGATAAGACTGCAACTGAACTAGCTAAGCCGAAGGGAGCGTGAGCTACGTGCGGGACGAGGCGGTAGTGGGCACTGGACCCGGGCGTGCTGGTGGCGTGGAGGTCGTGGGAGTAGACGTGTTCCAACAGTTGGTATTCCTCTACACTAACAAGCTTTGGAGTCATAGACCTCGCAGGGGGGATAATTGATGAGACATTATGTTGTTAACTTAATATAGTACCATTTTAGAAATGTTATACAACATGAAGAACCATAGCACATGTAAAACAATAGTGACATAATAATGGAATTACATGCATAATAACTGAATTACTCATGTGTTCTGCTTCGCCATAACAGGGCCCAATGGCCAGAAAGATCATATAGCAGGCAAAATTAACAAGAACACAGGCCAAAAGACATCTCGACCTATTCCCATCGAATGCGATAGTTTGAAATTATAATGCTACCTGGACACTAATGACTCAAGTCATATCACCAACAGATCTGACACTAATACAGATATTGCCATTTTAGCTATACATTACATTTAAATTTTACCAAAAATGTTGAAGGCAGTTAATAATAAACAGTTAGTACTACCTACAGGTAGGGATGCAGGGCAGCACCCGATCGGCCCTGTTCCGTAGTTAAAACGGATCAGCTTAGTTGTGCATTTGTTTAGCGATTCGGTTGAGTTTGAACAAAATTCCTACTTTTGCGGGCTTATGCTGGACGCCGCCCTGCACCCCTACCTACAGGTATCAATGGTAGAAACTGCAGTTGATGACAGTAAAACATTGGTTAAATACTAATAGATTGCTCCCAAATGTTCATGTCTAACTTTCTTGTTCAAGCTACTGACACTGAAAAATAAATCCCCCATCTGTTGTGCTAGAACAATCGATAATACTAAAGCAAAGATGAGGTTTGAATACATTTTAAAGGCAAGGACCCCCCCCCCCCCCCCCTTCATGTACCATAGACTGGATAGGGCAAGAACTATGGTGTACATTATGGGACTTAAAACAGAACTACTTATATGGCAACGAAACTACTATAGTCTATAGTAATTCATCCACAATAGTCACATACCAACAGCATTCAAAGCTATCCAGCAAGACTAGGCATGTTCATGGCATCATACCATAAAACAGATATCCCACATCAATCATATGGTTTCACTTGCGATGTCCACATGTAGGTAATGCTACATTTCCACGTTTCTTGCGCAAACCATATATCAGAGATATACCCGAGGGACGAGTTGGTGAAACCACAACATAGGTGGAGCATATCGGCTTCATGGTATAACGCCAACAATGTGCCTTGCCTTGCTGTAGCTTGTAGTGCCACTCATATTCAGTATTTTGATCACTACTTCAGTTAAGTTGTCATACAAGTTTCCATTCCTGTTTTAGTCTCATATTTGATTTAGCTGGACTACCATCTTTATCACAATAGTATAGCCGCTCATTAAGAAGAGAAGACCACTAGAGAGACTAGGTATGGAAATTTGGGAACAAATGATATAATTTAAGCTATTTCATTCTACGGCCTACATCTGTCCTAAACTGTTATGCACTTATGTATGTATAAGCATGATGTGCACTACTTGACTTTGCCCAATAGTTGATCTTTATGGCCGTTGGCCGTTGTTCTCAGGGGCGAACCCACGTTATAGGTAGTGGGGGCAGCTGCCCCCACTCGTTTTTTTCATCCGCGTATGCATAGTCCTCCAAATACGTGGGTGCCCCCACTAGGCCGAATACTTTGCCCCCGCTTGCCACAATTTCGTTTGTAATTTCAGAAGCCCACGTACTGTAAACTATGAAGAAGCAGCCCACTATTTGCTGTAGCATGTAGCCCGCAGCCTGCGTTTGCATCGTTTCCTGGCTAACTCGATCGCAGTGGCCTTGCGGCTCGGTGCCTAGCTCCAGATCTCAGCGTACACACACGCACCTGACGCACGCACGAGACGGCCGAAGCCCTAATCTCTCCCCTGAAGCGATTATGCAGCCGCCGGCTCACTGCGACGTTGCCCCTACAGGCAATCGCAGCCTTGCCGTCGTCCGTCCCTCTCGGCCTTGCACAGCAAGATGCCACAAAACAGCCCCGTTTATTCTGCAACTCCGTAACTCTACATGACACCATGGTATGCCATATATAAGTCATCTAGGGTTTTTGTTTGCGACTTTTTTGTTTGTTTGCAAATTCTATAATAGAAACCATGTTCGTCTCATCTATTTACGTTTACATTTTACCGATTTGGATGATCAGATAAGTTCAGCTGCTCAAGCAATTCGGTTATGACATAAGTTTGCAACTTTCTACCTCCAATAAAATTGACATATAGATTTAAATTTGCTACTTTCTACTTCGGATTATCTATCATACTACTCCCTTTGTAATAAATCAAATATAAGACGTTTTAGCCACTTGTTTACAAGGGAAGTATATTTGAATCCTAGCACACTTCAACCAGAGCCCCAATTGCGCAATTTTAGTTTATTGGGACGTTTCCTTTGCCTTATTATTCCATGAATATGAGTATATGACCATACATTCTTACTCATCGTTTCACTTTCACTTGCAAGAAGAACATTAAAAACTTCGACGCAGACCCTATATGCCGCTCCCTCCCCAGAGCAACTGCCCAAATTTGGTATTCCTCCCCCTCCTCCCTGCCTCTCTCTTCTCGTCACCGGCAACCCCCTCCAGCAAAACCCCGTACGGAGCCGGCGATGGCGAGCCTTTGGTTCCTTCGCCCAGGGGGCTGCTCGCTCGCGATTGTGTTTTGGTATACTGGCATCGATTTTGTTCTTTTTTGTTCTTCTTACTTTCTCTTTTGGTTTTCGGCCTAGTTTCCCTTTTAAAAGACCGGGCCACTCTGTATTTTTCCTTTTTCCTATCTATATGAAATGGCAGGAGCACCCTCCTTGCATCATCAAAAAAAAAAAAAAACTCTTGCCCCCTCTCATATTTTTTCCTAGGTCCGCCCCTGGTTGTTCTATTTTGCTCCAATAGGACAGTTTACTGTAACTGTACTGTTCTTGTCACTATCAAATGCATAGCCGAAAGTCCAATCACACTTTATCCATTTATGAAATCAGAATTAGTTTGTTACAGTGTTGAAACAATCAGGGGCAACAAGGGTAGAAGTTGAGTTTCATTCTTTCTTTTACATTGTAAAACGATTGTGAGAATACTGATATTGCATAGTGAGCACCAGGCTCAACCTCAATCCCTATGCTTAGCATGGCCAACTTCTCTTCGAACCATGTAGCTTTTGTGAGCAAATATCAGAATCTAGGTATGTAATTCTACAGTCTACCCTTGCAACAATTGCTATTGGCAAAGGTTTATTTGAATCATGCTTCATTCAGTTATGAAATTAGACACAAAACTGTGATGTCAGGTTGTCAACCTGCACACACCTCCCAATCGAACAGCCTTGAACTTGAGAAGCCCGTCGCCCTGGGGCCCTGACACGGGGAAAGTGCAAGAGACAGAGCGAACCGCGATGGACGCGCTGTACCAGGGACCCCGCATGATTGGCTCGCCGATCGCGCTCGCCACCTGCTGGTTCTTGGTAGCCTTCTCCATTGCCTGGCTGCAACAACAACAAGAGCACCAAAAGCGGTTAGCCCTGGCCCTTCTTCTCCATCCCCTCTTCTTGGAAAACAACAAAATTTGACTACAAATCAACATCAGCAATACGAACTTGTGGAAACGAATGCTAACAGGTAAACAAATCGGCGCAAAGGTGTGATCTTGGGCGCATCTGAGTTCGACGTCCGGTCAACACAGGCAGAAATTACAGGGAGACGAGCGACAGGGGGGAGTGAGCTGGGGGATGGACCTGGAGCAGGAGAGGAAGACGGAGAGGTCGCTGAAGGCGCTGGCGGCGCCGGCGCCGGTGAGCCCCAGCAGCGAGAGCGCGGCCGCGCGACGGGCCCACGCTGCGGCACCCTCGTCCGAAGGCGGGGGCGGAGGGGCCTTGGGCTGCGGCTGGGCGGAGAGGCGCCGGAGGAGGAGGGGACCGGGGGTGGAGGCGGCGTGCCGGCGAGCCGCCAACATTTTCCTCGGCGGCGGCGGCGGGGGAGGAATGGGGGAGAGGAAGAGAGAGACCCTACAAGCCTAGTTCCACTGCACCCAGTCGCTGCCTTGTGGGCCCTTTCTTTCTTATGATTTTCCCTGCGATCTAGCGGCTGTCACGTGGGCCCTCTTTTAGGCGAACGTGGGCCCTTTCTGACCTGTCATTTCTTTTTACAGAAGAAAATACTCCCTCTTAACCAAAATATAAGAACCCCTAAAAAAATCAAAATATAAGAAGTGTTTTTATACTCCCTTTGTATAAAAAAAACAACTTATATTTTGATAGAGAGGGAGTAGTATAATAGCCTTGAAGTGGAGTATCTCTGGAGCTCAAATGCTTTTGAAAATTCTGAATTTTTTGTAGTAAACTTTGAAAAATGTTTTTGTCCTTGCCAAATTTCATTACGAAAGAATATTTGTGGAAGTCGTGGAAAAAAACCAAAAACGATGCTGAAAAAATATTATTTTTGAAAGCATTTGGAGTGCTGATATTTTTTCATGACTTCATGAATGTCATCTAGTGATGAAATTTGGCAAGTGTATAAAAAAAATCAAAGTTTGTCAGAAAAAAAAATCAGGTTTTCTATTTTTATTGTTCATACCGAGCTAAATGAGGTCAGGAGTGGAAGAGGACTTTCGCCCTTGCATCTAATGAAACAGAACCTAAAATAGCATAATATTTTATGAGTATTCTCCTCAAAATAAATAAAAAATATTAAATCAAATTTAAAAAATAATCTCTCCTATCTTTGGGTGAGGGCCGGGTTTATTAATTTTGTTACCTTTAGCAAACTACTAATATAACCACTGTATTTTGGGTTATACATAGACAATGACAAGTTGGGTCTATCACAAACCAACATATGATTGGATGGTTAGGAGGACAGTGGTATCCCCATCCCAACAGGGTTCAAGTCCTAGACTTGCCCGTCATATTTTCCTCGATTTATTTCAGGCCTTTCGGCAATGTGCCTCAATGAGAGGAGACGTTCCTATAGAGGTAGGTGTGCATGCGTGCGTTTATAGGGGTGATTGCGTGTGTCTATGTATGAGCGTATCTGTACCGAGTTAAAAAAAAAGACAAGGTTGCCCTATCCATTATTGGGTCAAAGATTTTCTGTTCTTAGCGGTTGTGGTTTGAGCCGAGAGGTTGACCTCCTTCGACGAGGCAGTGTGACGGCATGGGTAGCGTAGGAGGTGCACCAGAGGAGGTGGAGTGATCTACTCTAGCCAAGCTCCTTCTCTTAACAAGAGCCGAGGCCAACAAATGTGATCTTGAATGAAGAAGTGCTTCCTATGCATCATCTCTCTGGGACTACTGCATATTTCTTCTTCCTAATTTAACTTGTGCATCATGGAGTACCTTCTTCGTATTTTATTTTATTTTCCTTTTTTCCTATGCCACACATGTGGCACGAAGCAATTTCGTCCTAACGTTTTTTGATGGCAAATTTAGTTACCTGAGGATGGCAACTTTAGTTGTAAAGTATGACAACTTCCTGTTTGGTTATGACGTTTTTAGCTGTAAAAAATGTCAGGGCGGTGTTACTTCATGCCACACGGATGACACTTACCATTTGGGAAGAAACATACTTGAAAATTTATTTTTAGAAAGATGGATTTCCACAGAGAATTTAGAAGACTGGTAGCGCTGTTCACAAACAGATTTCCATATCACATGAGGATCGATAAATTCGGAAAACATTCATTTCTATATCACAATTCGTATTTCTCTACCAAGTTTGGGAAACTTGCGTCTTGATTTATATGTGCGCACATGACTTTTTTTTAGCAACATGTGCACACGTGACTATGAAAAGATATACTAAATCTTTTGAATTTTACTATGTGATCTTTTCACACGGGATTGGGACGGGTCATAGCACTAGATCTCCCCTCTCTATTCTATCTCTATATATAAATACACAAAAAAAGTACTATGTTGTAACCAGCAAGAAATCTTTCGGTACGACACATAGTGTATATTTTCTCATCGACAATCATAGATCACGGGGAGTGCCTAGCTGGTGGTGTACATTCTTGCATCATATCCAGGGGCGGAGATAATGGGGGGCGAGCAGGGGCTAGACCCCTGCCAATCGCTCGCCCCCCTCAACGATTTGTAGCAGGTAGGAGTACTAGTTCGTCTGCTAATTGGCCGGAGTTAATTGCATCATTAGCCCATATACATGTTAATTTCTACTACTAAATGAAAACCAGCTTACACTACACGAAGCCAAAGCCCAATAGCCCATGTAAGCATGTACGGTTGTGAGATGATTGTTGTTTTGCCCCGTTATCTGAACGTGCCCCGTTATCTGAACGTGCGTACACGCATGTTCTGGACTGGGGAGTCTTTCGCAGCCGCCGGCGGCCGCCTCTCATGCAAATCTCTGTTTATCATTGCGGGTGCTGGCTATCGCTCATCACGAGGACACCATCAATCGATTTACGATCCACTCTTTGGTGTCAAACGCAAGCTGCATGCAGATCAGAGAACGACTAAACGTCGGAAGATCAGATAGAGGAAGAAGGTACCTACCATAACATGCTAGTAGCGATTAGGATTTCTATTATGAACTGTACAATCTTAGTTTGGTCAATTGGTATTATGTACAATAAAACAGGGTGTTAATCTATTAATCAAGTTTTTTTTCATTACAGTAGTAAACAATGAAACAAAAGACATTAACAATTAAGGGATAAATTCCTTTTTCAAGCCAATTACTTCAACTTCAACCTCCAACATTACTGGTGTCGATCATGTAAATCCATTTGAGGAGCAACCTATTGCAAATAACAATACTGATGATTAGGGGGTTGTGGCATCAGTAGAAGTCACAGAATACTGATTTAAGGGACCCTGTAATTAGTGCCAACAAATTTGAGAACTCCCTCATGATACAAAAAAAACATGGGGATTTTATATTCTGGAGGGTGCTTATCAACCATGCGTGAGAGAATATCCATATACGAATATACACGATCTGCAAATAATGGTATTTTTCTCGAACCGCTGAAGTTGTTGCCTTATTAATTCTCTTGAAGCGCTGAAGTTGCTACTCCATTATAGCAAATAAATGATGTTGTCTTTAAAATGCACCAAAAAAATGCAAAGAACGAGATGATACCCAAGCGTTGCGACGGGAACTGATTGCAATATATTCTAATGAGATTGGTTGTATGGAGCATAAATATGTGAATCAATAATATTGTATGATTATTGTATAGGGTAAAACATTTTCCCATGCATGGCTATGTATTGAGGTAGACATTCATGCATGCATGGTTGCATGTGCATTAAGTATGCTAGTTGGGTGGAGCATCCAACTAAGAAAAAGGAAAAGATAATTGTTGAGGTGGCATGTGTGGTGATGTGGCATATGTGCATGTTGAGATAAATGGGATAGTGGGGATCAAATTCTTATGTATAGGATACCTACCATATCATGCAACAAGAAATTTCTAAGTTACATTCTCAAAGAGTTCAGATACAAATTAGAGAAGAACAATTATACTAGTAAAGTTGTGCATAATGGTAGACGAAGCATGATGTGATTTTTTTAAAGACATGGCTTTGGTTCTTCGCCCCCCCTCATGTCCAAATCCTGGCTCCGCCCCTGATCATATCAGAGGATGAACAAGCATATGGTCCGCATCCTTGCGCTGGCGATGTTGTCTCTACATCTCCTATGCTCCGCCATCATCGCAGAATGTACACAATCTTACTATTTATCTCTCTGATCTATCTTTTAAACCTTGTCTTTTTATAAATCAAGTTAAAATTCATGCATATAATGGTTCAGTTGTATGTTATTCCATAGGCTGAATCATCGTCGGCGGCATGGGTGATGAGATCAACCTACCGGAGGGATTGTGCGCCAAGGAAAACATATGCTTCTCTGAATGTTGCCATTGTTGCCTGCTAACTAACCGCTGCTACCTAAATATGGATGCGCGCATGAGACACTGCGGAGATCTCCCCTCGTCTTCCTCGGAAGACATGCTAGCGACGGTGATGTGCCTTACGATTTTCCTGGCATCTACTGGCTGCCTTGTGGACCCTTCCTGACCCATCATTTCTTGTCTGGAGCAGAACGTGTTAAATTCCCTAAAAATTACAGAGCGGTTTGAATAAAAAAATGCTTTTTTGTGTGAGAACACCATTACTATGGGGGCGTGCTACGCGTTCGTCGGCTGATCTTTTTAGCTAGGTCGCGAGCCATTGGATTTACCGCATCACACGGCCGAACGTGCCTTCATTCTGCAACACAGGTCTTGTTGCGGAATTATTTCTGCAACACAGGTCTTGCTGCAGATTTTTTTTTGCAACAACAATTCTTTTTGCTGTAACTGAGGTCTTGTTGTACATGTTTTTTTGCAACTGAGGTCATGTTGCAGAAAAAATTCGCAAGAGAAGTTTTGTTGTAAAATGTAGACCAGTCATAGAGTATTGCAACATCGCATATGTTTGCCCCTGACTTACAGGCCCACAAATTATGAAATTCATTCTTTCTCATATAACTATTTAACATGAACCACACATGCATTGTTCGTTGTTGTTGCTTTCAATTGGACTCGAGGTCATGAGTTCGACAACCAGGGCTATCTATTTTTTTCTCCATCACTACTTAGTTTTTTCGCATTGCTGGCGGCCCAGAAAAAGCTTGTTTTTGGATGCTGAGCAGACCCAATGGTCCGACACATAATTCTAGCTTTCCTGGATTATTTGGCTCAAAAACAAAAACCTTTCCTGGATTATTATTTGGTTTCGTTTCCTTTACACGTACATGAACCTGAAGGAAACCGAAGTAGTGTATGGGTGAAAACCATCGAAGTAGGACGAAACCAAGGGGACAAAACCTAGAATATCACCTCCCTCTATTAGTAGAAAAAATAGACTAACCCAACATTAACATAAACAACCATCATCTTTAGTTGGTACAGTTGTATATGTTCAAACTGAGAGATCCTGTTCACGCTTTTTTTTTTACAAACACCTGTAACTTTATTCATACTCATAACAATTACAGGTACACTGATTTGGATCTAACACCCAAGAAAATACAAAGTAACTCCTATGACTAAGAATTACAATGAAATCTCTTGAAAACACCTTCTTCACGGCGTCAATCTCTGCTCGAAGAAATACTCCAAAGACTTCGGTAAAGAGGCTGCAATTGGACTGGAGCAATGATGTTGTCACTCCTTCACCCGCACGAACATTACCAATAATGGTTTTTGAAAGCGTCTTGAGTCGCCCATCCAAAAAGATGAGAAGTCTTGATCGATGAACGCACTTGGGCCAGGGATGATCCCCTGGAAGTGCAGGCTGTCGAATCACTGTATCTTCACCATGGTGTCGATGAAAGATTTCACCTCCACAAAAAATTGAACCAGCAAAAAAGGCTTGACATAGCAATATAAACTCATCAGATCTGAATAATCGGATCTGCAACGACAGAAAAACTCTCTAATCTCATGGCACCGGCAAAAGAACGAGAGGAAATTCATTCTCACAAAACTATAATGATCACTAGACGATGGTGAAGGACACAGAGGTCTTGAAGATCCAAGGTCCCCCCCACCTCTTAGTGCCAAGATGGCAGACGGAGGCGAGGGGACCTAAATTTCTATCAACAACAATTCTTTTCGGGAAGTTTCACAGTCCTCCTGCTCACGCATGTGAGCATCAAATTTAGGAACTCTCGCTAAAAGCAGGCGCGGAATGGATAGGTCCATTCTTCCTATGAGTTGGTTTTCTTTTTGGTCAGTTTTTATATTGATTTTTTTTTTGAAATATGAGTTCTTCTTTAAACATGAACAATTTTGGAAAGTGAATAAATTTGGAAACTATAAACATTTTCTGGAATTTTGAACAAACACTGAATTTCAAAAAAATATAAATTGTGATATTTTTAAAGTAAGAAAATTATAAAACATGAAAAGATTTAAAGACATGAACAATTTTTTAAAAATATGAATATTTTTGAAGTTACAAACAACTTTGAATTGCAAACAAAGTTTTAAAAAGCAAACAAAATCTGAATACCTGAACAGTTTTTTCAAAATGAACATTTATTGTGATTGTTTTAGAAAAGAACTCGTTTATTAAAAAATGTGAAGATTTTTTCAAAAAAGGAAAAATTGGAATTGTAATTTTTTTTAAAACGATTTTTTTCGAAATTCCATTAAAAATTAAAACAATATTTGAAAAAACATAAAATAAAAATGGAAAAGTGAAAAGGGAAAAATAAAAAAAAACACACAAAAACAACAGGGGAAAACGAAGAAATAAACAAAATGGAAGCATGTCGTTAAGTGCATCGGCCCAAGCGGGTAATGCCCATATCGTGGCTGTGGCCCAGAAAAAATGAAAAGATTTTTTTGTCACTTATAGATGGATTGCAGGTTGATTGGGGTTTTATGCAAAATAACATAACATACGGGCAAAGAACTCTCCATAGTTTATTAGTGGTATATATAGATAAGTTTTTATGAAGACATTTTGGTCGGAAACAATCAGAGCTATTATAAAAAATCACTTGAAGTACATGGTATCTCAAACATAATACAAATTAGATCAAGATTCCGAGACCAAATGACCACTACTGCCGCCAAAACGAGCCATTGACGCACTGCTATCGCGACTGCTCTATTAGAACCGGCTTGACATTGTCGGTGACAAACATGACGCCTTCGTGCATGTGCCTCTAAGGACCGGCGTCTTGGAGCCACAATCGTCAACATTGACCATACATTAGCAAATTCCATGTTTTCTATAGTATTTTTATATCCATACATTTTTTTAATTATGCAGTAACTTTACTTGAAGGGCTATGTTTATTCTCAATTTTTTTAAATTATTTGTGATTCCCCTCCTTTTACCGATTTGTCTCGAAACCACATGTGTGTGAATTGGCCCCACAAGCTTGTCGCCACTTAGCCATTGGAATGAAAATAAGAAACAATTCCTTATTTAACACTATTTTAAATTTCTTTTTCTTATTTAACACTAAAAAACTTTTTCTTCCCTATATAACAACTTGTATAAATTTTATGCCTTTTATGACACTTTAGTCTATTCTAAGACTAAATGACACCTGAAAAGACTCTTTTGTCCCTCATGTGATATGCGTGTGCGCGGGGCAGTAGCACACACACGCAATATCGGTGTGAGGGCAGTATAAGACACACACATCAGCACATACACATGCAGCAACACACACGCATGCGCACACGCATAGCAGCACACACGCACACGCGCACACACAGCAACACACACGCGCACACACACGCACACAGCACACTGATATATAGGCAGCCCACACACGCAGCAGCACACTCATAGTCAGCACACACACGTAGCAGCACACCCAGCAGCACGGATGCACGCAACACATAGGCACACAACAGCACACACAGTAGCAAACACACACTCGTAGCAGCACACATGCGCGCGCGCCCAGTAGCACAGATGTGGGCACGCGCATGCACACACACACACACATGCAACAGCACACGCGCACTCACACAAACATAACACATGAGGGCAAAAAGATCTTTTCAGGTGTCATTTAGGTTTAAAATGGACAAAAATATTATAAAGGGCATAAAATTTAGAATCGTTGTTACATAGGGAAGAAATTATTTATCGATGTCAAATAGGGCATAAAATTTAGACGCGGTGTTAAATAAGAAATTCTCTCTAAAAATAAAGAATCATGTATATGTACAAACTCAAGGCAGGTACATCTGTTTGGCAAAACTATGTAACTAAGGGGCTGTCTGGATTGTGATTATGCTTGCCATATATTGCCACATTATTTTTGCCACACTTGCCTAACTTGAATTGCTCAAATTGTTAGCCACATTTTGGCTTGCCTAAGGGAATCTTGCCACACTTTTTGTGTCTATGACATGTGGGGTTCACTTCTCATAAAAAATTCTTGCCTTAGATGTGGCTAGAACCAAACACCCACCTAACTTGATCAAACTTGCCTAAGGTAAGGTGTGGCAAAGTGTGGCAAGATGTGGCTAGAAACCAAACAACCCCTAAGAAACACATATATGGATGACACCAAAGTAAGATGGGACAGACGGTCTACGAATGAGGCAGCTCACGGTTTAGCCAGGGAAGGTTCTCGGCATGAACTTATTAAGACCAGGTTTTCAGTACCTTCGGGTTGTATCTCTGATATACTTATCTCGGACATGACCTCTTCTAAAAAAAATCTCGGACATGACCGAGAGCGTTGAATAAGGCAAAAACAGTTTTGTAAATTGCTTTTGGAGGCCGTGCTCTATGTAGGCCTCCATTTACAATTTTCAAAATTCATATTTCTATGTTTCAAAAATATATAGAAAAAAATACAAATATACATGGAGGCATAATGTACATGTGTGTAATTTTTAGGAGGAAATACATTGAAATGAGAGCTATGCAAAAAAAAAACAAATCTGGGTTTTTTCAGCACACATATACATTTTCTTTTGTAATACGTTGAAATTTTACAAAAAAAAAAACAAGGGAAACGCTCCCCGTCATATGTCTGATACGAGAAAAATGTCAGTCCAATCGTGGGCCGTTCATTGCTTTTCCATCCCGCGGCCATTACCTCTCAGAGAAGTTTCATTCAAACTTCAAAGCATCCCCGTATATCTCTCTCAAATCTCTCGGCCCTAATTATTTGCCCTGCTTCCAACCCACGTCGTGCTCCCGATTCCACCGCGTCGCCCCTGATCTATGCGCCATCGCCACCCAGATCGGATCCACTTGCCCCACTCCTCGATGCGGCCTCCATTACATCTCACCAGTGCGTCTCCCCTCAGCAGGCTGCCGGTAGGATCGCCCGGCGGCTGGAGTACCAGCAGCTACAATAGGCACCGAGTTGGACATGGTTGCAGCAGCTCGGCCGCATGATGCGCGAGCACAGCTTGGCACCGGCGGCACTATGTGCGGCAGACTCCACCTACTATTTGCATGCGTCCTCAATCTGCATGCCCTAGGTTCAATCTTTTTGCATTATGTACGTACAATCCTTCAAACATAAAATGCTACTAGAGCGAACTTTTTTACTCAAATCAATGTCTCACGATAACATGTTTTATCCCAGATCAAGTTGATGTAGGGACACAAAATTCCCTTTTTATGCTGGATGATAGTTACCACAAATTTCAGCACCTACATGCACCTTTGCGGCAAGGATGTTGATTTTCGTTTTTAGATTTCTATGCTTCCATTAGGTCTCACATGTGTGGTGATTTCACCAGAGATTCAGTGCTTCATATATATATAATACGTGCTTCTTATGTGTAGATGGATTGACACCACAATAATGCTTCTCAAGTTCAACATCTTCCGGCTGTAACCGCTGCCCCTTCTGTTGTGTTGAATTGCATGAATATGATGCTTCCAAATATCAATGATTCATATGTTTCATACATGTGCTTCTTCACTGCATAGAGTTTGTGGCATTTCAACCATGCTTCACTGTGTAGATCCAGAGCGACGAATATCACGCTGGAGGACATCAGGCGCGCAAGGTCTCCGCGGCCTTTCTCTTCCACCACAGTCCATCTTCCTCGGCATGGCGCCCCATCGACGACTATCCACGGTACCCTTCACCAGCGGCAAATAGCACTCCGTGGGGAGCCCATACTGCATGTTCCTCTTCAATGTCGTCTTCGCTGCTCGTGGCCACCGTTTCCACGTCGCAGCCACCTACACGGCGGCCCCTATGTTTAATCATGGTCCGTCTGGAGTATCCCTTGCGCATGTGCCATCGCCATCTAGGTGGACCATGGTGGCATTGTGGCGAGATGAAGGAAACCCCTTGACCATTCTTTGTATACAGAAGCAAATGCTGATATCACAGGAAGCAAATACTATTTCTGTTGGAAGCATTGTTTCGTTAGAACAAACTATCAACAATGTTTCTTTGATACCAATATGAACTTAGGAAGCATTGTATTATCGGTGACTTGAAGGAAGCAAGAAGTTGTGGCGTGTCTGAAACATGTTGTATGAAAGGACGAAGTACAAAAACTAACTTATATATGTTTGGTTATAAGCAAATCAGTATTATGACGGAAACACTTTTGTAATGGATGGAAGCAAACTTCACTTGAGTTGGAAACATAATAAAAAAATATGGGACTCAATTTTTTTCCATGTGAAAAAAAGTTCTCAGAAGCAAAATTTTGTTACATGGAAGCAAGGTTCCTTACACAAATTTTTGCGAGAGAAGAAATTGTGTCGTTAGTGGAAGCAAATTTTTGGTGTGTTGGAAACAAAAATAAAGTTACTCGTTACAAGTATTCATTACAACAAAACAATTACAAAAATACTAGCATCCAAAAATCATAGGATATTTCTTTTGGTAAATAAGAAAGTATGATTTTTTTTTTTTGACATGAGAAAGTATGAAATTTTACCAGTATCAGATGAGACATCCTCGCTTTTTTTCTTGATTGAACGATGGAAGCAGAAGCATCATAGGCAACTTGATTCTGAGAAGCAAGGCTCCTACAAATTAACTCCGAAGCATCATAGGCTACTAGTGTTGGGGAACGTTGCAGAAAATACAAAACAATTCTACGCTTCACCAAGATCAATCTATGGAGTCATCTAGCAACGAGAGATAGGAGTGCATCTACATACCCTTGTAGATCGCGAGCGGAAGCGTTCAAGAGAACGGGGTTAAGGGAGTCGTACTCGTCGTGATCCAAATCACCGAAGATCCTAGTGCCGAATGGAAGGCACCTCCGCGTTCAACACATGTACGGTTGGGGAAGACGTCTCCTCCTTCTTGATCCAACAAGGGGTAAGGAGAGGTTGATGGAGATCCAGCAGCACAACGGCGTGGTGGTGGAAGTAGCGGTGATCTCGGCAGGGCTTCGCCAAGCATAGCGAGATGGAGAGGTGTTACGGGGGGAGAGGGAGGCACTAGGGACTAGGGTGTGGCTGCCCTCCCTCCCCCCTCTTTATATAGAGGCCCTAGGGGGTGCGCCGGCCCCATAGAGATCCCATCTCAAGGGGGGGGGAGGGGGGCGGCCAAGGGGGGAACTTGCCCCCCAAGCCAAGTGGGGCGCCCCCACCCCTAGGGTTTCCAACCCTAGGCGCAGGGGGAGGCCCAAGGGGGGCGCACCAGCCCACCAGGGGCTGGTTCCCTTCCCTCTTCAGCCCACGGCCCCCTCCGGGATAGGTGGCCCCACCCGGTGGACCCCCGGGACCCTTCCGGTGGTCCCGGTATAATACCGGTGACACCCGAAACTTTCCCGGTGGCCGTAACTGGACTTCCTATATACTATTCTTCACCTCCGGACCATTCCGGAACTCCTCGTGACGTCCGGGATCTCATCCGGGACTCCGAACAATTTTCAGGTTACCGCATACTAATATCTCTACAACCCTAGCGTCACCGAACCTTAAGTGTGTAGACCCTATGGGTTCGGGAATCACGCAGACATGACCGAGACATCTCTCCGGCCAATAACCAATAGCGGGATCTGGATACCCATGTTGGCTCCCACATGTTCCACGATGATATCATCTAACGAACCACGATGTCGAGGATTCAAGTAATCCCGTATACAATTCCCTTTGTCAATCGGTACGTTACTTGCCCGAGATTCGATCGTCGGTATCCCAATACCTCATTCAATCTCGTTACCGGCAAGTCACTTTACTCGTACCGTAATGCATGATCCCGTGACCAACCACTTGGTCACATTGAACTCATTATGATGATGCATTACCGAGTGGGCCCAGAGATACCTCTCCGTCATACGGAGTGACGAATCCCAATCTCGATCCGTGTCAACCCAACAGATACTTTCGGGGATACCTGTAGTATACCTTTATGGTCACCCAGTTACGTTGTGACATTTGGTACACCCAAAGCACTCCTACGGTACCCGGGAGTTACACGATCTCATGGTCTAAGGAAATGATACTTGACATTGGAAAAAGCTCTAGCAAACGAACTACACGATCTTGTGCTATGCTTAAGATTAGGTCTTGTCCATCACATCATTCTCCTAATGATGTGATCCCGTTATCAATGACATCCAATGTCCATAGTCAGGAAACCATGACTATCTGTTGATCAATGAGCTAGTCAACTAGAGGCTCACTAGGGACATGTTGTGGTCTATGTATTCACACATGTATTACGATTTCCGGATAACACAATTATAGCATGAATAATAGATAATTATCATGAACAAGGAAATATAATAATAATCATTTTATTATTGCCTCTAGGGCATATTTCCAACAGTCTCCCACTTGCACTAGAGTCAATAATCTAGTTACATTGTGATGAATCGAACAACCATAGAGTTCTGGTGTTGATCATGTTTTGCTCGCGGAAGAGGTTTAGTCAACGGATCTGCGACATTCAGATCCGTATGCACTTTGCAAATATCTATGTCTCCATCTTGAACATTTTCACGAATGGAGTTGAAGCGACACTTGATGTGCCTGGTCTTCTTGTGAAACCTGGGCTCGTTGGCAAGGGCAATAGCTCCAGTGTTGTCACAGAAGAGAGTGATCGGCCCCGACGCATTGGGTATGACTCCTAGGTTGGTGATGAACTCCTTCATCCATATTGCTTCACGCGCTGCCTCCGAGGCTGCCATGTACTCTGCTTCACATGTAGATCCCGCCACGACGCTTTGCTTGCAACTGCACCAGCTTACCGCCCCACCATTCAAAATATACACGTATCCGGTTTGTGACTTGGAGTCATCCAGATCTGTGTCGAAGCTAAGCGTCGGCGTAACCCTTCTGACGAGCTCTTCGTCACCTCCATAAACGAAACATATCCTTAGTCCTTTTCAGGTACTTCAGGATATTCTTGACCGTTGTCCAGTGTTCCATGCCGGGATTACTTTGGTACCTTCCTACCAAACTTACGGTAAGGTTTACATCAGGTCTGGTACACAGCATGGCATACATAATAGACCCTATAGCGAGGCATAGGGATGACACTCATCTTTCTCTATCTTCTGCCGTGGTCGGGCATTGAGCCGAGCTCAATTTCACACCTTGCAACACAGGCAAGAACCCCTTCTTGGACTGATCCATATTGAACTTTTTCAATATCTTATCAAGGTATGTGCTTTGTGAAAGACCTATGAGGCGTCTCGATCTATCTCTATAGATCTTGATGCCTAATATGTAAGCAGCTTCTCCAAGGTCCTTCATTGAAAAACACTTATTCAAGTAGGCCTTAATGCTGTCCAAAAGTTCTATATCATTTCCCATCAAAAGTATATCATCTACATATAATATGAGAAATGCTACAGAGCTCCCACTCACTTTCTTGTAAACGCAGGCTTCTCCGTAAGTCTGCATAAACCCAAACGATTTGATCATCTCATCAAAGCAAATGTTCCAACTCCGAGATGCTTGCACCAGCCCATAAATGGATCGCTGGAGCTTGCATACCTTGTTAGCATTCTTAGGATCGACAAAACCTTCCGGCTGCATCATATACAGTTCTTCCTTAAGATAGCCGTTAAGGAATGCCGTTTTGACGTCCATTTGCTATATCTCATAATCATAGTATGCGACAATTGCTAACATGATTCGGACGGACATCAGCTTCGCTACGGGAGAGAATGTCTCATCGTAGTCAACCCCTTGAACTTGCCGATAACCCTTAGCGACAAGTCGAGCTTTATAGATGGTAACATTACCATCCGCGTCCGTCTTCTTCTTAAAGATTCATTTGTTTTCTATCGCTCGCCGATCATCTGGCAAGTCTGTCAAAGTCCACACTTTGTTTTCATACATGGATCATATCTCGGATTGCATGGCTTCAAGACATTTGTTGGCATCTGGGCCCGCCATTGCTTCTTCATAGTTCGAAGGTTCACCGTTGTCTAACAACATGATTTCCAGGACAGGGTTGCCATACCACTCTGGTGTGGAACATGTTCTTGTGGACCTACGAAGTTCAGTAGTAACTTGATCCGAAGTACCTTGATCATCATCATTAATTTCCTCTCTAGTCGGTGCAGGCACCACAGGAACATTTTCCTGAGCTGCGCTACTTACCGGTTCAAGAGGTAGTACTTCATCAAGTTCCACTTTCCTCCCACTTACTTCTTTCGAGAGGAACTCTTTCTCCAGAAAGGACCCGTTCTTGGCAACAAAGATCTTGCCTTCGGATCTAAGGTAGAAGGTATACCCAATGGTTTCCTTAGGGTATCCTATGAAGACGCATTTTCCGACTTGGTTTGAGCTTTTCGGGTTGAAGTTTCTTGACATAAGCATCGCATCCCCAAACTTTTAGAAACGACAGCTTAGGTTTCTTCCCAAACCATAATTCATACGGTGTCGTCTCAACGGATTTAGACGGTGCCCTATTTAAAGTGAATGTAGCTGTCTCTAGAGCGTATCCCCAAAATGATAGCGGTAAATCGGTGAGTGACATCATAGATCGCACCATATCCAATAGAGTGCGATTACGACGCTCGGACACACCGTTACACTGAGGTGTTCCAGGCGGCGTGAGTTGTGAAACGATTCCACATTTCCTTAAGTGCGTACTAAATTCGTGACTTAAATATTCTCCTCCATGATCTGATCGTAAGAACTTTATTTTTCGGTCACGTTGATTCTCTACCTCATTCTGAAATTCCTTGAACTTTTCAAAGGTCTCAGACTTGTGTTTCATCAAGTAGACATACCCATATCTACTTAAGTCATCAGTGAGAGTGAGAACATAACGATAGCCACCGCGAACCTCAACGCTCATTGGACCGCACACATCAGTATGTATAATTTCCAATAAGTTGGTTGCTCGCTCCATTGTTTCGGAGAACAGAGTCTTGGTCATTTTACCCATGAGGCATGGTTCGCACGTGCCAAATGATTCGAAATCAAGAGACTCCAAAAGTCCATATGTATGGAGCTTCTTCATGCGTTTGACACTAATGTGACCAAGGCGGCAGTGTCACAGATATGTGGGACTATCATTATCAATCTTACATCTTTTGGTATTCATACTATGAATATGTGTAACATCACGCTCGAGATTCATTAAGAATAAACCATTGACCAGCGAGGCATGACCATAAAACATATCTCTCACATAAATAGAATAATCATTATTCTCGGATTTAAATGAGTAGCCATCTCGTATTAAACGAGATCCAGATACAATATTCATGCTCAAAGCTGGCACTAAATAATAATCATTATTCATGCTCAAAGCGTGCCGACGGCGATCACATCGACCTTGGAACCATTCCCGACGCGCATCATCACCTCGTCCTTCGCCAGTCTCCACTTATTCCGCAGCTCCTGTTTTGAGTTACAAATATGAGCAACCGCACCGGTATCAAATACCCAGGAGCTACTACGAGTACTGGTAAGGTACACATCAATTACATGTATATCACATATACCTTTAGTGTTGCTGACCTTCTTGTACGCTAAGTATTTGGGGCAGTTCCGCTTCCAGTGTCCACTTCCCTTGCAATAAAAGCACTCAGTCTCAGGTTTGGGTCCATTCTTTGGCTTCTTCCCGGCAACTGGCTTACCGGGCGTGGCAACTCCCTTGCCGTCCTTCTTGAAGTTCTTCTTACCCTTGCCTTTCTTGAAACTAGCGGTTTTATTGACCATCAACACTTGATATTCCTTTTAAATTTCCACCTCCGCTGATTTCAGCATTGAAAATACTTCAGGAATAGTTTTCACCATCCCCTGCATATTGTAGTTCATCACAAAGCTCTTGTAGCTAGGTGGGAGCGACTGAAGGATTCTGTCAATGACCGCCTCGTCCGGGAGGTTAATGTCCAGCTGGGACAAGCGATTGTGCAACCCAGACATTTTGAGTATGTGCTCACTGACAGAACTATTTTCCTCCATCTTACAACTGTAGAACTTGTCGGAGAATTCATATCTCTTGACCCGGGCATGAGCTTGGAAAACCATTTTCAGCTCTTCGAACATCTCATATGCTCCGTGTTGCTCAAAACGCTTTTTGAGCCCCGGTTCTAAGCTGTAAAGCATGACGCACTGAACGAGGGAGTACTCATTAGCACGCGACTGCCAAGGGTTCATAACGTCTTGGTTCTCTGGGATGGGTGCTTCACCTAGCAGTGCTTCTAGGACATATGCTTTCTTGGCAGCTATGAGGATGATCCTCAGGTTCCGGACCCAGTCCATATAGTTGCTGCCATCATCTTTCAGCTTGGTTTTCTCTAGGAACACGTTGAAGTTGAGGTTGACATGAGCGTGGGCCATTTGATCTACAAGAAATTTTTGCAAAGGTTTTAGACTAATTTCATGATAATTAAGTTCATCTAATCAAAATTATTTAATGAACTCCCACTCAGATTAGACATCCCTCTAGTCATCTAAGTGATACATGATCCAAGTCAACTAGGCCGTGTCCGATCATCACGTGAGACGGACTAGTCATCATCGGTGAACATCTCCATGTTGATCCTATCTTCTATACGACTCATGTTCGACCTTTCGGTCTCTTGTGTCCCGAGGCCATGTTTGTACATGCTAGGCTCGTCAAGTCAACCTAAGTGTTTTGCATGTGTAAATCTGTCTTACACCCGTTGTATGTGGACGTTGGAATCTATCACACCCGATCATCACGTGGTGCTTCAAAACAACGAACTTTCGCAACGACGCACAGTTAGGGGGAACACTTTCTTGAAATTATGAGGGATCATCTTATTTACTACCGTCGTTCTAAGCAAATAAGATGCAAAAACATGATAAACATCACATGCAATCAAATAGTGATATGATATGGCCAATATCATATTGCTCCTTTGATCTCCATCTTCGGGGCGCCATGATCATCTTCATCACCGGCATGACACCATGATCTCCATCATCATGATCTCCATCATCGTGTCTCCATGAAGTTGTTCGCCAACTATTACTTCTACTACTATGGCTAACGATTTAGCAAAGGAGTAAAGTAATTACATGGCGTTACTCAGTGACACACAGGTCATACAATAATTAAGACAACTCCTATGGCTCCTGCCGGTTGTCATACTCATCGACATGCAAGTCGTGATTCCTATTACAAGAACATGATCAATCTCATACATCACATATATATCATTCATCACATCCTTTTTGGCCATATCACATCACAAGGCATATGCTGCAAAAACAAGTTAGACGTCCTCTAATTATTGTTGCATGTTTTTACGTGGTTGCAATAGGGTTATAGCAAGAACATTTCTTACCTACGCCAAAACCACAACGTGATATGCCAATTTCTATTTACCCTTCATAAGGACCCTTTTCATCGAATCCGATCCAACTAAAGTGGGAGAGACAGACACCCGCTAGCCACCTTATGCAACTAGTGCATGTCAGTCGGTGGAACCTGTCTCACGTAAGCGTACGTGTAAGGTCGGTCCGGGCCGCTTCATCCCACGATGCCGCCGAAACAAGATAAGACTAGTAGTGGCAAGTAAATTGATAAAATCTACGCCCACAACAAAATTGTGTTCTACTCGTGCATAGAAACTACGCATAGACCTAGCTCATGAAGCCACTGTTGGGGAACGTTGCAGAAAATAAAAAAAAATCTATGCTTCACCAGGATCAATCTATGGAGTCATCTAGCAATGAGAGAGAGGAGTGCATCTACATATCCTTGAAGATCGCGAGCGGAAGCGTTCAAGAGAACGGGATTGAGGGAGTCGTACTCGTCGTGATCCAAATCACCGAAGATCCTAGTGCCGAACGAACGGCACCTCCACGTTCAACACACGTACGGTTGGGGAAGACGTCTCCTCCTTCTTGATCTAGCAAGGGGGAAGGAGAGGTTGATAGAGATCCAGCAGCACGACGGTGTGATGGTGGAAGTAGCGGTGATCTCGGCAGGGCTTCGCCAAGCTCAGCAAGAGGGAGAGGTGTTACGGGGGATGGATGAAGGAAATATGCCCTAGAGGCAATAATAAAGTTATTATTTATTTCCTTATTTCATGATAAATGTTTATTATTCATGCTAGAATTGTATTAACCGGAAACATAATACATGTGTGAATACATAGACAAACATATAGTCACTAGTATGCCTCTACTTGACTAGCTCATTAATCAAAGATGGTTATGTTTCCTAACCATAGACATGTGTTGTTATTTGATTAATGGGATCACATCATTAGGAGAATGATGTGATTGACATGACCCATTCCGTTAGCCTAGCACTTGATCGTTTAGTATATTGCTATTGCTTTCTTCATGACTTATACATGTTCCTGTAACTATGAGATTATGCAACTCCCGTTTACCGGAGGAACACTTTGGTGCTACCAAGCGTCACAAGCGTAATCGGGTGATTATAAAGGAGTACTACAGGTGTCTCCAAAGGTACATGTTGGGTTGGCGTATTTCGAGATTAGGTTTTGTCACTCCGATTGTCGGAGAGGTATCTCTGGGCCCTCTCGGTAATGCACATCACTATAAGCCTTGCAAGCAATGTAGCTAATGAGTTAGTTACGGAATGATGCATTATGTAACGAGTAAAGAGACTTGCGGTAACGAGATTGAACTAGGTATTGGATACCGACGATCGAATCTCGGGCAAGTAACATACCGATGACAAAGGAACAACGTATGTTGTTATGCGGTTTGACCGATAAAGATCTTCGTAGAATATGTAGGAGCCAATATGGGCATCCAGGTCCCGCTATTGGTTATTGACCGAGAATAGTTCTAGGTCATGTCTACATAGTTCTCGAACCCGTAGGGTCCGCACGCTTAAGGTTTCGATGCGGTTATATTATGAGTTTATGAGTTTTGATGTACCGAAGGAGTTCGGAGTCCGGATGAGATCGGGGACATGACGAGGAGTCTCGAAATGGTCGAGACGTAAAGATCGATATATTGGACGACTATATTCAGAGTTCAGTAAAGGTTCGAATGATTCGGTATTTTTTGAGTCTGGGAGAGTTACGGAATTCGCCGGGAGAAGTATTGGGCCTTATTGGGCCCTGCGGAAGAGAGAGGGCTGCCTAGGGCAGGCGCGCGCCCCATGGCCTAGTCCGGGTTGACTAGGGGAGGCCGCACCCCTCCTTCCTTCCTTCTCTCTTCCCTTCCTTGTCTCCTACTCCTAATACATGGAAGGACTCCTAGTTGGACTAGGAAAGGGAATCCTACTCCCGGTGGGAGTAGGACTCCCCATGGCGCGCCCTCCTAGGGCGGCCTCCTCCTCCCTCCCTCCTTTATATACGGGGCAGGGGCACCCCATGAACACACAAGTTGATCTCTGGATCGCTCCTTAGCCGTGCGGTGCCCCTCCACCATATTCCACTTGGTCATATCGTCATGAGCTTAGGCGAAGCCTGCGCCGGTGAAGTCATATCGTCATGAGCTTAGGCGAAGCCCTGCGTCGGTGGAGCATCATCATCGCTACCACGCCGTCGTCTTGACGGAACTCATCCTCGACGCTTTGCTGGATCGGAGCCCGGGATCGTCATCGAGCTGAGCGTGTGCTGAACACGGAGGTGCCGACGTTCGGTACTTGGATCGGTCGGATCGTGAAGACGTCGACTACATCAACCACGTTGTTATAACGCTTCGCCACGGTCTCACGAGTGCGTGGACGACACTCTCCCCTCTCGTTGCTATGCCATCACCATGGTCTTGCGTGTGCGTAGGAAAATAATTTTTGAAATTACTACGTTCCCCAACAAGGGAGGCACCAGGGACTAGGGTGCGGCTGCCCTCCCTCCCCCCCTCTTTGTATAGGGGCCCTAGGGGGTGCGCCGGTCCCTTAGAGATCCCATCTCAAGGGGGGCCAAGGGGAACTTGCCCCCAAGCCAAGTGGGCGCCCCACCCCTAGGGTTTCCAACCCTAGGCGCGGGGAGGCCAAGGCGCACCAGCCCACCAGGCTGGTTCCCTTCCCTCTTCAGCCCACGGGGCCCTCCGGGATAGGTGGCCCCACCCGGTGGACCCCCGGGACCCTTCAAGTGGTCCCGGTATAATACCGGTGACACCCGAAACTTTCCCGGTGGCCGAAACTGGACTTCCTATATACAATTCTTCACCTCCGGACCATTCCGGAACTCCTTGTAACGTCCAGGATCTCATCCGGGACTCCGAACAATTTTTGTGTTACCGCATACTAAGATCTCTACAACCCTAGCGTCACCGAACCTTAAGTGTGTAGACCCTACGGGTTCGGGAATCGCGCAGACATGACCGAGACAGCTCTCCGGCCAATAACCAACAGCGGGATCTGGATACCCATGTTGGCTCCCACATGTTCCACGATGATCTCATCGAATACACCACGATGTCGAGGATTCAAGTAATCCCGTATACAATTCCCGTTGTCAATCGGTACGTTACTTGCCCGAGATTCGATCGTCGGTATCCCAATACCTCGTTCAATCTCATTACCGGCAAGTCACTTTACTCGTACCGTAATGCATGATCCCGTGACCAACCACTTGGTCACATTGAGCTCATTATGATGATGCATTACCGAGTGGGCTCAGAGATACCTCTCCGTCATACGGAGTGACAAACCCCAGTCTCAATCTGTGTCAACCCAACAGATACTTTCGGGGATACCTGTAGTATACCTTTATGGTCACCCAGTTACATTGTGACGTTTGGTACACCCAAAGCACTCCTACGTTATCCGGGAGTTACACGATCTCTTGGTCTAAGGAAATGATACTTGACATTGGAAAAGCTCTAGCAAATGAACTACACGATCTTGTGCTATGCTTAGGATTGGGTCTTGTCCATCACATCATTCTCCCGTTATCAATGACATCCAATGTCCATAGTCAGGAAACCATGACTATCTGTTGATCAACGAGCTAGTCAACTAGAGGCTCACTAGGGACATGTTGTGGTCTATGTATTCACACATGTATTACGATTTCCGGATAACACAATTATAGCATGAATAATAGATAATTATCATGAACAAGGAAATATAATAATAATCATTTTATTATTGCCTCTAGGGCATATTTCCAACAACTAGTACGGGAGCAGTTACAGGAAGCACCGTAATAAAGGAGGACGTTCCCAAATCTAGCGTCCTTTCCGCACAGGATCTAGCGGCTTGTGTGCTTCTAATCCAACAGTCACGGACTAGTCTGATGGAACACTAGGGATCAGTAGTTTGATCCCTAGTGGTTCCCAAAAAACAAATAGGATGAAACACGTTGAAATGAGAGTTGTGCAATTTTTTTTACTATTCATCCTCAAAGTCCACGCATTTGTTTTTTCTGTATAGGTCACATTTCAAGGTATTTCATCCTGAAATTTTATACACATATACATTTCATCCTTGTTGTATATATTTTTTTAGGTTTTTTTGGAGCCGGAAAGTTTGAACACAATCGATCAGCCCGATGTCTTTCTCTACTTTGCAACAGTAGTCTTGTTGCGGAACATATTTACAATACAGATTATGTTGCGGGTTTTTTGTAACATAGGTTGTGTTGCCGGATTTTTTTTCCTGCAACATAAGTCATGTTGTAGAAAAATAAATTGCAACATGGGTCGTGTTGCAGAATATTTTTTTGCAATATGGGCATCCCCGACCTCTTCTTTCTATTCCTACAACAAGATCCTTGTTGTAATGTTTGGAACAATGTTTTAGGCGTCTTCTCTGTATTCCTGCAACAAGACTTTTTTTGCAAAAAAATTGCAACAAAGATCATGTTGCAGAAAATGTGAAGAGATAGACAGGAGAAGCTAGGGTGGGAGGCGTGGGGCATGCTTGCAACAGCGAGATGCTCCTATTTACGGCAGCGGACATCCGTGATGGTGGCGACGTGCTTCACTGGTGGTTCGATGGCTGAGAGAGAGAGAGAGAGAGAGAGAGAGATGGATGAGATACGAGGGGAATGAAAAGAGCGTTATGGAGAAGATGCGACGGTCTGGTTCTACTCCCTTCGTTCAGAATTACTAGTCCAAAAAATAAATGTATCTAGATGTATTTTAGTTGTAGATATATTCATTTTTGTGGCAAGTAATTCCAAACGGATGGAGTAGTAGATAAGATCACGGACACGTAAGTAGGGTTCAGAAAGGCACGTGTCAATCGGAGCAGGCGGCGGACGCAAATGTTAAATCCACCGGCTGATATGAAGAGTAGTTTCCCTTGGAGAAACCATTTGCGCTCAATTGAACGGCACGTACGTAAAGTAACTTTTTTTTTAAAGTACGTACGTAAAGTAACTGCATGCATGAATTCCTTTTCGTTTGCATGGCATGTGTTAAGATTTAGTTAATTAGTTTAATTAAAGGGAAATCCCAGCTTTTCCAAACCGATGTGCGGTTTCTCCCCCGATGGGTCACGTCCTAATGTAACGGACGCGTCCTTTTAATCTTGCCTCTTGTAAGCGTTGCGACTGTGCGACGTGTCCCTTCCGGACATATAAATATGTACATCATTGCAGTCAATCAACAGCGATCATTACTGTTCATCGCACTATTTCTTTACACGTTATCACGCACTTCTCTCCAGCGAGAGCGATAGGCCACACAGGAACTCGCCGGAGAAGAAAAACGAACTTCAAGAAATAATACAATGGAGGAGGAAATGTGTTTAGTGGATAGTGGATCTACTAACACGATACTTAGGGAGATGAAGTATTTCCAAACACTCAAGAAGAGTAATGGAAGTGTCATGACAATTGCTGGTCGAGACACGGTAATTGTTGGTTCTGGTCAAGCTACAATTACACTCCCTATGGGTACTAAATTGGTAATCCCGGATGCTCTACTGTATCCAGATTCTACTCGTACCTTGCTGAGTTTTAAAGATATCCATAAAAATGGTTTCCATGTGAAACTAATGAAGAGAGTGGGACTGAATGCCTACTCATAACTCAGCAAAAGGGATTTGAAGGAAGTCCTTGAGAATTTGCCTTCTCTATCTTCTGGGTTGTATTATACATACATTAAACCAGAGACGCATTTGGCGTACAAGATAATTTTTCAGAATCTTGATAAGTTCAAGATTTGGCATGGTCGCCTGGGTCATCCTGCTATTGGGATGATGAGAAAAATTAGTGATGGTTCTGTTGGACACAACATAACGGATAGAAAGTTCCCAAAATCATCGGATTTTGTATGCACAGCATGTGCAACTGGGAAATTGATCACAAGGCCATCTTATGTGAAAATAAAGGATGAGCCGCTTAATTTTCTTGAACGCATTCAAGGAGATATTTGTGGTCCAATACAACCGTTATCTGGACCATTCAGATATTTCATGGTCCTAATTGATGCATCAACGAGATGGTCAAATGTGTGTCTACTGTCAACAAGGAACCATGCTTTTGCAAAGCTAATTGCTCAGATTATTAAATTGAGAGCAAATCATCCTGAGCATAGGATAAAACCATCAGAATGGATAATGCTGCGGAATTTAGTTCACGAGCATTTAATGATTACTGCCTAGCTTTGGGCATTTCTGTGGAGCACTCAGTACCTTATGTACATACCCAGAATGGTCTTGCGGAATCACTTATTAAGAGGATCAAGTTGATAGCAAGACCGCTCCTGCAGAATAGTAATCTTCCAGCTTCATGTTGGGGTCATGCAGTTTTACATGCTGCAGAATTGATACAAATTCGACCAACTGCATATCATACGGTCTCCCCGTTGCAGTTAGTACGTGGAAACCAGCCAAGTATTTCCCATCTGCGGCAATTCGGTTGCGCGGTATATGTACCGATCTCACCACCGCAGCGTACATCAATGGGCCCTCATAGACGAATGGGGATCTATGTGGGGTACAATTCTCCGTCAATCATTAAGTACCTGGAACCCTTGACAGGGGATTTGTTTACAGCCCGGTACGCTGATTGCATTTTTTATGAGGACAATTTCCCGGCATTAGGGGGAGAGAATAACCACAAAGAATGCCGAGAAATAGATTGGGATGTGAAAGGCATCCAGTCCTTAGATCCACGTACAAATGAGTCTGAACTGGAGTTTCAGAAGATTATAAATTTGCAAAATATTGCAAATAATCTGCCAGATGCATTTACTGATTATAAAGGTGTCACAAAATCAAATGTTCCCGCTATGAATGTGCCAGAGAGAGTGGATGTGACCCATAGATCTACTCAGCCACCTAAGAGGGGGAGGAATCTGGACACAAAGGACAAGGCTTTGCAAAAGCGTCCAAGGGGAATGAGGAATCCTCAAAAGGTAAATGCAAGTCAACAAGATGTTGATATTCAACCTAGGGTTGAAGGACACCTGAAGGATGTTGGACATCCAGAACCCAACACGAGTGTGCACACAAATTTTGGTGTTGGGACATCGGAAGACCTTGATCCAATTGTTGAGGGAAATCACGAAGGATCAAAAGGTATTGATGAGATATCCATTAATTATATTGATTCAGGAGAATCATACAATAGAAAGACTACAGTTGTCGACATTTATTTCGCCTCTAGAATTGCAGAAGGCCTTGATTTGGATCGAGAACCTAAGTCCATGGCAGAGTGCATGAAGCGCTCAGACTGGTCCAAATGGAAGGCAGCAATTGAGGACGAATTGCGCTCGCTCATAAAAAGAGGGGTATTCACTGCAGTAATACCCACTCCTCAGCATGTGTTCCCTGTGGGAGCAAAATGGGTTTTCGTTAGAAGAGGAACGAGAACAATGAGGTGGTGAGATATAAGGCGAGGCTTGTAGCACAGGGGTTCACGCAGAGACCCGGCATCGATTATGATGAAACATATTCTCCTGTTATGAGTGGAACAACGTTCCGATATTTAATATCACTGGCAGTGAAAATGAATTTGTCTATCCAACTGATGGATGTTGTGACTGCATATTTATATGGGTCACTGGATTCGGATATTTATATGAAAGTTCCTGAGGGAATGAAGCTTCCGAATCAAAGGCTAATCGCAACATGTATTGCGTAAAGCTTGAAGTCATTATATGGCTTGAAGCAGTCGGGAAGAATGTGGTATAACCGACTGAGTATATTTCTTCTTCAGAAGGGTTACTCAAACAACAGTGATTGCCCATGTGTGTTTATTAAGAAATCTAAGAATGGATTTTGCATTATTTCTGTGTATGTGGATGATCTGAATATCATTGGGACTACACAAGAAATACATGAGGCAAGTAATCATCTTAAGACGGAGTTTGAGATGAAAGATCTGGGTAAGACTAAATTTTGTTTGGGCTTACAACTTGAACATCTTCCTTCAGGAATACTTGTTCATCAGTCTGCTTATATCCAAAAGATTCTTGAGAAATTTAATATGGATAAAGCATATCCATCGAAAACACCAATGGTTGTTAGATCTCTTGATAGAGATAAAGACCCATTTAGACCTAAGGGTGATGATGAAGAGGTATTAGGGCCTGAGTTTCCTTACCTCAGTGCTATTGGAGCACTAATGTATCTAGCAAACTGCACCAGACCTGATATATCATTTGCAGTAAATTTATTGGCTAGATTCAGTGCATCACCAACAAAGAGGCACTGGGTTGGTGTGAAGAACATTTTCAGATATCTTCAAGGCACCAAAGATCTTGGTTTGTTCTATCAGAAAAATCAAGATAAGACCATGGTGGGATATTGTGATGCTGGATACCTATCGGATCCCCATAATGCCAGATCACAGACTGGTTTTGTCTTCTTGAGTGGAGGTACGGCCTTTTCTTGGAAGTCGACAAAACAAACTCTAGTGGCTACATCCACGAATCATTCTGAAATTATTGCTTCGTTTGAAGCATCATGTGAATGTGCATGGCTTCGCAGAATGATTAACTTTATTGAAAGTTCAAGTGGGATTGGATCATTGGAATCACCCACTATTATCTATGAAGATAATGCTGCATGTATTACACAGATGCAAACAGGTTATATAAAGAGTAATATTACAAAGCATATTTCTCCTAAGTTATTTTATCCCCATGAGTTACAGCAGACTGGGGAGATAAATATTTTGCAAACGAAGTCATGTGATAATCTTGCTGATTTGTTTACAAAATCATTACCAAGTTCTTTATTTGTGAAGTACATCAATGGAATTGGTATGAAACGACTTCGGGATTTGCAAAGTTCAGGGGGAGTGTCTCCCTGAATGATAATCTGTTTGTGATCCTCCGATCTTTGATATTGCACTCTTTTCCTTTATAAGTTTTCCTAAATGGTTTCTTATGGAAGGTTTTTAATGAGGCAATAGTAATGCAGGCATTGTGATATGTCAGTTTCTCCTTATTTTCCCACTGGATTTTTGGAAGGAGTTTTTGATGGCATATTGTATATATCTCCTCATATTTTTCCTACAGGGTTTTTTGGAGGAGACTGATCATGATGATGATGTTGATGGTGATGATGATGTTTACAAGAATAAAGAAAGCAGGGATTAGGGGGAGTGTTAAGATTTAGTTAATTAGTTTAATTAAAGGGAAATCCCAGCTTTTCCAAACCGATGTGCGGTTTCTCCCCCGATGGGTCACGTCCTAATGTAACGGACGCGTCCTTTTAATCTTGCCTCTTGTAAGCGTTGCGACTGTGCGACGTGTCCCTTCCGGACATATAAATATGTACATCATTGCAGTCAATCAACAGCGATCATTACTGTTCATCGCACTATTTCTTTACAGCATGCATGAATTGGTTTCGGAACGAGACATCGACCGACGCGTACAAGAGCTGCACGTCGACTCGGACACTACAAAATCGCGCGTGCTCTTTAATAAATTCTATATATGCAGGGCGTTATCCCAAAACAGCTAGGTCGATCCCGAATTCCCTATCGATCCATGGTCGATATCGAGAACCCGCCCGCTCCCGGAGCTAGCCCCGCCGGAGATGCCGCCGACGACAACAACAACGCAGCGACGGCGGAGCCCGGCCGGCACGGCTTCTGGGCGTGGAAAGAAAGGTTCATCATCACCTACTTCACCCACGACCCACCCGACCACGGAGACGGCGAGGACGCGGCGGTGGACGCCGATGAGTGTAGCAGGATCAGCTTTCTTTGTCTAGAGGTTCTCGCCGGGTTCGCCGTTTTCCTCGGCGCCATGCTTCTCCTAGTGTTCTTCCGTCAGCCGTCCCAGTCCACGGTTGGGTCGGTGGTCTACATCGCCGTCCGTGTGCTCGCAATATCAGGCCTGTTTGTCGGGCTATGCTGGGCAGGCTTTTTCGTTAACCTTTGGGACCGGATGTGTGAAGGTGATAAACATGCAGAGATGATGATAGACAGATTTATGTAATTCCTTTTTGAATGTTATATAGGCTGATGTAAATTACTACTAGTTCATCTTTTCTTTTCTTCAAGGATACGTCCAGACGGACTCATCGGTATCATACATAAGTAAGAAAGACCAAAAAGACCACTACAACACCGAATTCGGTTACACCACCTACAACTGCAACAGAGCGTAGGCCTCACACCCTTTTTTTAGGGAAGGCCATCATGGCTTGCTTTACTACGAATTAAAACGGGATTACATCATCCAGGAGTTTGGGTATTACACAATCTGGAGAATCGTTAGCCCAACTCCTACTAATCTTTTTAATAACAATAATTTGCTAGTACATGTGCTACTTGGTTCGTTTCACGACCACAATGTCTGAATTTAACCTTCCCAATCATCGATGCCACTTCCACACACTCGGCGAAGATGACTGCAGCAACATCCCACCATCTGTTTTGGCCTGAGTATTGTTCAATCACCGTTGTAGAATCTGATACAGCTTCAACTCTAGGAAAGCCCAAGGAATTTGCCAATACAAGTCCATCCCTCATCGCTTGAGCTTCAGAGGATACCACATCCACAGCGTGCGGTAAATAGGTGCATTGAGCTGCCAAGAACTTCCCCTTCTCATATCTGATAACTGCAGTTGTTGCCCCCGCCCTCTCATTCTCAAAGAATGCTGCATCAACGTTCACCTTGACAAACTTCGGTCCTGGTTTCGTCCATCTCTGTATCTGGTTGTCTCGGGGTTTATGATTTACTTCCTGGTAATTGTTAGCAATTGCCATTACCGACATAGACCATCTGGAGATTAGTGGAGGTGAGCCGTTACGTGTGGTCTCACGACGGATCCACCACAGATACCATCCTCCCACTGCAATGACTTGTTTGAGATCTAAGCTAGGCTTAAGAGCAAGCGAGCGATCATCCATCAACAGCAAATTTTCCAGGACCACCGATCCTGATCGCTGCCCCTCCATAGCTTGTTCAACAATTTCTAATATTCCCAAACTTCTCCATAATTCCTTCGCATGCATGCAGCCGAACAGAAGATGTTTAATATCTTCAGCCCCTCCATGGCATATCTTCAGCCCCTCCATGGCATATCTTCAGCGTAGGCCTCACACCCTAGTTCATCTTTGCTCACGTCATTGCTGTGAGGGATAGAGCGGCAGAGGGGGTCATTACTCATTACACTAGTTAATACTATGTAATAATAAATTTCTCAACAAAGACTAGTTAATGTAAATTCAAATTGTATTTAATGTGATTTGTGGTAACTGGGCTCCAAACTTAGAGTGGCTTGGTGACCGGGCTCCATTAAACCCGAAATTAGTCTGTGGCCGCCTTGAAAAAGGCAACATTCCCCCCTTGGCCCCAGCGTCGCTCCCGCAGGGGCGCCTCGGGCGGTGCTAACCCTAGCCGCTGGCGGCCCCCCTCCCCCCTTCTCCTCTCCCTCGCCATCACCGGAGGGGGTCGTCGGAAAGCCGCGCGCCCGCCATGGAAGGTGGTGGTGAGGATCTGTCCGCCCTGTTTCGCGCAGGGGGCTTTGGAGCCGGGGCGGCGGCCTCGGGTGGTGGTGCGTCGTCGTCTTCAGCTGGTGGCTGTCGCTGGTGCTGGCCGTCCCCCTGGCCACGCTGGTGGCAAGACGGCGGCAGGTGGTGGCTGTGGGGCGCGGTGGCTGCGGGGGCGCTCGCCCCGGATCTGACGCCTCCGCCCCCAACCCTTTCGGCCCCTGTCAGATCTGGTCTCCGGCTGCCCCTGGTCGCTGGCGCCGCATCTGTGGTTGGGGTGGGGTGGGGGGGGGGGTGGATGTAGGGCCTGGAGAAATTCACGGCTGGCTATGCCGGCCACGACGACGGCGACGCCTGAGGGCGCCGTCTTCTACATGTAGGCGCTGTCAAGGTGGCCCCTTTCCCCCTTCTGCCTCTCTCCCCTGCTCGTGCACCGGGGTGAAAACCCAAATCCCTCTGGATTGGGCGGCAGCAACGCTCGTGGCGTCGTTACCTTCATGGAGGTGCCGCCTTCGGTGAGCTTGGGGTGGTGGCAAGTTCGGTCTGGTTGGTGGGCGTCCGGCGGCGACATGGTTGGAGTTGGTGGTGTCTTGGAGGTTCTTCTCCAAGTTCAGCGACTTGCCACCATTGTTGCTCTGTCATCAGCAGTTCCACCGTGCATTTTGCTTCTCCTTGCATGTTGGTTCCCTCCCAGTGCCATGTTTACCTTTGTGGAGCTCGGCGACGCGAGTTGATGGTGCCTTGGTCTGGCTTTCCGGGTGGCAATGACGTCGGTTGTACACCTTTGCTATTGGGAGAGCGTTTGCATCGTCCGACGGATCGGTGCCTCGTGCCAGGCGAGGGGCTAGGGAGTCCCTTCGGAGATGTAGGAGGTTGTCAATGGTTCGGTTGGAGGCCATGGAGCTGTAAGCGTTGCCCTCAGTTGATAGTTGGGTCTCCTCAAGGCTTGCTAGTGTCTCGGTGGGGTGGATTGAACTCGGTGGAGGGCTTCATTGTCTTCAAGCTGGTCTTGTTCTTTAGTTTCTTCATCTTTTCTTGTAGATGGTAGAAAGCCTATTAGCTACTTGCACAACACATTGTATCCTTTTAGTTGTTTCTTTGTTTCGTCTATGTAAGTTGACGGTTGATGTAATCCTGGCCGGTTGATGGCTTTGTCAATTCAAAGCCGGGCTCGTCGTGAGCCTTCGTTCTAAAAAAAATGAAACCTGAAATTTTAGAAAAAATCAAATTCAAAGTTTTCCGGTTCCAATAAAATCTAAAAACAATATGCAACTATATAAGGATGAAATGTAGATGTGTGTAAAATTTCAGGATGAAATACCTTGAAATGTGACCTGTAAAAAAAACAAATGCATGGACTTTGAGGATGAATAGAAATTTTTTTTTTTGCACAACTCTCATTTCAACGTATTACGTCATATTTGCTTTTTTGTAAAATTTCAAAGTATTACAAAAGTAAATGTATATGTGTGCTGAATTTTTGCACAACTCTCATTTTAACATATTTCCTCCTAAAAACATTACGCACATGTACATTATGCCTCCATGTATATCTGTATTTTTCTATTTTTTTGAAACATAGAAATATGATTTTTGAAAATTATAAATGGAGGCCTTCATGGAGCTCGGCCTCCAAAAGCAAATTTTGGAACTGTTGTTGCTTTATTCAACGTTCTTGGTCATGTCTGAGATTTTTTTATAGAAGGAGTCATGTCCAAGATAAACATCAGAGATACAACCCTGAGGTACTGAAAACCAAGTCTTAATAAGTTCATGCCGACAACCTTCCTTGGCTAACCCGTGTGCTGCCTCATTCGTAGACAGTCTGTCCCATCTTACTTTGGTCTCATCCATATATGTGTTTCTTAGTAACATAGTTTTGCTATACATATGTACCTGTCTTGGAGCTTGTTCTCACCCACCGTCGGGGCTTCCAGCGGCGTGGCTGGAGTCTCGTGGTTGGCCTGGTCTTCTCACGGCGATGGCGGGACATGCTCTGGCGGCGGCTCGTCTACGACTAGCTTGGGGTGAGCTCCCTCCCTCTTCTACGGATTCGGCTACGGGCTACTTAGGCCGGGGTGCCTCCACGGTGCGGTCTGGGTGCGCACAAGGTTTGTCGGAGGTGGCAGGGGACTTTGGGAAGGGGGCAGGGTGCCCCCTCTGTTGCATCTGGCAGCTTCATCGGGTGGCTGCCGGAGTTCCCCTCGCCCAGATCTGGCCGCCGAGGCCATCAACCCTGCCAAGGTGTCGGCTGTGGGGTGGAAGGGAGGTCTTCTGCCCCTTTTCGGTCAGCCGTGTTGATTTGGTGTACCATGGAGGAGGGTTGGGCTCGGATGCCATGGTGGCGGCCCGGTTGGTGTATGTCGGGGTGCTCATGGGCGAGGCATGCAGGTTGGACGTTGCTCGGTCACCATGGTCGTGTGGGTGGCATGTTGACTGGGGTGCGTCGTTCAATTGTGGTGTTGTGGTTGTCCGTAACCCAATTTGTTGACGGTGAGTGTTGGCCGGAGTGAAAACCCGCCCTATCTTGCCAGGTCGGCGACGACATTCTGGCGTCGTCCCCTTCTTGAAGGCGCCGCCGCGGTATCTCATTTGTTGCCGTGGTGCTCCGAGGGAAACCCTAATCCTTGCATTGTGTGGTGGTGATGCTACGGTGCCGTTTCCTTGCTGAAGGCGTCGCCTTGGAGCCCATTGTTTGTCATAGATGGCTTCTCCTCTTCACGGTGGCTCACCCACCGTTGGGGGGCCCAACGACTTTGTAGGAGTGCTTAGTGTTTCACCTGATTGTTGCTTGGAGTTTCTTGGGGTGGTGTTGTTGTTTTCAGCGTCTTTGTATCTAGCCTTGGGGTGTGTGGTGTGTGGTGGTGGTGGTGGTGTGTGTGTGTGTGTGCGCGCGCGCGCGCGCGCGTGTGTGTAAGCTGGTTTGTGTTTGTTCGGTGATGGTTGCTTTATATATAAAACGGAGGAAACCCCTTTTTCATTGTACATATGCATGATCCTTTAATTTTATTTCCATGGCTTAGTGGGGACTAGTGTGTGGGGCCAGTTGGCACATGAGAATAAGAAGCTTTAGAAATGTCTTTTTGATCATTTTAATAGAGGGGGGCGGATAAAGTGGGCAAAACTGGCTTGAACACAAATCGGGAAAAGGAGGGGAACCAAAAAAATATTTTTTTTAAGAATGGACATAATCATTCAAGTAAAGTTACTGCATAATTAGAAAAAAAATGTATGGCAATACGACTACTGTAGAAAACATGGAATTTTGTAAATTACGGTCTTGGGTGATGGCTATGGCTCCAGGGCGCCGGTCCTTAGGGGCACGTGCACAAAAAGACGTCATGTCTATCATCGACAATGTCAAGCCGCTCTGGTAGGCGAATGGCGACATCAGTCCGTCGATGGTTTGTTTTGACGACAGTAGTGGTCGTTCGGTGGTCTCGGAATCTCGATCTATTTTTTATTATGTTTGAAATACTTTGTACTTCCAGTGAATTTTTATAATAAATCTGGTTATTTTCAACCAAAATGTGTTTGTAAGAACTTATCTATACTAGTAGAACGCCCATGCGTTGCTACAGGCAATAATGTGATAAACAAATACCCTAGTTTTTAGAGAAATTTGTGCATCCCATTTTCTTATCAGTCAGTTGAATGTACGTATGTTGCCATTGGACAGCAAAAAAATTATGTAAACACATAGATTGAAGGAGTGTTTTATTATTTTTATATAGAGAACCCCAACATCAGTTCCACGTTCTCTATCTAGAGGGAACTTGTGCCTTCCTCCTTTTCTATTTTCAAGACGTTTCTTTCTCCACATTCACCTCGCTAAAATGCACAATCTTTTTAAAGATTGCACTACAAACTACATACAGATGTATATAGTCATATTTTAGAGTGTAAATTCACTCATTTTTCTCTGTATGTAGTCCATAATAAAATCTCTAAAAAGACTTATATTGAGAAACGGAGGGAGTAGATTTTTTTATCCTCCATTCATCCTTCTCCATCACACCATCCAATCTAACTATGTCGCTACATCTTTGTTGTGCTCTTTGATCATCCGATCCAATTAGGGAAGCTAGCTCCAACGCTCGTTACTTAGCACATGCGCTAGGATCAGAAACCTGGCCGATTGGTAGTTATCCCTCTGAATCCCAGCGATAAGAACACTTGATTGTTTTTCTTCCCACATATATGTAGTTTCATTTGTCCGTTTTTAGATCACCGTGACATTAACACGTAATTCCTTTTACTCACGAATCTAAATATGGAAGGATGGGACCGATGGAAGGATGGAAGGGTTCGTTTGGTTTTCTCGTCATGAGACGTGTGGTTCTGGTGATGCATGAATTAAAACCGGTCTTGGTTTTTGAAGGGAGGAAAAAAAAATCGGTGGGAGGGAGATCGCCTGGTGGGGGGAGATCTTTGGAAGGGTGGAAACTAACGAAACGAATGAACGTACCGAGACATTAGGAGTAGAGATATACCACTAATAAAGTGTGTTCTGCTTGTCTGTTATGTTATTTTACATAAACCCCCGATATTTTGCGTAATCAACCCGCAATCCATCTATAAGTGACAAAAAATCTTTTTGTTTTTTCCTGGGCCACGGTCACGCTATGGGCATTTCCCGTTGGGCCGACGCACATAAGGACCTGCTTCCATTTTGTTTTTGTTCTTCGATTTTTCCCGTTGTAGTTTTTTTTTTCTTTTTCCCTTTTCGCCTTTTTCATTTTTGTCTACTTCAAATATTACATTAAAATTTCAGAAAAAATGGAATTTCAAAAATTGTTATCATTTCCAAAAAAAAATTTACAATTCCAAATTGATTTCATGTTTTCAAAAAGTCTTCACATGTTTCTTAAAAAAGTTCATTTAAAAAAAATCGAAATTTCAATAATGTTCATTATTTTGGAAATATTGTTCATGTATTCAAATTATGTTTGCCTTTTAAAACTTTGTTCACAATTCAAAACAATTGTTTGAAAATATTCACATTTATTGGTCATGTCTTAAAAAACTTCTCACATTTTCCTAATTTTCTTTACTTTAAAAAATCACAATTCAAAAATAGGTTTGGAGTTCGATGTTTGTTCACAATTCCTAAAAATGGTCAAAATTTCCAAATTTGTTCACTTTCAAAAAATTGTTCAGATTTTTTTAAATCTATATTTTAAAAATTGTTCGATATACTGGTAAATAGTCCCACATCGCTGGTAGATGTCCGGCGATATGTTACTTGCCCGAGATTTGATCATCGGTATCTCCATACCTAGTTCAAACTCGTTACCGGCAAGTCTCTTCACTCGTTCTGTAATACAAGATCATGTGACTAACTCATTAGGCACATTGCTTGCAAGCTCTTTAGGATGTTGTATTACCGAGAGGGCCCAGGGACATCTCTCCGTCATACGGAGTGAAAAGTCCCAGTCTCGATCCATGCCAACCCAACAGACATCTTTGGAGATACCTGTACACCATCTTTATGATCACCCAGTTACGAAGTGGCGTTTGATAGCATACAAGGTATTCCTCTGATATCTGGGAGTTGCATGATCTCATGGCCGAGGGAACAGATACTTGACATGAAGAAAGCTATAGCAAATAACTTGAACGATCTGATGCTACGCTTAAGGTTGGGTCTAATCCATCATATTATTCTCCTAATGATGTGATCCCATTATCAAATGACAACTCATGTCTATGGTTTGGAAGCCTTAATTATCTTTGATCAACAGACTAGTCTAGTAGAGGCATAGTAGGGACATGGTGTAGTTTATGTATTCACACATGTATTTAAGTTTCCGGCCAATACAGTTCTGGCATGAATAATAAATATTTATCATGAACGGGAAATATGACCTATTTTATTATTGCCTCTAGGTGTAGGATCAAAAGTAAGTCTAGAGGGGAGTGATTAGACTACTTGACCAAATAAAAATCTAACCTTTTCCCAATTTTAGTTGTGGGCAGATTTTAGCAATTAACACAAGTCAAGCAATCAACCTACACATGCAATTCTAAGAGCGTAGCAGCGGAAAGTAAAACATTGCATGTGAAGGTAAAGGGAAGGGTTTGGAGAGTGCAAACGCAATGATGACATGGAGATTTTTGGCGCGGTTCCGATAGGTAGTGTTATCGTACATCCACTTGATGGAGACTTCAACCCACGAAGGGTAACAATTGTGTGAGTCCACCGAGGGCTCCACCCACGGAGGGTCCATGAAGAAGCAACTTTTTCTATCCTACTATGGCCATCGCCCACGAAGGACTTGCCTCACTCGGGTAGATCTTCAAGAAGTAGGAGATCTCCTTGACCTTACAAACTTCTTGGTTCAACTCTGCAATCTTGTCGGAGGCTCCCAAGCAACACCTAACCAATCTAGGAGACACCACTCTTCAAAAGGATGTTGTGTTGATGATGAACTCCTTGCTCTTGTGCTTCAAATGATAGTCTCCCCAACACTGAACTCTCTCCCACAGATTTGGATATGGTGGAAAAATGATTTGAGTGGAAAGCAACTTGGAGAGGCTAGAAATCAAGATTCTTGTGGTAGGATTGGTATATCTAGATCTCAACGCATGAGTATGTGGTTCTCTCTCAGAATATGTATGCTGAAAGTGTGGGCATGTTCTGATGGATCTCTCACAAATGGAGAAGGGGGTGGAGGGGTATATATAGCCTCCCCACAAAATCCAACCATTACACACATTTGATTCAACTCGGTTAGACCGAATATAAGAACTCGGTGAGACCGATTTAGTTCAAAATGTGAACATTAAGAATCTCGGTGAGACCGACTAGAAAAACTCGGTGGGACTGATGTGCTAGGGCTTAGGGCAAACATCAACTTGGTAAGACCGAAGTGAAGTAATAAGGCAACATAGAAGATTGTCAAGACAACTCGGTGTGACCGATCGCAATTTCGGTGAGACCAAAATAATTGCAACAGGCAACACAGAGTTTGCAAGGCCATCTCGGTGAGATCGAGGTCCGTATAGGTGTGATCGAACTGTTAGGGTTTCTGGCAGTGGCTATGTCAAATAAACTCGGTGGTGCCGGATAGGAAATATCAGTGGGGTCGAGTTTGACTATGGGTTTTGGACATATTTGGAATGATAAAGTGGTTGAGGGCTTTGGAGGAATATCACTAAGCATTTTGAGCAAGTAGACCATTAAGCAACACCTCATTCCCTTTTAATTGTATTGGCTTTCCTATGGACTCAATGTGATCTTGGATCACTAAAATATAAATGAAGAGTCTTGAGCTTTTGTCAATATGTGTCCTTAGAATTTTGAGGGGCTCACATCTCTAGTCCATGCCATGCCACTCATTGAACTTTCTGAAATATTAAACTTGAATGGATATTAGTTCAATGAGTTATATGTTGTTATGAATTACCAAAACCACCCAGGGATTAGTTGCACCTTCAATCTCTCCCTTTTTGGTAATTGATGACAACATATAGATCAAAGCTTCGCCAAATGATAATATGAATGAAATACATCGTCGCTTTGAGAAGTATGTGATAAGCAAGAGATCCCCCTGAATTTGTGCATTATTTTAAATTTACGTTTGAATGCAAATGTACAATTGATTAGGATCATGGGTCACTCTTCCATGTCACATACATCTTGGTGGAGCGCACAAAATGATAAGAGTTAAATAACATGCACTCATCGCCAAGGATACAAGTGATTGATCATACATGAACATTCATAGATATGAGATATGACCATGCAAGCACACATTAAGCATAATATGATCAAACACATGATCACATAAGTATCTCACGAGCATAACACAAATTATAGCATAGGAAGCAACATCGCCCTTAGGAACCAATGACGGAGGCAGCGGGAGAGGGAAGCGGTATTGCAGGGAGCGGATGTGGACCTCGAGGAATAACGTTCACCCCCATCGCGCTCGCCCCCTGAACCCCTTCCATCCAGCCATCGACAAGGATCGCGTCGTCTGACCAAGTTGAGTCAGAGGATGATCTGGACACGGGTTGGGAGGGTACTCTGAAGTGTTTTCCTCTGACACAAAGGGCGGCGGATGTTGCCTTTCACTCGTCAAATCTCCAACGAGCGTGGACAAGCACGGGAAGTTGCGGCCCTAGTCTGCCCACGTACTGTTCGGCGAAATGATAGATTGGGACTTACCACTTTTTTGAACATTGAATGGTCCTACATTTGAAGTTGGCGGAACCTCAAACCCTAATCCCAACAAGAAAAAGAAGGCAAAGGTGCCCAAGGCAAGAGGTCTGGCACTCACACTTTTGAGGATATCTTGTTGGTTAAATCTTGGTTGGCCACAACCTTGGACCCCATATGCATGTGGGAGAACAAAAGGGCAATGGGTATTGGGAGAAGATCCACAAGCACTATCATGAATAGAAACAGTATGTGGAGCTGCATCCTATGATGACCACCCGCAATGTGGCATATCTTCAACATCGATGGGAGATCATTCAAGGGGAAGTGAACAAGTACGTCGACTCTATGCACAAGTGTTTGTCCGCCATGGAGCTCGGGTGGTGTGCAAGAGTAGGAGGTGGGACGGCGGCCATCGTGGACGCGAGAGACGAGAGAGGCGGACGACGGCCTGGGTGGCGGAGCTCGCCGGCCTTGCGGGGCGACGCGGCGGCGCACCATGGGAGCTCAGAAGCCGGCTCAGTTGGGAGGGGAAGAGGGGAAAGGGGGCAGCACACGGTGGCGGCCTGCCGCCGGCGGTGGGCGGCGCCGGGGCTCGCCGGTGACCGGCAGATCCGGTCGGTGGCGTTCGAGCGCGGGGCGTGTCGTGCATCTCCTGGCCTGTGGCGGCTGCTGGGGTACGGCTCTGGCCGTTGTGTTTTTTTTTTGTTTTAATGTTGACTAGGATTTTGACTCGTCAAAACCATTCGAAACAGGTGAAAAAACCAGCACATGGTTGTTTTTTGCACGGTTTTGTAAGTTGGGGGTTGTAATCTAGTCAGTTTCGTAGTTCAGGGTTGTGTTTTAGAGTTTGATGGTAATTCGAGGTTGTAATGTGGACTTCTCTCCATTTCAATTGCTTGTTATTTGTTGCATTCTCGTTGTTATACATACATTTTTTGCTAGACGGTGGTGGCAACCACTATGTATGAAGAAACGGAGAAGAAGCCATTTAATTTTCACCATTGTTGGGTGTTATTGAATGACAAACCAAAGTGGACATAGCTTGTGGAAGATCTCAAGGCTGGTAAGAGGAAGAATGATGAATCTCAAGGTGAGGAGTGATGCCGCGGCGACAGAAATGCCCTACACATTGAAGGCTTTTTTTTTTAATAAGAGAGAACAAGAAAGAGGAGAGGTGCAAGCTCATGTGGGATGCACAAAAGGACGGGATGATGGATTGGCACCAGGACAAGAAACTGCAAATTGAGAGGGAGAATATCGATCTGGAGCAGAAAGAGACAACTACCAAATGGGAGCTCGAGAAGGCCCGGACATTTGGAGAGATGGGGCTTGAGAAAGAGAGGTTGCAACTTGCTTGAGACGCGAAGAATACGAAGATCATGTTGGCAGAGGATGAAAGCCTGTTAGATGGGCATGCAAAGAAGTGGCTCGTGAGGCTGAAGAAAGAGATCAATGAAAATGAACGTAGGAAGCACGAGGCGACGAGAGCGGCATGGATGATACTCCCTCCGTCTCATAGTATAAAAATGTTTATGAATAATTTGAAAAACGTTCTTATATTATGGGACGGAGGGAGTAGAATTGAACATGAGCGACGTACGCGTCAAACATATAGTATTTGTCACGTACGTACGCATACAGGTATACTGTCCGTATTTTGAATGAAGGGAGCGAGGAGCGGTGAGTTTTAAACTTTTTTGAAAACTAGAGTAGAAGAGCAGAGCAGTGAAGCCACCCTCCCCACCCACCCATCCCTTCTCCCTTGTAAAAAAGCAGAGACTTTATCCTGCTCGCCGGCTGTAAAAGCCGAGGAGAGGACGCCGCGGCCTCTAAAACCCTCGTCACCCGCGTCCTCCCTCCACCTTCCCCACCCCCGTCCTCCCTCACGCCGCACAGAGCATCGTACCTATCCCCTGCCCCCGCGCCGCACAGAGCAGAAGGCAGCGACTCGCCCGGTCATGGCGTCTTTCGCTGTCTGCTCCGTGGACTCCGACGCCGTCGCCGCCGCCGCTCCGGCCGCCGCGGTCACCCTGGCGAAGAAGCTCGCCGGCGTGACGGCCACGTCCTCCAAGGCGCTGACGGGCGTCGCCATCGCCGGGAACTGCGTCGCCTCCATCGTGCTTCTGATCCCGATGTAAGTAGGCCGACCAGCAGCGATCGTTTGTAAAACGCAGAGATTTATTGGCGGATTCGTCCTAGGCAGTGCCTTTCTTTGAGTTTTGGGTGGCAGAGGGCGCACGGTTTCGCGTCGTCGATGGCAGAGGGCGGAGATCTTGGCTTGGCTTGGCTTGTAGGCAGAGGCAGAGCAGAAAGCCGGGGCCTTTTGCGTTGGTGTTATAAACCTGCTTAGAACAGATCGGGCGTTTGGGAAGGGAAGGGAAGCAGGCACGGCCCCTTTGTTTTGGACAGTGCTGGTAGGGATCAAGCTCACCGCCGGCCAGGGCGCTAGTTGGGAAGCACACAGCTTTTCTACAAGAGCCCACTTCTTTGTTGCTCTGTGGATGGAAGCACAGATATTTGCCTGGTTGCATTGTATCCCAGATTTGGTTTTGGTTTAGAAAGGAGCGAGTTTTTTCCTGCACAATTGGTGAATGCATCTTGTGTCCGTCGTATAGCAACCGTAGCTCCTGCAATGTCAATGCAATCTGTTGTTGGGGGATACTCCTATATATTTGGTGGATTGATTCATCTTGATTAAAAGATCACGTTCCAGCCGGGCCCCCTAATTTGTTTTCGATACTGCATGCATGCTGGTAGTGGTAGGGATGGAGCTCACTACTTTACTAAATTCTCTTATGCTTCTTTTCTTTACGGAGGGAGTATTTGCTTAGTTGCATTGTATCCCAGATTCATTTTGGTCTTGGTTTGGTGAAGAAAGGAGCGTGTCTTCTTGTACAAATATGAATGCTTGTTGGGTTGGGAAATACACCTATATATTTGGAGGAGCGTGTCTTCTTGTACAAATATGAATGCTTGTTTATTTGGTCGATTTAGTATTGATTTAAAGCATTCATCTTCTTCATGTGCAGCCTCACATTCATCGTTCCCGTTGTGAAGGCTCACAACCTCCAGGGGAGGAACCCCTTTGCGTTCTTGTCGATGACGTTTGGATGCGCCGTGTGGATTATCTACGTCGTCCCATCAATGCCAAAGACGCTCCCCGTGCTCACGGTGAACGGAATCGGCATCGTGATACAGGCAGCATACCTCGCCTTCTTCCTGTGGTACGCCGGCGCTGTCTTGCGCAGGAGGACAATCAAGCAACTGCTGGGAGTGCTGGCCGTGGCTGCGGTGCTGGCCACCCTTATGATTGTGCTCGTCAAGGTGACAAAAGTCTGCTCCCCCAAGTTCATGGGCATCATCGCCGCAACCTTCAGCACCGCCTCCTTCCTTGTCACCATGATTATGGACATCGTGAGTTCATCAACACAATCTTCTCTCCCTCGTCTTTTGTTCTACGTACAGTACGCGGGATTGGACTGGGCATACATACATACATACATACATACATACATACATACATACATACATACTCTGTTGTGAAGCTAACCATGACACTTTGTTGGTGCTTGACCAGATGGCCATGAAGGACAACCGGATGAGCCAGCACATGCTGCAATTGTGCGGCAACCTGGTGAACGCCATTATCTGGACTTTCTATGGCTTCATGAACATCCCCGTCAGCGCGATCGTGCTGGTAAGACAAACACAAGCCCATTCCATGCACGCACACAAGCTTTTCCCTCTCAGTCTCTACGATCTACTTGGTGCATGGTGCCACTCCAGCTGAACTCTACTGCGGCTTTACGCAGGTGCCAAACATAACGGGCATCGCGACCACCGCTATTCAGATCATCGCCAACGTTGCCTTCTACATCTGCCGACGCAACCGGAACCAGGGCAGGCCTGCCGCCGCCGCCGCCGCCGCCGCATGAGCGCTCATGATGTTGTTGTGTGTTCTGCATATCTGAACAATTCTCTTGCCGGTGCTGATGGAGCGTGTTCTACATATCTCAACTGTTATCTTTGCCGGTGCTGATGCAGCATAAACTATCATGATTGCTGTCGCGTGTTCCATCCGAATAAATGTAGTAATGTCTGAACTATTTATCTCGTCGATCTGTACTACCTTAATTGACAGTCTCTGCACTACTATATTAATCTGGGATTCCTGCTTCATTTGGCATTTCTTTGCTTGCGTTAATTGGCTGTTAAAACAAAGGTTGCTCCGTTGCTGTACTAGCTTATGCGTAACCATGTGATGTGTTGGTCCTCTTTGCATTTACACTGTTATTATGGACATGTCATACTTCATGTTTGGCGCCGGTCCTCAAAATCATAGCCAAAATATTGTGAAACAGCAACTCTTTTATTCTTTCTTGCCGCGAAAAGTAATCACAAGGACAAAATTTCAGCAACATGCAACATGAAAGCAATGCATGCCAGGACTAGCTAGCCGCAACAGCAACTAAGAATACATGGCGCAAGGCTGCCTCGCAATCTAGTCCCAACAGTACAAAGAATGCTTTGTTCATCGACTGGGGCAGACGAATCTGCAGCAGTTTCCACAAAGACATGTTCTATTATCATTACGACGGCTCTGTTTTTGCTGGTGAATTTCCCCCAGTCCATGTAGCTACTTGTTCCATCCATCTGATCCTCTCCAAGGTTGGACACAAGCAAGAGGCCTTCTTTTGGCTGCAGGCTCGCCTTACCGTACCACGCCGGGCAGCTCACAGCACAAAGAATCCTTCTTCCTTAGGGCTCTTAGTCCTGCCATCAAGTTTGTCGAGTCATTGTTGTCGCTTTCTCAACTGAATCTGCAAGATACCCCATATCAGCAAGAAGCACAAATCGGAAGTGATATTGTATTACATGTTAACAGTGAGCTTTTCATTGGCTACATAATACTGAATTCTCATCCAAGAGCATATACCGAAGACAAGATTACATTATTATTTATAAGAAGGGTACCTTTGATAAATCAGGGAGTTTGACAAGCTGACTCCAAGAATGTTGTTCATGAGCTCAGGTTGGATCATCCCAACCTACCCATACCAGGAAGGTAAAATGTTGACTTCAAATGTACCAATAGATCAGTTCGATTTCAGTTGATACTATTACTATGCCTGCTGACTCTAGAAACGATACAAGCAACTTAATTTTGAAAAACGACAAATAGTTGAGGGTTAAGGCCCTGCCAAATGAACTAAGCAGACTAATCAGTTCTAACTTCTTATACTGATTCTTTTCGTTTTTATTACAAAATATGCTCAAACTGAAGGTAAAAACTTCATATCAAACATATCGAATAACAAGAGCTAGAGGTTACATATTTATTTCACTAAGTGCCATGCCTGATTGTGGCTGCACAGTTTCAACACAGGAATTATTAAAGGCCAACCAAACTAATCGAGCAGAGTAACTTGTTCGTACATTGGTTATTTCCATCCCAAACAAACGGAACTGAACTTGTTTTTATTGTTTCATACTTGATTTACATAGTTTGGAACTAACAAGTCTACATGTGGCACTGGTTAAAAGAAACTTAATCAGTTCTGTAGCATGGAAATACAGCATACCGTTGTGGATACTTCATCAAGCCTGTACAGAGAGAAGGCTTAATAAAATTGAGCACCTTTTTGTAGGCAGTATCAACATTCTGAAACCAGCAGCACAACGTTCATTAAGAGAGATTTGCATATGGCCAGGATGTACAATGGCAATTATCTGAAATATTCTGGATATATCAGTCTCCGTCCTATCTGATGTTGTTCAAACTTCTGACAAGCTTTCGCTGTAATTGGTGTCAAACATTGTCCAGCTTATCAGACAGTGAGTTTTCAACAGCTGCAGGATAGCGCTAATTAGTAAACTATAAAGTAATAACAGTCAAATAGCATATACATTGACAATAGAAACTTTGCAGCCACAATAAGAAAGAGCAAATAGGAACTTCTCAACAGAGTTGACTCAAAGAAGGCTGATACAAACAAAGAATGCAAGTTGCTTAGGGACCTCATCAAATCAAGTTCGGCATGTCAAAGCAGTGATGTTGCAAAGCAAAATGCAAACTCTGCAGAAAATAATAACTAAGAGGTGCTGTAGGATATACCTTGAAATTGTGGAAGTGTAATGTGCTGTCAAAGAATAAGTATCCAATTTGTGTACGTGGAAAGCCTTGAAGATCATCAAGGCATGATTTGATGGTCTTGGTAACTACCTGGAAGAAAGCGCATGAAGAATTTATTCAAATCTTAGGAGCCAAAATATTCTTTTTGTATGAAGAAGAACATCCTAAATCCTACAGCCCTAATCTGCATCGTCAATGATACCAAAAAAATGATGACCCTTAGAAAGAAGAAACTTTCAGAAAAGAAATGTAGAATGTACCTTGAGCAGCCCACTTCAAGCTGCAGATACTGAGGAGGCATCGATACGAAAGAAATAGGAAGGTGGCATTGATGGCCGAACCATATATTCAGTAGGAGAAACAAACTCCATTATCCCTTAGGAAGTTCTGGTCTTTTATCTGTATCATATCTTCTGCCACTAGCATCAAGAGCACAAAAGTACACACCAGGAACTGCAAAGAAAGGAAAATATAAATTTTGGGGAAACTATCCGTGATAAGCTAAGAGGTGAGTCAGCACTAGCACAGATACATACAGATATCCAAACTGACAACCTAAACAGAATGTAAGATCATATAACAGATGATAGTTTTTTCTACTTTAAGCAATATCTCTAAACATAACTACAATTAGTCAAAAACTCAAACGGGTTTGCTTAACAGGACAATTGCATCTCTAGCAGAAGCAGCTCTCTCCACTAGAGTTTGTTCAGCCTAGATCCTTGGCCATGTACTGTACTTGACAAGTAAAATACATAGCTTATGAAAATAAAATCCATAAAATAAGCATTGTAGCTTCTAAACTACTCCGTATTTAACATTGTAATAATAATCCAGGGATTTCCTGTAACAACTTCAGCTTTGGATTAATAAGAGAATGAGAAAGCAGAGTTGGTTACCCCATCAGTAATTTGTGTACGAGCGGAGTAGCGGGCGCAACGGGCAATGACGGGCAGCCGGCAGCACATTCTCCATGGACGGCACCTGCCGAATCCAAGATGAGGCCATTCATCGATCCGGGCGCGCGGCGGCCGGCGGGGGTTTCTCGACGGGATCCCACGCCGCCGCCGCCGGGTCCGGCGGGAGAAGCCAGATTCAGGGGAGGGGGAGTCCACTGGCGCGTACTGAGATTGGAGCGGCAGCGGCGGCGCTCCGGCCCGGGGTATGACGCGGCGAGGCTGCCATTTGGAAACGAGGTGGTGGCGGAGCTATAGCTTTTCTGCGGGGTGGGCCCCGGCTGTCTGTCTACCTCTCTCTCTTCTCTGCCGGAGCCAACTCCTCGGGCTCACGCTCTCGCTAAGAGCATCTCCGTCGCCCCCCCAACATATGCCCCCACGCGACTTTTTCGGCGCCGGCGTAAAAAAAACGCCCTAGTCGCGCCCTCAGGATAACGAAAAGCGTCGGTCCGGCCCTTTTTTCCGCCCGGCGTCGCAAGTCAACCCGCCTACTGGGCTTCGGGGCTCGCCCAAGGAAAAGCGCGGCTGCCCACGCCGTCGGTGAAAAGTCAAGATTTTCTTCCCGACTCGCCCCACCCCCACGCTCTCGCCGCCACTAGCTATATCCGGCGGCCGCCGCCTTCACCGCTAGATAGCCATTCCCGCCGAAAAATAGCGAGGTTTGTCGCGGCGCCACTCCGACAAAGAATTGGCGTTTTGGTATGAGAGGGCGTTTAGCGGCGGTGCACGCCCACCGGGCACAAGGTGTTCGGCGATTTGCTCGCCTCGGCGATGGACTCGGATGACGAAGCGCTTCGCCGCTTCTTTGGAGGAGGAAGCCGAGGTCGACGCCCGGAAGAAGACCATCTCATGGTGCTCGCCGCCCTCGCCCACCGCTGGCGAGCAATGAAAAGCATGGCGAGGTGGCTCGGCGCCGTATGGTGAAAGCAAAGAACGGGCATCGCCTCAAGGCTCTGCATGCTCTACTCCGACTACTTCGCCGATGCTCCACTTCACGGCAACAAAACATTTCGCGCCGTTACGGATGAGCCAAAAGATTTTTCCTCAGGAATGTGAATTCCATCCGAGAGTTCGACAACTACTTCAAATGCAAGATGGATTGCACCGGCAAACTTGGATTCACCTCGATCCAGAAGTGCATGACGGCAATGAGGATGCTTGCATACGGAGCTCCCGGTGACTCACAGATTTACTATGGGCATGGCCGAGTCCACCAAAGATAGAGTGTTTTACAAGTTCTGCCGGGCGGTGGTGGCGGTGTTTGGACCGCAATACTTGAGAACACCCAATGCGGAAGACACCGCCGGATCCTAGCACAGAATGCAGCAAGAGGATTTCCTTGGATGCTTGGAAGCATCGACTGCATATGCATTGGAAATGGAAGAATTGCCCATTTGCTTGTCAGGGGATGTACAAAGGCGCCAAAGGCGGTTGCAGTGTGGTACTTGAGGCGGTGGCCACACAGGACCTCTGGATTTGGCACTCCTTCTTTGGTATGCCAGGAACTCACAATGACATCAACATGCTGCAGTGCTCTCCTGTGTTTGCCAAGCTTGTTGAAGGTCATTCTCCTCCGGTGAACTTCGAGATCAATGGGCGGCACTACAACAAGGGGTACTATTTAGCTGATGGCATCTATCCGAGATGGTCGACATTTATGAAGACCATCTCAAACCCTGTGCCAGGAGGCAAGAACGCCTGGTTTGCGAAGATTCAAGAGGCTTGCAGGAAGGATGTCGAGCGGGCATTTGGTGTGCTCCAATCTCGATTTCTGTTGTCCGGTACCCGCTTCGAGACCTGGTCGAAAGAGCAAATGTGGGAGATCATGACCTCTGTGTCATCTTGCACAACATGATCATTGAGAGCGAGCGGGAAGAGCCGGTGTTTGACATCGAACCATACCACGTGCAGGGTCCTCTTGCCCAAGTTGATCACCAGTTACCAGCAACCTGGACTGCCTACCTCATTATGCGTCAGGAGATCCGAGACCCACAGGTGCATCATCAACTGCAGCAAGATCTGATAGAGCACCTATGGAGGCTCAAGGGCGACGCCGGGCGCGACGTGTGATGAAATATGCGTTTTTATTTGTTGAACTATATAATTTGCATTGAACTATTTGTTGTTGAACTATTTTGTTGAAGTATTTGATTTTTCTGTGATGAAATATGTGATAAAAAATATTTATGTTGATAATTGAACGCCGAGCCACGGCGAACGACGCCGAATATGGGCCTATTCCCGCCCATATGGGCTTTAATTCGCCGAAATGGGGCTGAAAAGTGGGCCAACATCGGCGCATGGGGCCGAGCTGGGGGCGACGACTGGGCGCAAAACCGCCCCCAGCGCCGAATGTATCGTCGGCTCGCCCCCAGGGGCGATTTTTATGCGTCCTGGGGGGCCAACGGCTGGAGATGCTCTAATTTCAGCCCCCGCTAATTTAGGCAATCTCCAACATGGATCATTAAATTCCACGCAAGTGCCTAAACAATCTGAACATTCTTTTTGTCATTGAACAACGGTCACCAAAATTATTTGGACAAGTAGAGAAATTGAGGTCACTGACACAGACAACGCGTTTCGTTTGCTTTTGGGATCAGCCATTTTCAAAACCTTGTTAAACATCGGGTACTTTTGAATTGAAATGTATCATGGAATTAATATTCATATAGATAGATTTGTCCAAGTGAAGTTGGACGATAGGCACACATTTGGTTTAGTTTCATTCCAATACTTTAGGAAAGGGCGGACATTTGGGGCCTGCGGTTGGATGCAGTGGCAAAGCCAGAAAAAAAATTGTCCTCCCGAGGGAGGGGGGGAGGGGGTAATGGTAAAACAGATTGGGGAGGGCCAAATCCTAGAAAAACGAGTTGTTAAGCAAATTAGCATGAAATCCTGGTTGTTAGGGGCGCGGGGGGCTGTTGGCCCCTGTCTCTCTCCATCTGGTTGGATGATCTCTGCCCCTATCGCCACAGACACATTCGGATTTGTCTTTGGACATTTGGTGTCGTCTAAGTTTGGTGATTTGTGGCCGAGTTGCCCTTTTACATTCGGACCGGACAGTCTGGATACTTTTATGCCTCAAATGATGACCCTAAATTGTGGCCATGGACACGAGCGGCCACCTCAAATCCCCTAGCCCCGATCCAAATCCGAGGGAGGAATAAGGCTAGTGCAGACCGCGAGAGCCATATCTCGCTTATAGCAAGACTAGCTTTTGACTCACCTGAAGGTTTTTGTGTTTTGTACAATACTAGCGGGGCCATTTCACAGTGCTCGCTCGTTGCAGCGGTGTTCGCTGTATTTTTATCTAATTTTTTCTTTCTTCATGGGTTTTTTGTTTATATTTTGTTTTTTACCGGCTTTTTAGTTTTGGTCCTGGTTTTTACTGGGTTTTCTTTCTTTCATTTTTTTGGTTTTCATCCTTTTTTGGATTTTTATTTACATTTCTATTTTCCTTTACATTTCCTTTGGTTTTCTTTGTTGGTTTTCAGCGGGTTTCTTCATTTTTGTTTGTTTTATTCTCGATTTTTGCACTTTTGCATTGGTTTTCTTTATTTTTTAGGTTTCTTTTGTTTGTTTTTTTGGTTTTCTTTGGTTTTCTTTGGTTTCTATTTTGTTTCTTTCATAGTTATCATCGTGTTTTATTTCTCATTTTTCTTCATGTTTTCTTTGGTTTTTATTCCTTTTTGGGTTTCAACAGTTTTTTTTGTTTTTCTATCGGTTATCACCGTCCCCCATTCTTTTCGCACTTAATAATTTGGTTCTGTTTTTCTTTTGTTTCTTTTTTAGTGTTAGTTGTTTTAGTTTTCCTTTATTTCTTTTGGGTTTTCATTCTACATTTTCCATATACGTCAATACCATTTTTCAAATACACGTTTAACATTTTAAATACAATTTTTACATATTTGATACATGTTCAACATTTTTATACACATATTTTTAACATTTTTCAAATGCATGAATAAAATTTTCAAACACAAGATTAACATTTTTAATACATGCTCAAAATTTTCCTATACACATTTTAGCATTTGCAAATGCTTGATTAACATTTTGAAATATAAAACAAACATTTTGCATGGTCAACATTTTATACACTTTTAACAGTGTTTTAAATCCTTCATTAACAATTTGAAACTACTTGTTTAACATTTTTCTTCAATGCTCGATTAATATTTTTGAATACAATCATTTTTTTCACACACATTGTATATTCGTTGAATACATTTTTGTATACATGAGAAAATATTTGCTTTATACACATTAGCATTTCTCAAGTACCAGTTTAACATTTTTTAATACATGGTCAACATTTTTTCTATACACATTTGAACAATTTCAAATGGTTGATTACCATTTTCAAATACAAGTTTGAATTTTTTTATTGCACGGTCATCATTTTATATGTACATATTTAGTAATTTTAAATTTCTTGATTAATATTTTTGCAATACTTGTTTTTTTTCTTCAAATGCTAGATTAGCATTTTTAATACATGGTCAACTTTTTCAAATGTATTTTTATGCATTTATTGTATAGATGAGAAACATTTTCTATACACATTTAATATTTTTCAAATCCTTGTTTAACCTTTTTTCAAATGTTTTATGTAAAGTGTTTTTGGGTAATATATTAATTGAGAGTATTTGGAGGTATAAATGAAAGTAAAAAAAATGAAAACAAAAAAAACAAGGTTGTGGCCTCCCGCGGGCCTGGGCTACCCGGTTATTGAGACGCCTGGCGCAAGAGGATGTTATGTCTCGCTATAAGCGGGATATAGTGATGCACACTCTGGACGGTCCATCCAACCTATTGTAGTTGGACCTCGTCTCCCACAACCACATCTCCCAATCATCTTCTTCTCCTCTTGATCTGCTTGGCCCACTGGCAATCACAGCCCACAATTCAAAAACTGAGGGTTATCGCTCGAGGGCCTTCGCCCAGCCGGCTGACCGTAGGCGCATCCAAATGCATTGATGATTACCGTTGGAGATGCCCTTAGCCTTGGATCCACTGTGCGAAGGTAATCCAACAACCTCTCTTTTCCCCGGTCCACGGTCACAACACATACAATGTATCGTTATTTGGAGTGGCGGAGATAGGATCCAGGCCGGGGTGGGGTGGGGGAGGGGGCCTGTGCCCGAGGCGTGAGGATTTATTCCTTTGTTGACTGTAGCGTTTTTTATACTGTTAATCACTGTACCAATGAAGCAGGCCGGGAGCCCGATGCTACCTTGGCTCCGCCCCTGGTTACTTGCTCGTCACATGGAAGGAGCTGTGTGCTTGGCATGCCGGTTACGTGACGTGACCGAGTCATACCTTGTGGATGCAAAGTGGCACCATAAACCATAAACCAACATTCGATAAATCACGAGTGGACATGGTGCCACGCGAGGATGGTATCCACACCATTCTTCTTCGTGATTCGTGTTGTATTTACACTGCCAAAACGTATATTGGTCGTATTCCATGTATAATAGATGAGTATGGCCCACGGATCTGCACAAGTGCAGTTAAAGCCCCATTGATGACCACACTGATCCCACATTATTGATTACAGGAGTTCTTTCAGTTATTTGCAGCGTACATTAACCACAACCTGCACCACTGCATATATTTTCTCCCCATCCCTTGTTCATTCTGCAGCTCCTTTCGCACTCATCTTGCTTCTCTTGTTTTTGCTCTTCGTTCAGGGCATGGCTAGCTAGAACTCATACATGGAGATTTAGAGTTTCTTTTCAAAAAAAATGGAGATGTGGAATTGTAGCTACAGCAGTTCATCTCTCTCTCTCTCTCTCTCTCTCTCTCTCTCTCTCTCTCTCTCTCTCTCTCTCTCTCTCTCTCTCTCTCTCTCTCTCTCTCTCTCTCTCTCTCTCTCTCTCTCTCTCAGCTTTGGTAGTTATGTGTCACTCAATGACTGTCTAAAAGCAATCCATATTCCTCACCCTCTCTTTCTCTCAGATCTTCTTTGTCGTGCCAACTTTTTATATCCATCAGCTCCTACAACAACAACATTTTATGTTCATGTCATAGTGTTATTCATGCCTTATCAATGTCCTACATCGATTCTCCAGCTCCTCCTATGGAGTTTTTTTTTACTATGTGGCTGAATCATAGCTCACACATCAAGTAATCCCGTGTAAATAAATTTGCTCTATACCCAGCCAATCTGATGATAAGATTCAACAATGTCCTTCATACACCCACCTGCATGAAGTATATCTAAAATACATGCCCTGCACAAGCCACCCCATTAACTCGTACTGGCTGCATAAAGACTTGTAAATGCTATGCAGGCCATCAAGTACCCAGCAGGGATTAATTCAACACATCTGACATAGTGCCAAAACACAACTACCAGACAAAGTGCATACGAATTTAAAGTGCCATGGCCCACTCACTGCTGCGTATTCCAATGTATTATTGAGTAGGTGTGATCGTATTGGAAAATGTCCTATATTAATTAGTAATCTCAAAGCACAAGCGGGCGGCCGAGATTTCGGCATCGCGTGGCACCATGTCCCAAAAATCCGCGTCGAACCAACATTCCCCTAAAAAAACCATAGACCAACCCTTCAAGAGTGCGTGGACAATGGATTGTACAAATTGTAGGATGACTAATATTTCTGTTGTATTGTATTTGATTTGACCCTTATGAGGTATATATGGAGTACAAAACTTGAAGGGGTAGGAACCCTATGACTTGAAATACAATATTGACTCTAGAATCCTAGTCTATATCTCTAAGTCGTACACATATACGTATTCTAACATTCTCCCTCAGTCGTAGCGGGAGTGCAGCGGACGATTGTGAATGAATTGAAAGTCTTGTGTTTTTGCCATCTTGTCCGCTGCGCCATAGTCAACTACCTTTTTGATGGGTTGACATCTAAGGCAGTGACTTTTCTTTCTCCCCTCTATTCCCTCTCACAGTCACAACATGAGTGGAGTGGACGCCAGTGATGTTGCAGACGCTATTGACTGGAGTTCTTGTCGATGAGCAGCTATAGACGTAGCCCTGTATGTCGATGTCGAGGTAGCTGATCATGGTGATATAGCCGTGGTCGATGATGTGGTTTTGGTGGATGATGAAGCCGCATAAAACCGAAGGCGCCAAAAAAATGTGCTATGTTGTGTGCTATGTTGTACAATAGAACTTAATTAGCCAGAGGTAATTTGAGATAAAACTTTTAACAGAATATGGGAAATCAAACGACAGCAACATATTTCAAACTTGACTTTCCACACACCACGCATTAGATATGCCTTAAGGCACAAGTAATTTCGATTAGGCTAGGAAACGAGCAGGTTTCGATGGCGGCGCCGCAGCTAGCATGTTCTGTGAAGACAAGGAGTGGTTTTCAGTGTTCCTTGCACGCATCCATCTTTTTTTGGGGTGAGGGGAGAGGTCATCATGGCTAGCTTTATTGAACTAAAAAACAATTACATCGTCTACTAGTTGGCTAAGTAAAAAATCCGGTTGTTCATTAGCCCAACTATTGTCACACTTATTACAGAAACTCAACTTTGCTAGGTCATGAGCAACAGAATTTGCATCACGAAAACAATGCTTAAAGATGACCTTCCCTATTGACGTAGCTATATCAATGCATTCCGGAAAGATTGCCGCTGCCGCATCCCACCATTGACCCTGGCCTTGACAGTAATTCACTACATTCGGAGAATTGGATTCTGCTTCAACTCCGTTAAAACTTAAAACCCAGAGAATTTGCCAGATTTAGTCCATCGCGCATTGCCATTGCCTCAACAGTCATAGCATCAGCTACGTTTTGGACAAACCTACATTGAGCTGCTATGATTATTCCTTTTGCATCACGCAAAATTGCCGCGGTTGCAGCCAAGCCATCCTCTACATGGAACGAGGCATCAACATTAAGTTTAACGAAGTTGGGGTCTGGTCTCGTCTACTTATGTGCACACATCCATCTTAATATAGCAGCGGTCATTTAGCAAACAACAACAACAATATTTAGCAGTGACAACTTTGCCTTGCCGCACAGCCCGTTTGGTAGATTGATCTTCTCATCGTCCATGCCGAAGGCAATGGTTTGGCCTATGAATAGCATAAACATATGTACCACTTTTATATGTGCAGTGTCTATTGATTTATAGAGAGACAAGATTTCGTAAAGATAGATTAGAGAGACAAATACTTGCATTGTGCAGTCCTGGCAGAGCACAGGAGATATAGGGACAGCAACGCCAGGGTGAGAACAGGGACCGTGTGCTTGTGCATCCTCTTATGTGAACGTGATCTATGGTTGTTGATGATAAATATATGTGTTCTCCATAAGCTTGCTTGCTGTCAAGTGTCAACACATGGCTCGTGTATATATAAAGGAGAAAGTGAGAAGGGAGATTCCGGTGCTATAACTTGTCCCGATCCCATGCAGAATAAGATCAAGGAATTATTATCTTAATTCATAAGATCATTAAGAGCCACACGTGCATAAATCTAGTTCTTAATTTTGAGATCATTTTCCCCTTTTTTTACACAAATTTCAGAAAATTGGTAGCGAAATAAGAACTATGATATGGAAATTGCTGTTTTCTGGAGTTATCCATCTCCCGTTGTTAGATGCTTTTGTTTCAAAATTGTGATATGGAAATTGCCATTAGCCGGAGTTACGGATCCCCTATTTTCAGATGCGTATGTTTCCAAACCGTGACATGGAAATCAGTTTGCTAGTGCAGGACACAACGGCAGCAACGGTTTTGTCCTTCCGTGCAGAGTCACTGATGGGTGGGATCCTGGATCCACTCAGGTAAGAAAGATTGACTCGATCGTGTCAAGACACTGACAAAACGGACTGACCCAGGAGATGAAGAAAAAAAAGATAATCAACCACCTTAATTTACTTACCTTCTGAACCAATTCCACTTTCATTTGCTTAAATTTCTAATCAAGATATAAGGTAATCCACGAGCATAATTTGATGAACATTTATTTACATAATCACATTATTATTGACAGGTAAATCACAAGCTAATGTACTAGTGCTAAATATTTATATCCCATTGCAACGCACGGGCATTGTTCTAGTCAAACATATACAGCTAGCTAGTTAGTATTTGATTGCCTTATTGCCTCCAGGACGGAGTACTGTTAAACCATAGAAACTTCTGTCAGCCGATACCAACGCACTGAATAGGTAGTGCGAATGAGATAAAGAACCTGATTAAGAACTCAGATTGGTATACACATGCTAACCCAAAATACTATGCTAACCTGGAATCTGGCCATATGACACGGCATGCGCTTTTGATAGCAGTATTCATTCTCCCTTTACATATTAGTATATTCTATTTTTTCATGGATTACGGACCTACTAGCTTGATTGATATAGGAATATTCCATGTAGAAGACACGAGACTATTAGTTAATTTACTACTAATTTTATACGTCCAACTCAGGTATTCAATTTGGCTCCCGGGAGCATAAGTCTAAGCGCAACATGACAAATCAAACTGTAACAAAGCTATGCTTTCGAAAGCGCTTGATTATTGCAAACTTATTTTCCGAACATAAAGCATCATCATATGTACCTTGTGACAAAAATAAATATGCGAGCAAATTAATTTGATTAGGCAGCAGGTAAAGGAGCAGGATTCATCATCGCCGTCTCCACCGATAGCAAGTCTTCCGGAGAAGATGAGGGTGGATTGTCACAGTGTCTCTTGCACGCGTCCATGGTTAGGAAGCAGCTATCGTTTATCAGGCAGCAGTAGCAATATTCAGTGGTGCAATGCTTGTTCTTGCCGCATAGTCCGTTCACAAAGTTGATCTTCTTGTCGTGTAGGTCGGCGATGGTTCGGCCTGCGGAGCAACATGCAGATGATGAAACATTTTTTTCTTTCGAGAAGGAGATGATGAAACAATGGTGAGAAACTTGTCTAAGGCAAGAGACGAAAAGAGAGAAGCAAAAAAACAAGGAACAAAAAAGAATAAAGAAATCACACGTGCATAGTAAGAAGTAATTTGATGAGCAGGGGCGGAGACGGGGTGCGAGCAGGGTCAGACACCCCCCGTCGCCTCCCCCCGCCCTAATAGGTTTCGTTAGGTTCTAAGTATAGTAGTAGTTTAGACTTATATGTATATCTGGCTGACCTGTCGTAGTTATACTTTATTTAGCGCTAATGGCCTAGCATGCCAACTTCCCAGCCCAAAGGCCCAAAGCATCGCTGATCGCTAGGTTATACATAGGGGTCAGGATTACATCCGCCCATCAGATCGAGCAGTTAATTTCCTATCCTTTCCATAATTATGTTCGTGGCTTCTAGCTAGGTCTGCTAGCTCCCTACGTTCTTGCGCCGTCAGCCGTCGCAGCGTCACTTCTCGGCGTTCTCGCGGCTTCCGCCGTTGTCGTTGTGGCACAGCCGCACAGAGCTGAGGGCAGTACACTCCCAGGGAAATTGAATCTATGAGAGAGATCACATTTACTGGTCTGTAATACCGGCGTCACACATAAACAGATATAGTTCCAAGGAATCAAGGTACGCCACTGGTAAATAGTAATCCATGTGAATCAGTACAAATTCGTTTCAAACCAATGATTTATTTTACTAATTAGGTAAGATTGTAATTTAGAAATCTGATTTCACATCTTGTTTATTATTTCATGGAAAATAGAGACATTTTACAAACTCATTTGCTTCGAGCTCAAATATCACTGAGAATACAACTTGAGGAGCAACCTATTCTACGTGATAATTCAATCTTATGTTATTACCAAACATATGTTTCCATTCATATCAATTCTACTTTTGAGACTATATTTTTGTGTTGTGTCTCTGAAACGATTATTTTCTTTCTTGCCCCCCCTATGTCTAAATCCTGGCTCCGCCCCTGTTGATGAGCTTGGCTTTAAGACAAGGAGAAGATAAAACCGGTTAGAGAAACAGAAGAGAGAAGTACAGAAATCACACGTGCAAAAGCTTGATGAAAGACGATTAGTATCATCCATCACAAAGATAAAACGGAGAGAGAAGTTGTAAACTTTGATGCATATATATTCTTACATTGCCCGATGGTGGTGGAGCACAGGAGATGCAGAGACAGCAGGGCTAGCGCAAGGATGCCGATCGTGTGCTTGACCATGGTAGTGGATCGATCGATGAAAATATATTTGTGTGTTCTACTTCAACTACAAGATTGCTTGCTGTGAACAAAGAGCTCGTGTGTATATATGGGGGCTTCGAGATCCGGCGCTATAAGTCGTCCCGATCCCCTGTGGGAAAGATCAGGCGATAGCATTTGGAAAGATTCTGTATTTCTTTCAGATCGATGTGCTTTTTTTTTCTCTCCTTCTTTGGACAAGTTTCCAAAATTTGGTGGTAGTGATAGAATACGAACTGTCATATGGTAGTTACTGCTTGCCGGATTTATCTCCGGCTTTCGGTAGTGTGTGTTTTCCGTCTACGATATGGAAATTATCACGTAACTTTTAGAGGGCACGTTTTAGTCCCATGGCTAAAATAGTGGGACTAAAACTTGTTAGCCTCATTTATGCTTGGATTCAAATACTAAAGAAACTAAAATCAAGTTAATGAGTTATTATCTTTCAAACCCTCCAATCCAGAAATCGCATGTGTTTAAGGCGAAAAGTTAAATGAGGAGAGAGAGGATTAATCCACATTTTAATAGGAATATCCCAAACTAAAAAAATTTAATCTCTAAGACTAGTTTTAACCCCTCTTTACTACATGATGCATGCACAACTCCTCCATGCTACATGCACGTCAAGCTAACTAACTCCAACACACGCACGCACACGGACTCACGCGCGCACACACACACGCACCTACGAACCTGACGCGGCCACACACCGCCATACACACATACGCCATGCCGCCGCTACGTCCCACACGCCCCGCCCGTCCCGCGAGTCACCGACACGCCCGACGAACCCGACAAGCCCGACGGTATCAGTGTGTCCCACCCGTTTCGCGCGCATCCGACGCGCCGTAGCTTATTCCAACACACATCCCCTAAGCCACGGCCTAGAGGAGTCCATCGTCGTCGACGTTGGCACCGGCCAAGAGAGCCTGCTCCGCCGCCGGTCCTTTCCGCAGTTGCGGGCACTCGCGCCGGAAGTGTCCGTGCTCCCCACACTTGTAGCAGCGCCTGCGCCTGTTGCCGCCGCTCCCCGACGCCAAGCTGCGCCCGTCGTCGTCGTCCCGTGCTCCGCCTTGCCGCCGCTCCCGCGCTCGCCACTACACCGCCGTGAACAGGAGCTGTCCGTCTGCCCGCTCGCCGCTGTCCTGCCGTCGACACCGAACTCGCTCGTCGAACGCACGCAGCCGCCCGAGCGCTTCGTCGAACGCCATCGTCGTCACGTCTTGGAACTGCTCGACACCGGCGACGACGGGGAAGAGCCGATCCGGCACCGTATCCAGCAGCTTCTTAATGAGCGCCGCGTCGCCAAGCGTCTCCCCGAGGTTGGCGTACCTCGCCGCCATCGCCGCGAGCCTCCCGCCGTACACGTCGAGCTCCTCGCCGTCCGCCATCTTCAGGCGGTCAAATTCGCCGCGCAGCTTCGTCAGCCTCGCTGCACGGACCCGATCGGCGCCCACGAACCTCACCTTCAGGGAGTCCCATACCTCCCTGGCGGTGAGCTTCGTCGACACCTGCAGCAGCACACCTCCGGCAAAGCCCCGAGAAGCAACGCGCGCGCCATCTTATCCTTCCGCGCGTTCACCGCCACGTCGCCCGGTGCCACATCCTCCCATACGGTGTGGACATCGAGGATCGCCTGCGCCTTGATGGCCCGGACCGTGTAGTTGTCCGCGGTCAACATCGGCATCGCCATCGTCGCCGATACGCCCGCGCCGCTGCCGTGTGGGACGAGCGCCATGGTCGCTGGTGATCGCCCGAACCGAAGCTCAGTATACCAATTGTTGTTGCAGCGCGCTCTCTCTCTCTCTTAGCTAGAGGTATAAAAAGGAAGAGCACACAGTACACTGGAGTTTCACCCGGCTTCACAGCCCTGTTACTATTCCCCAAGCACCCAAACTCTTCTCAGCAAATACATGATCGCGTCCGCGGCTTTGTAGTCCTGCAGCTACGCAGCGCTCACGTCTCCTGCGCATACATGCACGTAGCAGAGCGAGCGATCCGCCCGGCCAGCGCGCACGACGCGCTCGATCCATCTGATCGTAACAGCCTCCCTACTGCATGGTGCATGCACAACTCCTCCATGCTACATGCACGTCAAGCTAACTAACTCCAACACAGGACAGGCACGCACACGGACTCACGCACATATGAACCTGACGCGGCCACACACTGCCATACACACACATACGCCACGCCGCCCCGCCGCTACGTCCTGCACGCCCCGCCCGTCCCGCGCGCCATCGACAAGCCCGACGAATCCGACGAGTCTGACGGCATCAGTGTGTCCCGTCCGTCCCACGTGCACCCGACGAGCCCGACTACACTCGCGTGGCTTATTCCAACACCTACCTCCCTTACCAGGGCACCCGTCCTGGTGAAACGAGATGGGAGTCTGTATGGCTATGATAAGCCGTCGCTGCGGGTGATGGTATGCGCGCTGCAGAAAGAGCCAGGCAATGGCAAGAGGCAATGGGTGGCGAGGGAAGGTCGGATCCTCTGTACGTAACCTCACCCTATTCCTTGGGGCTCCTGCAAGCTTTGCCACACGTCTAGATATAGGTGAAGGTTGTGCCTATTTTGTACATGGTGATCAAACAATTGTACATGGTGATTTCTCGACCAAAAATACCGTCTCGCAAGGATCCATCGACTATGTACAATCATCTCCGTTGCATCTCACGCCCGCCGGAAGGTATTCGGCCGGACCGGTCCCTGCAGTCCGGTCAAAGCAGGAGAAGAGAACACACAGATTTCTCAATGCGTGTAGAGTTTTGGTATTTATTTCGAAGTCTTCCAGCTTTACCCCTTGAACAATATACACTACTGAAGGTGCGATCTCATTTTTGCAGAAGGACAGAAATGATGGCTTTACGTCTAGTTTACATATTGCAAAATCTATTGCATCTGCCATCGATATCGACCCTATATTTCCGACAAAACGTCTTGTTACGAGAAAAAGACACTTTGATGAAAATAATGACGATAGATGTAGCGATTACTTCACTAACCAACAGATTTGAGGATTTGAAGTCATTTGAAAGTATATTTGGTTTCTTAGTCAACTCCAAAAATTGAAGTCTTTGGATGATAATGAACTTATAGAATGTTGCACTAAATTTTCAAATACATATTCTCATGGTAGCTCATCAGATGTTAATTTAGATGATTTCTGTTATGGATTAAGAGTGCTTCAAATGACTTTGCCAAATAGATTAATGTCCGCAGATGAGATTTTTGATTTTGTTAGAGCTGCAGATTGCTATTAAAATGTGTCCATTGCTTATCGAATTCTCTTAACTGTTCTTGTTACTATAGCATCTGCTGAAAGAAGTTTTTCAAAACTAAAATTACACTACTAGGGAAAAGCCTAGCAGCAGCGCGGGTTTTAGGCCTATCAGTAGCGCGGGAAGGAGCGCTAGCGCGGGAAGGAGCGCTACTGATAAGACGCTACAACTAAACCTTAGCAATAGCGCGCCTAGGTCCACGCTACTGCTAAATTGACTTAGTAGTAGCGATTCTTCAGAACCGCACTACTGGTAATTAGTAGTAGCGCTTCCCCTTTCCCGCGCTACTACTATTATTTAGTATTTTATTTCTTTTTTATTTCATGTTGTATTCATACACCTTTACACAAGTTTTCATACAACAGGAATTTAGAGATTGTTTTTACATCATAATGAGTTATTACATCACGGGGTGAAAGAACCGTGGACTAGTTTCAAGTGGATGTCCATCCACTTGAAACTAATCTGCGGTTCTTTCACCCAATGATATAATAATATCATCATCATCATCATCATCATCATCATCATCATATCATTAACAACTTATCATCATAATACATCATTGTCAATAACACCTCCTCAAGATCATCGTTTTCATCAATGACATCACATAGCAAATTGGTCACTAGTCGTAATCACAAGTACTCCTCATTATCAACTCTAACACATTACCACATAATAAACATATTGTACCTCATAGGACCTACTACATTCGATTAAGACCTACTACATTTTCTAAGGTAAAATAGCAAAAAACAAGATAGCCCCTGACTCTCCATTATGGAGAATGGAGATTAGCCTGTCTCCAATTCTTGCCTTTCGCTGAATGTTACTTCCAAGAACCTCCTTGCGAATGTCCATACATTTCTTCCATTCTTTGATGATCATGTGTTCACCGGTTTTAGAAATCCGATATGCACAGGTGAGCTCCCTAGATTTACCTGGCAGTATGTTCAGAACTGAGAGGCGACCATTCAGAGACATCAGATGAGGCACACAATCCATCGGGAGTTTCTGTTGAAAAACATAATAATAACTTCGTAGTTAGCAATGATGTACTAGTTTTAGAAGTATGCAAAAGATGCACGGATGTCGTAATAGTAAAAAATCTTACCAGGGTATCTCCAGAGAAGTTACCGTGGTTCAACACATGCACTAGTGGCACGTATTCACCATAATTTGGAGGAGTTCGATAATAGTTATTGTAATTCTCAAGAAGAGTACAAAATGCGATCAGATGATTTTTCTCCTTATACGTTAATTCGGTGCCATCAGTGTAGTGGGTTTTATCTACCATCTTCCGCACAGTCTTTGAAGAATCAAAATAAGCTGTCAATGGAAATAAGCTATCAACTATTTTGAAATAAGCAATATAAATTAGTTAATAACTATGTTTGAGAAACTTACATAGCGTTACAATCGGAAGCGTATCAACAAGGACCCAAATGTCCATATTGTCTTGCTCGATGTCAGGATCACCAAGATCCATGGTGACAATCATACCCTCATAAAAACCATACATTTTGCAAAGTGCTTCCCAATTTTGGCAACCAAAATGGGTTACGCTCTGAGCATTGCATAGATTTACTTTAAAATCCATATCATGATGGGTCCTTAGGTGTATTTTCTTTGTTTCAAAATTTTCATGGTCTTCAAAACTCATCCTCTCCAAGACAAAGCGTCTTGCATGGCATGGAATAAGCTAGTCGAATTGTAAAATATGAAAATTAGACGTTGAAATAGTTGAAGTCATGCTTAATTACGAAAAAACACTTGTCGTTGTTGCGTCCGTTTCAACATCGAAGGTCTCCTCGAGCTTAATGCTGAAGCGCCGATCTTCGTCCAGCTCAACGAACCTGTCGCACATACCTCGATCGTCGTGGCACCAGCTGCACTCCCCCGGGAGACTGTCGTCGTCCGAGTACGACATTTCCTACGTTCATAATTCAAAGATTAAAAGTGTACATATTCTAGCACAAGTCATGCCAGAATTCACGAAAAAATCCGGCATGACCTTTGCTAAAAAAGGACATATCGAGCGCCTGAAATTTGCCGGAACGGAAATTAATCAACACTCCGGCAAAACATAGGCCACTCGGAGATGTAAACTGAACATGAACGGCCACTTGGGAAACCACATATCCTATTTGAGCAACAACACAAGATATACAAGGATATTTGGCTGGTCTCACCTCGATGTCGGAGGGGGTCGGTGACTGGGACGACGGCGGGGATGTCGGAGGGGGTCGGTGACTGGGACGACGTCTGGGATGTCGGAGGGGGTCGGTGACGGGGACGACTGTGGTCACCTGAAACCGTATAAGTTATCACTATTACATCCCGAATAATTGCTTAAACTAAAAAAATAACAACAAATATGACATGTTCAACTAGTTTTATTAATTCAACTAGTTCTTACTAAATATAAACTTACTTTAAATAGAAAAAAAACTAGTTCTTTCTAAAAATAAAGTAGTTCAACTAGTTATATTAATTATCTTACTAAAAATACATTAGTTCTATTAATTCAACTAGTTCAACTAGTTTATTAATTTACTTAGTAAACTAGTTCAACTACAACTAAAGTAGTTCAACTACAACTACTATTAATCCAACTGCCCTAGTTAACTAGTACCATCACTATAGTAATTAACATCTACTACTAAAAATCTAGTACTAATGTGAACCCTAAATTAACACCTACTACTACTAAAAATCTAGTACTAACTAAGCAACATCTAGTACTAGCTATGAACCCCAAATTAACATCTACTACTACTAATTCTAGTACTAACTAGTGGCAGGGGGTGGGGGGCGACGGAGAGGTAGCTAGGGGTGGCGTGGCGGGATCGGGATCGGGAGGCGGCGGTGCTGGGTGGGCTCGGGTGGCGGCGGTGAGGTCGAGGGCGGTGGGAGGAGGGCTGCCGGCGGCGGAGGGAGGAGGGGCGGCCGTATGCAGAGGGAGGAGGGCAGCGGCGGAGGAGGGAGGGGCGGCCGCAGGCGGAGGGAGGATGTGCGAGGAGGGAGGAGGGACGGAAGGAGGGGAGTACCTCGGCGGCGGACGGACGAAGGCGGCGGCGGCGACGCACGACGACGGTTATCGGCACGCGGGCGAGAGTGAGAGTGTGAGTGAGAGAGAGGGTCGGTGCGCGTGGGGATAAGGTAGGGATAGTTGTAGCGGGTTTGCCGAAACGCGCTACAACTAATCTGAATAGCAGTAGCGCGGTTCATTATAGGGCGCTGCTGCTATAACTAGCGGGGGGCGAGGTCATGGCAATTAGAGCAGTAGCGCGTTTTGCGGAGGACGCGCTACTGCTATTTTCCTTTCAGCAGCGCGTTTTATATCACGCGCTACTGCTAAGTAGCAGTAGCGTTGTATTTTGAGCAGCGCTGCTGGTAAGTTTCTGTGTATAGGCTTTTCCCTAGTAGTGTTACTAAAGAACTATTTGAGATCAATTATGTCACATGAAAGATTGAATGGCTTGGCCATGTGCCATATTGAGAAAGATATGTTGGATAACATTGATCTTGACACTATTATTAGTGATTTTGCATCTAAAAATGCTCGATGGTCTCATTTCACTTGAGTATGCCATTCACTTCTTTTTTGTATATTTTTCAGGTGGCTCCTCATGTTTGCTGATGCAGGTTTGTGGATGGACTGCTGGAGCTGGAGTTGTAGCTTTTGTCATATTGGATCAAGAATTGAGAAAGCTTTCGGGTTGTTGGAGCGTGTATCCTAATCTTGTAATGATCTGATATATCCGTGGACCGTGGTGTATTAAGACCATATTTGCTAATGAAATTTACACTTGCTTTTATAATGACTTTTCGCTGTACATGATAGGCTTGAAAGTTTTCTTTGTGGTCTATTATATAGTTTAAGGGCCCATTTTCTCAGTTCGCACAAGGGCCTCTGGAATGCCAGGGCCGGCCCTGCCACCTAGCGACGACTACAAGCACTAGAGCGAGCCGAAGCCGCGCTGCCGTCTTCGCCCCTCCCTTATCGGAGCCGGGCGAGCCTTGTTGTAGTGCTAAGACCCCATAGGACCAATGCACTAGAACAACAACTGCCGCCGATTATGAGAAGCGTAGATAAAAAAGATCCAACATGCAGGCTCATGCAAAGGAACGAAGACATGATCCACATGGATCCACCGAATACAAATGCCAACTGAATCCTGTGAGATCCGTCGGAGACAAACCTCCACACACCCTCCAACGATGCAAGAAACACCACCAGGACGGGGACTTGGCGGGGAGAACATTATTTCATCTTTAGAGAGCCGCTGCCGCTTCGCCTCTCTGACCATGACACAAACCCTAAGAAAACTTTCAAAATCATGAAAAAAAAAATCAAGGCCTCCCACTGGCAAAGGCCGGGATCCACAGCGATTCCATGGCCCTAAGACCATAGGAGACGAGGTAGACCGGCGGTGGCACCAGCGGCAGACATGAGAATCCATGGCCAAAGGGTCCTCTTTCTTCCCATGGAAGATCATACTCTCACTTATTAACAGATGTACCTATATAATCTTGTTTAAACAGAAATAATGGGTGTACATCGGTAGACCCATGTACTAATCTAGCTCTGTCCATGACCACCGCTGCAACCAAACGAAAACCAGGACTGACCTGCCGCCATGACAGCTGCCGGATGCATCATGAGCGCTCATGATGCTATTGCGTGTTTCACTACATCCAAATGCATGCTCTACAAATCTGAACTATTATCTTGCCGGTGCTGATGCAGCATAAACACTTATCATACTGTCACCGTGTTCCATCTGAATAAATCCTCTAATGTTTGAACTATTCATCTTAGTCTCTACTACCTTAATTGACTACATTAGTTGGGTTTCCTACTTCATTTGGCATTACTTCTTTGCTTGCGTTGGCTGTTAAAAAAAGTGGCTGTGCGACCTTATTTGACCCTGTGATGGTCCTCTTTGCATTTACACCACTATGCTTCCTAGGACTTGTCATACTTCATGTTTGGTACCAGTCCTCAAAATCATGGCCAATATATTGTGAATCACCAACCGCTATATTCTTTGTCACCACGAAAAATAATCGCAGGGACAAACTTTCAGCAACATGAAAGCATTGCATGCCAGGACTAGCCAGCAACTAAGATTATGACCAGAGACATGGCGCAAGGCTGCCTCGCAATCTAGTTCCGACACCACAAAGAGCTATCATGGACTGGCACACACGAATCTGCACCAGTTTACACACAAACAGAATGCTATGTTCGATTATAATGGTGGGCTCTGTGTTTGTTGGTGAATTTGGAGTCTCCAGTCCATGTAGCTACTTGTGCCAGCCATCTGATTGTCTCCCAGGTTGGACAGAAGCAAGTTTCCTTCTCTAGTCTACTCGCTTTGCCGTACCACAATGGGCAGCTCATAGCACGAAGGATCCTTCTCCCTTAGATAGGGATCTTAGTACTGCCACGAAGTTTCTCGAGTGATCGTTGTCATTCTCTCAACTAAATCTGCAAGATAACCCATGTCAGCAAGAAGCACAAATCGGAAGTGATATTGTACTACATGTTAAAAGTGAGCTTTTCATTAACTAAATTATTGAATTCTCATCCCAGAGCATACCAAAGTCAAGATTACTTTATTAAGAAGGGTACCTTTGATAAATCAGGGAAGTATGCCAACCATACATTGCAATATCCAATGTCATATTCAGCGCGAGATAGGGATAAAACCGAGAAAAGGGGAAAAATTACCTTGGCGACAGTTCATCGAGCACCTTGCTGGGAAGGAAGAGTAGAGTGTCATGCTTGCTCTGACGAGAGTACCGAAGATGAAGACAAGGCGCCGGGGAGGGGGGAGGGAGGGGGGGTGGGGGGGTTGGGTTTGTTAGTTTTGTTAGACACGTCCCGCCTTTGTTGTAGACCTACGTGGCGGTGACGAACTCCGCCACAACTCAGCTCTGGTGTCGGGGGCAGTGGGCTAGGTGGACGCAAGGAGCTTCTGCGTGGATCGCTGATGGCCTCCAGCTCCTTCGTCGGCTGCGTTGGCCGTGGCTTGAGGATGCCATGATGCCCTCATGCTCATCCCCTCTACTTGCATTTTTCCCACTCTTTTCTTTCTTGAGATGCCTAATTTTGCCAAAAGTGGAACAATTCAAACCCTAGAATCTATGGAAAAATAGCAAATGAAACTGTACTTCTTTTCATCAATTTTTTTAAATTATCAACAAGATGTTTGGTGCTAAAAATGCAATTCTTTTTCTTCTAACTAGAGAAAGAAAGTACATGCCAGAATGGGCCCGCAAGGCAGCCAGAGGCAACCTTACATCACATAACTAGTTGTACAAGTTTCTAAAAAAAACTAGTTACACAGTAGAACTTAGCCAGAAATTATTTGAAATAATGAGCTTTAACAAAATATGACAAATCAAAAGGCAACTACCATGTAGGGCATATTTCAAACTTGTTTTTCCACACCACACATTACATATATATGCCTTAAGGGACAAATATTTTTTGACTAGGCTGGGAAACGAGTAGGTTTTGTCGGCGGCAGCAGGGCCGCAGCTCGCATGTCCTGCGAAGACGAGGAGTGGTTTTCACAGCGTTGGTTGCATATATCCATGTTAATGTAGCAGCGACCATTTAGCAAACAACAATAGCAATATTTAGCGGTGCACAACTTTGCCTTGCCGCACAGCCGGTTCGGTAGATTGATCTTCTCGCTGTCCATGTCGAAGCCAATGGTTTGGCCTATGGAATAGCATACACATATGAACCACTTTTATATATGCAGTGTCTATTGATTGATAGATCAGGGAGAGAAATACTTGCATTGTGTGGAGGTGGAGCTATTAATTTACTGATTTTATACGTCCAACTAAGGTATATTCAATTTGGCTCCTGGGAGAACATGTCTAAACGCAACATGACAAATCAAACTGCAACAAAGCTATGCTTTTTGAAAGCTCTTAATTACCGCGAACTTGTTTTCCGCACATAAGCATCATATCATATGTCTCGTGCCAAAAAAAAAAAAAAAAAGCATGAGCGAATCAATTTGACTAGGCAGCGGGTAAAGGAGGAGGGGTCGTCGTCGCCGTCTCCGCCGCTTGGAGGTCTTCCGAAGAAGACGAGGGTGGATTGTCACAGTGTTTCTTGCATGCGTGCATGGTTAGGTAGCAGCGGTCATATATCAGGCAGCAGTAGCAGTATTCAGTGGTGCACAACTTGTTCTCGCCGCACAGCCCATTCGGAAAGTTGATCTTCTCGTCGTGCAGGTCGGCGATGGTTCGGCCTGCGGAGCAACAAGCAGATGATGAAACATATTTTTATTCAGAAGGAGATGATGAAGATGAAACAACTGTTTTGGGTCTGTTAACAAGCGATAAACTGGTCTCGGGCAAGAGACGGAAAGGGCGAAGCAGAAATCAAGGAACATAAGAGACAAGTGCTAGACTTCCACGTGCATAGTAACGTTTCTGCTCGGTGTTCCCCGGGCTGAACGCGAGGTGGAAAAACACATCGACGGCCAGGATGAACCAAAAACGGTTCATAATGAGGGGCACGATCGTCTTTGTTGCCCCCGCGTATAGCCGTAGAGGAGCCCTGGGAGGCCCGTACGGGCCCGGTTAGATCGTATGCCCGGCCGTATACGTATTTGTATATGGCGGCGTTTCGTGCACGCGTGGAGCCGCCCGCGCGTGGGGCAGCACGTGTCACGGGTACAATCCAAAACCGTCCCATCATATAAATGTGGACGACAACCACCTACGGCTGCATCGCCTACCATTACCCCCCGCCGCATCGTCTCCCTCTCCCTACTCCCCACTCCCTCTCCTCTCGAACCTCCTCGTCGCCCTCACCGCATCCTCTCCATCGCCATGGCGGACGCAGGAGGCGAGCGCCCCGATTGGGGCGCAGATCTGGTGGAGCAGGGGCGGCAGGTCGCTGCGGGCACCTTTGTGAGGGGACATGCCGGCGTCCAGCGCGGCGTTCCCCCCGATGCAGATCTGGAGAAGGCGGGGGCGGGCTGCAACGGCGTAGTCCAGCTAGATGCGCCCGCTCTGGCGATCTCCGGCGAGGCGCAGAAGGTCAAGGCGGGCTCTGGCGAGGCGCAGAAGGTGGAGGCGGGCTCTGGCGAGGAGCAGGCGGAGCAGAAGGTATCTGCTTATCACTTTAATGTGGTAGTTTTTAGATTGTAGGGTCTGTGGCTAGAAGGTTTTTGGTTAGATTTGTTGGAGGTATGGTTTTCTCTGCATTAGGGTTTTTGTGTATTTGATTCGTGCAAGAATGGTGGACCTCATATGATTATTAGATTAGTTAGAAGTAGCCGGATTGAGGGATGTTTTTTTTCCAGATGCTTATAAGATTAGTAGTGGAATTTTTGCAATTCTTTAGGTGTTTGGCTTGAGGATTAGACGATGGATTAGTCAAATATATACTTCTCTAATGGTTTGGATTGGTGCCTGCTTTAGTTCTTTGACTTGATGATTAATTAAATGGATGCTTAGTTCTAGGGATTATGCCTGTCATAGTTGCAATTCTTAGATGCTTGATTGATGCATGTTGTCATAGTTGCAGTTCTTTGATGCTTGATTGATGCCTGTCAGGCAGAGGCTATGAGATGGGTTGTGCATGGCCTTGTGTTATTGGAAATTGTCTACCTGAGGTGATTAGATGGTGCATTAGTTTGGTTGTAAATATAGTGCAGGATGTGCTCATGTAATGGGTGTTGTCATGTTAATCAAAAAGAGCTTCTCAAGAGCTGGATTTGTTTGTGTTGGATTGGGGGTTCTGAAGGAGAGGGGAAGGGGCAGTCTATGCTTATTTAGTTTGGGTTAGTAGTGGAATTTTGCCATTGCTTCAGAGATATTTACACATTGAACATCCTCTCCAATGCCGTTGCTTCAGAGATAAAAGCATCTTGGGTTTTTTTTCATATGCTTATTAGATTAGTCGTGGAATTTTTGCTTGTTAGATTTCAATTAGTATGAGGTTGATTGGTTGAATACCTTATTTAAGGGGGAATTTAAGGTCAGATAGACGTCATATGATTATTAGATCTGTAGTTCAATGCTGTAGACATAAATGATTATTTGATTTGATCTGTGGTTCAATGATACTCGATGGAAACATATTTGATTTGGAATGCATTAATTTTGAGATGCCAATGAATTGTTTATAGATGATACAAGATTCTTCTATAGTATAATTTGTTGTTGTTTAGGTAAGTAATGAAATTTTAGATGTTTGTTGGAGATGTATGCATTTATAGTTGAAGTTGTACCTAATTAACTACTGCATTATGTTAATATGTGTAGGAGCTTTGCTGCATTATCCCAAAAACATTAATTTTTGCATATTAAAATTTGTAGTTGGCTTCTGTAATTAGTAGCAATGGATGTAATTTTAAATTTAGGGGGCTAAGAGATAACTCACTTTACAATTGCAGAAGGGTGGCCTCAAAAACAGTAACATGGCCTCATAAAATTAACCTGGCCAGAGATTTTCCTCTTGTGCAAATAGTTATGATGAATTACAAAAATATGCAGCTAGGATGTCACCATTGTATAACTATGAAGTAAACATTCCAAGGCAGGATCGTAGCAACAAAATATACTATATGTTTCCATTAAGTAGTGTGGGTGGGAATTCCCTCAAGAGAAAAGTGTTGGGTTAATCCAGGGAATGTTTAGATTCTGTATTCATTAGCATTTATGAAGGAAAGCATTTGTCTGTTGATTGATTGCTTAGATTCTGTATTTATAAGGAAATCATTTGGTCACTTGCAACATACCAATGTGGTTCACATTCACAATTTTGTTTGTAATGAAATTCTTTGAACTGCAATTCAATTCATTGTAATTGATGTGCTTGTTTGACAATATAGCAGCAGGAGGAGGATCTTGTTGGCAAGAAGAGGAAGTGGGACAAGACTGGGTACCACCCATATGACAGTGATGAAGATGAGCCGTACGAGGTACGACCTAGTTGAAATGTTATTTTTGCATTGAGTTAGTGTTAGATGTTTAAAGTATCCGAATGCTTTGGGTATTAATGCCTGTCATTAATGTGTGCAGTATGAATCTGGAGATGATGTGGTCGAGGGGAACGTCGAGTCCTTTGGAGAGAAGGAGGTGCTGAAGATCAGGACCAAAGGATCTGGTATGTACTACAACTGGAGGACGGAGAAGTACCGCTGCCCCTACTGCAGCAAGCCCAAACCTAGGTCTGGGTTACCGGAGCATCTGATGGAACATTGTCGGGCTACATCGATCACCGGTGATGACTACAAGATCAGGGCTCAGCACTCTGCCCTCCTGAAGGTCCTGAGAAACCCTAACATCTAGTCGTACATCATGCTGATCATCAGAAGCTGGAAGCCCTACTCATCATCAGTAGATTTGATGATATTTTAATTTTGGAAAAAGCTGCATCTGGGTCTGAACTACTAATATAATGTAATGTATTGTGTGTCTGAACTGGATCTGTTGTGAACTGGATGGTACCTGTGGGGGTAACGTAGAATGCTATCTATATTTGTCTGGCCTTAACTTTATTGGTTGTGAATGCTTCCTTCATGTTTAGTTGTTTTGATGGTGCAATGATCACAAATGGCGCTTCAGTGTAGCTTCAGACATGCTGCAACACTTGTCTATGCTGTAGGCAAGTGCAACATGCTGTGCCCATGTGCCAATCATACCAAATATTGAATCTAGCAATGTTCCAAATGGCTGTCATGAATTATAGTACATGGGGTTTAGTAAAGTTACTGATAATTGTTCATCCTCACACCTTCCATCAATGCATAATTTGAATAAGCAAAAAGATCAAATGTTCCATCATTTGAACATATGTTGCAATAACAGAGCAAATATTCCATCATCAAAGTGTGAAGGAATTAAAATGTAAATTTACAAGAGTAATGTAATACTAGTTAAAAATAGTGTGTGAAAAACAAAGGAATTTGAAATAAGATGTACATTATTTTGTAATAAAGTTATATTACCGTACTTATTAGAATTATGAATATGTCACTTATTTAAAAGAAAAGAAAATATTAATATTCAAAAAGATGTGTTTGATAAAAATACCTTTTGAATTTTCGGTATGTTATTATTTGAGGGGTCATGTAATTCGTTTGTTAATTTTTGAGTGGTTAGGTAATTTTGATGTAAACAAAAGGAAAATGAAAAAAATAAACAAAAGGAAAAGCATGGGCCAGCCTAGCCATCTTGGAAATCTAGCTTTATAAATAAAAAAAATTCAAAAATATAAGAGGGCATTAAAAAAATAAATAAATATATGAGAGCATTAAAAATAAACAAATATAAGAGGGCATTATAAATTAAAAAAATCAAAAAAATAGAAAGAAAATATAAGAGGGCATTATAAATTTCAAAGGAAATATAACAGGGCATTATAAACAAATATAAGAGGGCATTAGAAATTTCAAGGAAAATAGAAAAAATATATTTTACAATGCCCCCTTGAGGTATAGACCGATGTTTTGAGCAGTCAGTCTAGAGGTCATTATAAATTCAAAAAAATTCAAAAAAAATAAAATCGTGGAAACATAGCTTTATTTGTGCAAGAGGTCATGTGTGGCAAAATAGAGGTGATTTGGAGGTGGTCGAAAAAATCATGGCATTCCGGAGGGGCCATTTGGTCTAACTTAAGCCAGTTTTTGAACATAGGTGTTTTTTTCCACCACCTCCAAATCACACATATTTTCTTGTAAATGGTGACCCAAATGTGCCAAACATGGCCATCAAAGAAAATTTGGAAAAAGGATATTTTACAATGCCCCCTTGAGGTATAGACCGATGTTTTCAGCAGTCAGTCTAGAGGGCAGTATAAATTCAAAAAAAAAATCAAAAAAATATAAAACATTGGAAACATAGCTTTGTTTGTGCAAGAGGTCACGTGTGCCAAAATAGAGGTGATTTGGAGGTGGTCGAAAAAATCACCGCATTTCGGAGGGGCCATTTGGTCTAACTTAAGCCAGTTTTTGAACAAAGGTGATTTTTTAAACCACCTCCAAATCACCCATATTTTCTTGTACATGGTGACCCACATGTGCCAAACATTGCCATCAAAGAAAATTTGGAAAAAATATATTTTACAATGCCCCCTTGAGGTATAGACCGATGTTTTGACCAGTCAGTCTATAGGTCATTATAAATTCAAAAAAATTCAAAAAATATAAAACCTTGGAAAACTATCTTTGTTTGTTCAAGAGGTCATGTGTGTCAAAATAGAGGTGATTTGAAGGTGGTCGAAAAAATCACCGCATTTCGGAGGGGCCATTTGGTCTTAACTTAAGCCAGTTTTTGAACATAGGTGATTTTTTCCAACACCTCCAAATCACCCAAATTTTCTTGTAAATGGTGACCCACATGTGCCAAACATGGCTATCAAAGAAATTTTGGAAAAGAATATTTTGCAATGCCCCCTTGAGGTATAGACCGATGTTTTGAGCAGGAAGTCTAGAGGGAAGTATAAATTCAAACAAAAATTCAAAAAAAAAAGAAAACCTTGAAAACCTAGCTTTTTTTGTGCAATAGGTCATGTGTGCCAAAATAGAGGTGATTTGGAGGTGGTCGGAAAAATCACCGCATTTCGGAGGGGCCATTTGGTCTAACTTAAGCCAGTTTTTGAACATAGGTGATTTTTTCCACCACCTCCAAATCACCCAAATTTTCTTGTAAATGGTGACCCACATGTGCCAAACATGGCTATCAAAGAAAATTTTGAAAAAGAATATTTTGCAATGCCCCCTTGCAGTATAGACCGATGTTTTGAGCAGGCAGTCTAGAGGGAAGTATAAATTCAAAAAGAATTCAAAAAAATATAAAACCTTGGAAAACTAGCTTTGTTTGTGCAATACATCATGTGTGCCAAAATAGAGGTGATTTGGAGGTGGTCGAAAAAATCACCGCATTTCGGAGGGGCCGAACATAGGTGATTTTTTCCACTATCTCCAAATCACCCAAATTTTCTTGTAAATGGTGACCCACATGTGTGAAACATGGATATCAAAGAAATTTTGGAAAAAGAATATTTTGCAATGCCCCCTTGAGGTATAGACCGATGTTTTGAGCAGGCAGTATAGAGGGAAGTATAAATTCAAAAAAAATCAAACAAATATAAAACCTTGAAAACCTAGCTTTGTTTGTGCAATAGGTCATGTGTGCCAAAATATAGGTGATTTGGAGGTGGTCGAAAAAATCACCGCATTCCGGAGGGGCCATTTAACTTAAGCCAGTTTTTGAACATAGGTGATTTTTTCCACCACCTCCAAATCACCCAAATTTTCTTGTAAATGGTGGCCCACATGTGGCAAACATGGCTATCAAAGAAAATTTGAAAAAAGAATATTTTACAATGCCCCCACATGGTTTTGTTTGGAAAATTTGGAAAAATAATATTTGGAAAAACATGGCTTTGTTTGTGCAAGAGGTCATGTGTGCAAAAGTTGGGGTCATCTTATGCATCCCCCACATGCAACATGTACAAGCCGGACCATTCGGGTCTGCCGAGAATTCGTATACCACAGCCTCATTTTTGTCGAAATCCCATTAATAGCCATGTGTGCACATGAGCATGTGTAAAATTTACTACGTGTTTTGAACGTAGAAACATTAACTTGGCATATATGCAAAAAAATGTGCATTGAATGCAAGTGTGCATGTGTATAATTTAGTGTGTGATTTGAAGAACAGGAGAATATGCGAAAAATACATGGCAATATGCCCAAAAAAAGTGCCCACCTACCAGAGTAGGATAATTCATAACACCACGGCCTGCATACGACTAGGAATCCAGCCGTTCATGAGCCAGGATGCAGGCCCGTGGTGCAGAATATCGGTGCTGCTAGTAGGCCCCACGGGGCAGAGGGGGACGAGAGTTAGGCAATGTACTGCCTGGATATTATAGAAGCTTGTGAGGGGAGTCACAACCGGGTATATAAACCGGTGCAGCGCTCTCTCGCTTGGCGAGGTGGGACTAAACTCCCACCACCCCACGGCTGTCTTGCTGCTGTGCCTGCCAAGCAGCTCTGCTTTGGGCCCAATTCAGGCGGGCTGGCCTGTGGCAGCCTTACCATGGCAGCGCTCATCATGTTTTATAAATTACTTTGTTTTTCACTTCTTAACTCCAAAATTTATTTTCTTGTTTATATTTCTAATATTTAAAATTAAATCTCTTTTTTTCTATATTATTTCTAACAGTGTTTACTAAAATAAAAAAAGCATGCCAAATTTTGTTGCGTTTTATTTCATTTGTTCGTTCTCTTTTTATATTGATAATATTTACGAAATATAAATAAAAATGGTGTGTTTTATTTCAATTCTTCATTCTAATATTTCTTATCTTTATTATATTTGAAATATTTTTAGTTTATACGATAAAATGTTTTGTTTTATTTCACTTCTTCATTCTAATATTTGTTCCTTCTTTATATTTGAAATATTTTCAAAATGTAAGATAATATGTCGTCTTTTATTTCACTTCTTCATTCCTATAGATCTTATCTTTTTATATTTGAATTATTTTTTAAATGTAAGATAATATGTTGTCTTTTATTGCACTTATTCATTCAAATTTTTCTTACATTTTCTATATTCTCCTCTTTTCTTTGTTCGACGGTTATAAATTTAAATAATGTATGATATAATGTTGACTTTTATTTCACTTTTCATGGTTGTCTTTTTCAATTATAAATTTGCTTTTCTGTTTCACACTTGAAATATTATTAAATCAAATGTAGTTGGGACAATCGCATGCATGCCTCCACATGCACCATGTACTAGAAGCAGGTTTACCTTCCCGGTCCCACCGAATGATCCCAAACTTTATGCATACCCAAGGATGATCATGGCATGCATTCATGACAAGTATCGTTCATTTCCGACACTCGATGCATTTTCTAGTGTTTTTACGGCGACAAAACCCTACAACACTGCCCCCACGTGACGCAACGTGCGTTTTGTGTCTGAATTTGTGCACACCTTGCGTGGGGGACCACCTTGGCCATGCCCACATGGTCCCAAAAGTTGGGGCCATCTCATGCATGCCTCCACATGCATGCCTCCACATGCATGAGATACAAGCACGGCCATTTGGGTCTACCGGAGGGCAGGTCTGAAAGTTGTTTTCATTCACGGTCCCACCGAATGATCCCAAACTTTATGCATACCCAAGGATGACCATGGCATGCATGCATGACAAGTATCGTTCATTTCCGACACTCGATGCATTTTCTAGTGTTTTTCCGGCGACAAAACCTTACAACACTGCCCCCACGTGATGCAACATGCGTTTTGTGTCCGAATTTGTGCACACCTTGCCCGCGGGACCACATTGGCCATGCCCACAAGGTCCCAAAAGTTGGGGCCATCTCATGCATGCCTCCACATGGACCATGTACAAGCAGGACCATTCGGGTCTGCCGGAGGGTAGGTCTGAAAGTGGTTTACCTTCCCGGTCCCACCGAATGATCCCAAACTTTATGCATACCCAAGGATGACCATGACATGTATGCATGACAAGTATCGTTCATTTCCGACAGTCGAAGCATTTTCTAGGGTTTTTCCGGCGTCAAATCCCTACAACACTGCCCCCACGTGACGCAACGTGCGTTTTGTGTTAGAATTTGTGCACACCTTTCCTGGGGGACCACATTGGCCATGCCTACATGGTCCCAAAAGTTGGGGTCATCTCATGCATGCCTCCACATGCACCATGTACAAGCAGGACCATTCGGGTGTGCCGGAGGGCAGGTCTGAAAGTGGTTTACCTTCCCGGTCCCACCGAATGATCCCAAACTTTATGCATACCCAAGGATGACCATGGCATGAATGCATGACAAGTATCGTTCATTTCCGACACTCGATGCATTTTCTAGGGTTTTTCCGGCGAAAAACCCTACAACACTGCCCCCACGTGACGCAACATGCGTTTTGTGTCCGAATTTGTGCACACGTTGCCTGGGGGACCACCTTGGCCATGCCCACATGGTCCCAAAAGTTGGGGTCATCTCATGCATGCCTCCACATGCACCATGTACAAGCAGGACCATTCGGGTCTGCCGGAGGGCAGGTCTGAAAGTGGTTTACCTTCCCGGTCCCACCGAATGATCCCAAACTTTATGCATACCCAAGGATGACAATGGCATGAATGCATGACAAGTATCGTTCATTTCCGACACTCGATGCATTTTCTAGGGTTTTTTCCGGCGAGAAAACCCTACAACACTGCCCCCACGTGACGCAATTTGCGTTTTGTGTCCGAATTTGTGCACACCTTGCCTGGGAAACCACCTTGGCCATGCCCACATGGTCCCAAAAGTTGGGGTCATCTCATGCATGCCTTCACATGCACCATGTACAAGAAGGATCATTCGGGTGTGCCGGAGGGCAAGTCTGAAAGTGGTTTACCTTCCCGGTCCCACCAATTAGCAAGTCATAAATAGGACAACATTTAATCATACATATTTGAAATGAATTTGAAAAATATGAGAAGAAGTGATATGGAATTATGACACATGAAAAAACAGTTAGGAATAAGAAGGAGATACATTTGAATATATTTGAATATATAATATATAATATTGAAATGGAAAGAGGAACAGTACATTTGAATACATTTGAATATATAATATATATTTGAATACATTTGAACATAAAATAACAGGAAAACCAAATTTAAATGGAAAGAGGAACAATACATTTGAATATATAATATTGCACAAATGATAGAGATACTATAAATATTGTTGAACATATACAAGTATACAATAACTAATAGGTGACACAAATATTTTTTATTGAGGGAAGAAACAATGATATTTATTTTGAGGAAAAAACAATGTAGAGGTAGGTGGGCCGGTCCAGACCGCAAATAACTGTCGGATCCATATTGTGGGGGCCCACCGGGCTGCGCTTTCCATGCACGTCGATCACATGCACGGCGATCACGGGAGTAGTTGCCATTCTGTTACACAATTCCGGGATAGTGCTAATTCATATGTTCCTAATCCATACGATTGAGGAGCATGTTCAGCCTCGATTCAACGGAGGAAAATATAGATCGCGAGATTGGCCACAGGGAAGTTACGACGACCTAGACGACCTAGTATATAATCTCAACCTCCTCGCACATGTCGTCGTCTAGATCGCCTCCTGCCGGCGAGTCGTCGACAGATCCATCTGCCGCATCCCACACGCCACAAAAACCCCGAGAAGATCAAGGTCGTCCGCACGTGCTGGCCTCCCTCAACGAACTACGTCAATAACACATCGCCGACTTCTTTCATCTTCGTCGACCGATCAAGTAAGTTCTCCTTACCTCGCGCCTTCATAGCAAGCTAGTTCCTCCGTGTTGTTGCTTTCATGGACTTAGGTTTACCACATAGTTTCAACTAGCCAGTATCAACTCGACTAGATGCTTCTGACCAGAAGGCATACATGAACTAGATCTTTCATGTCAGGGTAGAGTAAGATGTTGTTTCTTGAGAAACATGATGCAATAGATTTTTTGTCACATGATCCACTTATATTTTTGTCACACGATCCAATTATATTATTGTAGGCATAGAACACTAAAGAGTTATAAGCATTAGATGTTGATAAACCTCAAATAGGTACCATGACACTCAAAGAACTTGATCAGATGCAAGTAAATTCAATTACCAATTGTAGTCACTTTTTTATTGCCTCATATCAGCACACACTTGGGTGCATGTTGCTGTATACATGGTGCTAGTTTTATATTTTGCATTAGTGTTATTTTTGCATTTTTGTTTGCTACTGCCAGAAAGTTTTATATTTTTGCATGTCTATTGTTATTTTTGCATTAGTGTTGGCAAATGTCACGAAGTTTTATATTTTCTTTCTATAGGATGGACGAGCTGAATGGAGAAATAGTGTGCGCCATTTAAAAATGGTGCAAGCTCGTTGCCGCTCTATCGAGCGGTCAACGCGCTAGAGTGGCTGATACAACATTGCGCACCATGCTGCAGATACCATATATTAAGATGCATACCCTTCTGATTAGGTATATGATTGAGAATTTTGATGCCAGCAAGTCCAGATTCATTATACAAGAGCAGGTTGGGGAGGTGACTCTCAGTGCGGTCGACGTCGAGTGCATCTTTAACCTCGAGAACCAAGGACTCTCCGCTTCGGACATTCTGATTGAAGAAGGAGAGGACATGAAGGAGCGGGTGCCGGCACAATTTATCAGTAAGACATCAGAAAACATTGTGATAGATAATCTCATTGAGGACATGATTAAAAGTAAAGCCACCGATGACGATTTCCTTCGGAAATTAGTCCTTGTCCTGTTAGGCACAATTATTGCTCCCATGTCGAGCAAGATTGTGCCAAAGCAGTACTATGCTTTGGTCCATGATGTGAAACGTATTTCAAAGATTAACTGGAATGCCTTCACCCTGCGTGTTCTCCTCGATTGCCTTCGCATAGTCAAGAAAGGCAAACACCTCCGCCAATGGCCGAAAGGCAATTTGGCTCTGTTGCAGGTACACAAATAAGACTTGTTGCATAATGTCAAATATTATATCATTGCATTTTTATGTGATGTATTGAACTAACTCTAAATCCTTATATTTTTTTGTAGTACTTGTACTGGGAGAAGGTGCAACCTGTCGAAGGCGATTGCGCCTATAATCCCACCTTGTCCATACAACCTCTTATGAGGAACTGGACCGAAGGTGCAGCCACTAGGAGAGATCGGTTCGACTATGACAATGGGCGCGGCCGTGGTAACGCCAAGGTAAGTCATTGTGTTCTGTCTTTCTTAAATGTTTTGTAACTAAATAATATTTATTTTTAATTGATCACATGTACTTCAATATCGCATGCAGATTGAAAATAATATCACCCAAGAGTATAGGGCGCAGGAGCCCAAAATCCCATATAATGCGCCTACCATGAAGCCAAAAACCAAACCTGCAAATGGAAACGCAAAGAAGTCGACGACAGCCCCAATGTCGGAAGATTTGATGGAGCTTCTAATGAAGCGGTGCATGGACTTCATACACACCCAGATGAGGCAAATCCCTGATCAAGTTGCTGAGGTGTCACACCATAACATTATAGTTTACAGTTTGTTCCCTATTTTAAACCATGCAAGCATTATTACCTTTTAATATTTGTATTGCAGAGGTTGTTGGAGAAGATGAACAAATCAGGTGTCATGTACAAGCCGGCTGCTGCCGTGCCATCCGTGGACAATGATGTGGATCAAGAAGTGGATTCGTTCGAGAACGGTCCAGATGAAAAGAAGGAATTCGTGTACAAGGATGACATAGACTCACATGGAGAGCCTGTCAACGACATGACGCAGGCTGATGAAGTGGTTCCCAACCATAAAACCGTACCTGAGGTACTATATATATATATATATATATATATATATATATATATATATATATATATATATATATATATATATAATTTTCTCCTTAAATTTTTTACGGGCTGAAATGTTCACAAGATTTTGTTTGCCAAACAGAAAACCCCACCGAAGATGAATGGACACAAGGAAGCTTCACCTATTAAGCGTAATGAAGAATGTGGCGCTACACCCGAAAACCCTTGGGCCGTTGGTAATTCTACACAAGCACCTTCATCGGACATAGACATTTGTCCATCTTCTGTCAGCAAGTTAATTGCTAAGGCGAATGGAAAAAAGGGTGCAACAGTCGATATGGATGAGGAAGTTATGTCCGGTAAGCGGAAGCGGACCGTTCCCAAGGAATTTGAATCCCCATACGCACTTGACAAGCCCAGCAGGCGTACCAACCGTGGTCAGAAACCCTCCGGTACCCGTTCTGCTAGTAGAGGTATCGTAACTAACTTTCTGGGTTTGTTGTATACTACGAATGCATATGATCACCATTGTTGACGTTCATATTATTTCATGCAGCTCTCTTTTCTGAATTTGATGAGCCGGAGGGTGTGGCAGATGAGTTGACGCCGGAAATAATTGATGCAACTGTTTCATTTGTCGAGTTAGCTTCTAGCACCGACAAGAATAAGGGGAAGAAAATTTACTATAGTGAAGGGCGTGGCATATCTCTGACTTCCGAAAGGATTCGACCGGTACTAACTTATAGATGGATGTCGGACGATGTAAGTACTACTTGCATGTTCTGTTATTAAAATTCTCAATAATCTATGTCTCAACTTTCAACATGTAATGCCCTGATATTCTCTGAAGGTTATTGATGCTTATATGGGACATTTGGAGCTGCTCGTTGGTCATGATCGTTACCTCTGTCCATCGTGGAGGTCTAAATTCCTTGTGTGCTCTCGCACGAGACGATCCATTGCCGTCGAGCTGCAACATGGACAGTGCTCTGTCCAAAGCTGGAGCAGTTAATAGAGTCACGAAAGAGTATACTGTGCGTGATAAGGTACGTTATGTTTGTAATTCTTTACTTCACGACATTTCATCTAGTATTTCGTTTGATCCATAATGGTATTTTGCACTGTAGACGTATATCGCGTTGAATATAAAAAATGCCCACTGGATGACCGTGGTCATGCACTTGATCAAGCAAGAATTCCAAGTTCTCGATTCACTCTATCCTCTGGACCTGACAGAAAAGACTGTGAAAGCACTGGTAATATAACCATCATTTGTACCATTGGTCTTACATGCTGTTTATGATTCTTCTTTAACACTATCCTCTTTATAGCGAATGGCTATAGCAAACGATATGCGCCAAGCAAATCTTATTACACCAGGGAAATATCCGGACGTAAGTAAGTGGCCTATCAAGGAGTATGACATGTCCCAGCAAGATGATGGGTGAGTTAGTAGGACATCATGCACATTCAAACAACAATACACATGTTTGTATTGCCCACCACTAATGTTTGCATATATACCAGGAACTCTAGTGGCCTTTTTGTCACAGAATGTCTAGAGCATTGGGACGGGGACCGAATGACCCGCGATTTTTCACAGGTATGCTGTTATTTACGTATGTAGAGTAGCTACTATGGTCGTGTACAAAATTGGGTTCATGTAACCTATATGTCATTTTTTGCAGGCCAGCGTTGACGCAAGGAGAAGACGTTTCGTCGCCGAGTTGATTATGTCACCTTTGAACACGATGGAGTGTGTGAAGAACAAAATTCGCGAAATCGCAAGCAAAAGGCGCGCCTGACGCATTCATGCAGCATGCAAGAGTCAAGTTTTAGTGCTTTGGATTTAGTCCGGTCGAAGGTTTCGACGGCATGATTATCTTATGGTTTCCATCATTTTATGTAATAAACAGGGCATCTCGAATATTGTGACACATACATGTGTATGTGTCTGTCAAAAAATAGGCTCGTACCAGACAATTCGGTCATACAATTCGCTCGGAGAAGACGATTTGGTCTTAACAATAAAGTTTTGGCTTCAACTATCAATTGTTCTTGCTTAATATTTTTCTCATTCTTAAATTTTTTATGATTGTATTTATCACATTCATGGTATTCGCATTCTATTGTTTCTCTTCAACTGCTCTCCGAAGTTTCATATTAAAATTTTCACATTCTTTACTTTTTTTAAAACTCTATCAAACTTTAGCCTTCTGCCTTAGCTATCTGCATGTCATCATCTTGCATAATCTCCTGGTAATTCCTCCTCATCACATGATTAGGAAAGTAGTCATGTTAGCTATGTAAATATATCGAGGCAGAACATATTACACAGATGAAAATTAGTCATGTCAGCTCGTTGGCTCTATCGCGTGTTATCAGGCATCATGTTTTTCTATTTTGTTTCACAAGCCCGTCGTTTTTTTTATTTTACGTATAATTAAATTTTGGGACGTGATTAATTGAGGGATGGAACAATGAGTGAGCCCAGCCGGAATTTCAGGTGCGGTTGTAAATTATACGTGCATGCATGGCTGGGTTAGTTGCATTATCAAAGGAATAGTGGGCCCATCATTTGAGTACATGGAAACAACGACTGTGGTTGATTTTGGCAACTAGTGGTTCCCCTTTTCTCGTTTCCCTTCCAAATCCCTTGCCCTCTCTCTCTCTCCATTTGCGCCTCCAAATCTCCACGGCGAAAGCATGACAGCGAGCTGGGCGTCGGGCGGCAGTGGCTGCGGCGAGAAGAGCGGTGGCGACCGCAAGTTAGGTCGAACCCTGGGTCCTGGAAGCAGGTGGGGCGGATTCAGTGAACAGGAGGCAACGGCGGTGGATCGAGTGGAACAGGGGAGGGGGGGTTTCGTGGGCGGCGGAGGGCCGGGAGAACCGGCGGCTAGGGTTTCTTCAGTGCTACACTTTGGTGGCAAAAAGGTAAGTTCTTTACCGTTGTTCTTTACATCCCAGCATTGTCGCCCACAAATCATGACCTGTGGCCCTTACAAGCTCCATCTATTTGGTCATCAGGAAATTCCGGATGGCCGTGTGTGCATAAATGCAGACAATTTTGACAGCGCATTAGTGGGTTGTGTGTTTGAGGTTAGTGTACTGAGCATGATCTTCAAACTAGTACTGCTACTGGGGTCAAGCTGCAAAAAAGTTCAGTGTTTAACGCTTGCAGTGACAAGTTCAATTATAAATTGACTTGAATTGCTCATGATTTATTTAGGATGATGTCACTTCTGAGTATGTTGAATGGGTTGATGGGGAGTAGGATATCAAAGCAAAGTCAGTCATTAAGTATCTTGCCATGAAGAACAAGAAACTAGAGACTAAGATTACAGAATGTGAAGCTGAAATTAAAAGGAATGAGAAAGAAAAGAGGGCAATGGTTAAGATGCACAAGGAAATATTGCTCTATAGGGATAGGATTTTAGGATTAGGAGGTCTTTTGTATCTTGGCCTGCTTGCCACTATGATTGCTGTCATAGTTACGAAGTAGATTGTTCATAAAGTTATTGACATCATTGTAGTTGACATGATGAAATCCTGATGAATTATTTGCTATTCAGTTTATGGGCAAAGTGTAATAGACATTGCAGCAGAAATAACATGGGGCCATCATGATTGGTAGATAATGCACTTTTGGCATGTTCTACATTTGGCAGACACCGCACTTTTGTCATGTTCTATATTTGGTAAGTGATGCACATGGGCACATCACATAGAAACACTACTGATTTGTGTAGCAGCCCACTTCATTGTCTTGTTGCAACATAGGAGCAACATCTAGCAGCACCTACACCTTTGATTCAACACTGAAGCAAAACAACAGTACATATTCAATATTCTGAAATTTAACTGAACTTCACACTTAGGGGAAGCAGTAGATATTCAGTTCTTTAGCCACAAAGAACCCGACCAAACCGTACCGATTGCATAACTTATATAATTACCTGGAGAAAAACACACCTAACCAACATCAAGCCCAAATTTTTTTGATCAAAGAAGGGCTAGCCCCTTCAGATTTTCATTACTGAAAATCACCAAAGTTCACAACCAAGTTCAGTCTAAAAAGAGAAGGACTAAAACGCTACCAGCATGACATCGCAACATCCCAGAAGGCCAACACAGGCCAGCCAAACCGTGCAATGACCCAAACAAGTTCACAAGCGACGACACAATCCACCCTACATCGATCATTATTACATCAAAAGCAACCATGGAGCTGAAGGAGCCCAGCAACAACTAGGAGAACAACAAACTTATATGCTGAAACATATAACAGCATACCTAAGATAACCAGCAGCTTCCTCCTCCTTCAGCAACTGTGTCCATCTTCACTTCTTCAGAAATTTGAGGCGGCGTGAGTGGCGCACCACACATGGAGAAGCCTTCTTCTTGACCGCCGTCCTTTTCGACAGCTGCGCCACCGGATCTTGAGCCACCTGATCCTGAGCCACCTCCTCTTCTTCCACCTTCACTATGTCAGGGTGGAGGGGAAGGAGCTCGACATCGATGGGCATTGTGTTGCCACCCTCGACGGCGACCGGCGCTACCATCTGCACGGCGTCCTCCTCGACCTCCTCGGGTTCATCGAGGGATGAGCAGTACCTCGTCCACGTCGTCCTCCACGACGCCGAGCTATGGCAGGACTGGCTTGCACGCGTGGCGGACTGGTAGTCCGGGCTCACGGCGCAGGGAGAGCGAGCTCGACGTCGACGCGCTCCGCCCTCGACGTGACACATGCTAGATCTGGACGCAGCTTCATGGTGGTGGAGCGGTACATCCACCACCTTGCGCGCTGAACAGGGGAGTCGCTCAGTGTGGCCTCTCGCATTGCCCAGACGAGGGGGAGAGCCGGCGGGACGCCGCAGCCGTAGGGGAAGGCACGCTTCTTCTCGGCGTCGGTGAGGACTTTGACGAGGCCACACGCGTGGTTGACCAACATCTCCGTGCTGGGGAACCAGCCGTACACCTCCGCCAACTGGGCGCGCCACCCCTCGTCATCGCCGGCGAGCTCCATCATCGCTCTCTGCCAGCCTAGGCTTTTCTCCATGGAGGCGGCTGCAGCGGTCGCCGGCGGGGGTTTTCTCGATGTACTGTAGGTGGGGATAAGGGGAGTTCGAACCGGCGCGCGAGGTAGGTGGGTGAATGTGTGGTGGGGAGTGGTAAGTTACTTATTTAATGGCATTTAGGACGTGGGGAGGGGAAATGTAAAATATTCTTTCTACCTCCCGCCCCGGTCACTGGCTTCCAATCCATTATTATGGCATATGATTTTTTTTGCGAGAAAATATTATGGCATCTGATTGTTCTACTGTAGTCAATAAGGTGAAGAATGTGACAACTGATAGATCTCAAATAGGTGCCATAATATATGACATCAAAAGTAGGGCTCTTAAGTTTAAATCTTGTATGTTTACTCATGTCAACCGATCATGTAATGTGGCAGCTCATGTTCTTGCTAGATCTGCAGAACACGACCCTGGGTCCTGCTGGTTTAATGTTGTACCTGATTTGTACTGAAACATTTGCTGAATGAATGTAATGCAGCTGCCCATTGACAAAAAAAAAACACACAGTGGCATTGCAATATATTATTCTCAAGCATGTATAACTAATTTATTTAGGTCGGATTTTGTTGCTTATTGAGAGATGTAAAAGGTTGACACTCGCACTTAAACCTGGTAATAGTTCCAAAACCAAACTGAAGTGGTCCCAAACCATACGACTCTACCTCTTCCATCCTAACCAATCCAATCCAAAATTTTGTCCACAGATTGAAACGGTTTGGGACCAAATCGTCCGTGTCCAGACCTAACCAGTCCAATCCAGTAGTTGAGAGAATCCAAACTACACCAGATTATTTTAGACTCTCGGCCCATTTAAACCAACCAAACACAATCCAATAGGGAAACCAAACAGAAACTAAAGTTTCAGTCCAAACTATTCCCAGGGTTACTCGCACTAAATAAAGTGCCGATCGAGTTGCTACAATATATAGGAACCAAACACTCAATGTTAAACGTCAAACTAAATTTGATGCCATAATATGAAAAGGATATACTGTCCTGTTCAGTCGATCCATCCGTAAAAAATTGAAGCAAGTGTTCTACTCTTCTTCCTTCTCCACTTTTCTGCACATGATGAAAGACAAGATAAGTTAATGAATGATAATATTTTTAATAATCCACAATACATACAAACACTTACTTCTGATTTAGCGGGAATTTCTTGCTACGTTTAGTGTGTCCTACCAATTTGCAAGCACCGCACCGGGTTTTCAACTCATCAAAAGAGAGTGGTCTACCATTTTTCGAGACAGGGCGGTTCTCATCTACCTTTGTTGCACCTTTGCTTGACACTTTCGTAGGATCTTTAACTGCAACCATGTTGCCTTCACCATCATCTACATATTCAACTGCACAATTATTGAAGTCATTTCTATTCTTGCTTAAATTTTCCTGTAGCAGATCATACTCATGACTCTTAGCTATCACAGCCTTCAAACTATCCTGTAACTGATCCCACAAAGCTGGGTGTTTGCATGCCGCATGCATAGCTTCTGACGCTAACACGCTAACCTGGCTATATTTCATTCTTTCCCTGCCCCAGTCCAACCAAATCCCAACAGATCACTTGTGCGCCTCGCGGGCAGTCCCAACCTTGCTTGTTTCGTGAACCGAACAAGAACTAAACACTTTGGTATTTCAGATATGTTCAAGTGCTTCAGTACATGGAATATGTGCTTGCAAGGTAGACCCTTTCGAGTCATTCTTCTGCAGCTGCACCGTATATGTTATGCGGAATTTACTGCTGTATACTCCACCCAAAAACGGCTCTTCCGGTTATTCTTCTAGGCCACAATGTACTGTTGTGATCCGTCTCCCAGCTTAATTTCTACAATCTCCATGCCGTCAATTTTTCTAAGATCTTGTTGCAACATATGGAAATTTGCTGGAGTGAAGATGTGAGAAGTTGTTATCTCAAGTTCCCTCGAGCTAGTAACTGGCACCCGTAAACTCTGTGAGGCCGTGCAGTCATCTCGCGCCTCGTTTTCACGGATATGTACAATGGCGTTCTCATAATGCAAAATCATATCCACCAGGGTCATTGCACCGTCTAGGTGGAGGTGAAGGCATGAGTTCAGACTTTCACTCCGCTGATTGCTTTTCATGCCAAGCCAAAACCCCTCTGTCACATAAGCCGCGGCCCACAGTCTCCTCTTCTTATACATCAGTCTCAACCATGTTACAGTTTATTCCGACTGCCATTTTGTGGAAAATGCGTGCCACCTCTCCTCAAACGTGGCCGTGGACGTGCTGTAGTACAGAAGAGTTCGGAACTCCTTCAAGGACTTGTGACTGAGGTGAATCTTCATATTTTTTTTCTATATGCCATGTGCATATACGGTGCCACACGTCTGGCAAGACTTTGCGAATAGCCTTGATCATCGCAGCGTCGGTGTCTGTGATTACACTCTTCGGCATCTTTTGACACATGCACCTCAAAAAAGTCTGCAGCAGCCACACGTATGTCTGTTCGGTCTCGTCCGAAACTATGGCACAACCAAAAACAGTGGTCTTCCGGTGATTGTTAAGGCCAACAAAAGGTATGATGGCATACCATTGCGGTTCATCTTGTACGTGCTATCAAATACAAGCACATCCCCGAAGTCCTCGTAGTCATGATGAGATTGGGAGTCACACCAGAACATCCTATTCAAGTGTCCTTCCTTATCTAGCTTGTACTCGAAAAAGAAGGTAGGATCCCTCTGTTTCCTACTGGCCATGATGCCTATGGCTGTGGCAGCATCACCTTTTGAAAGCAGCTTCCTCTTCTCCCTGGCGCAAAGGTTGTATATTTCACACCTGCTAAAACCAACACCGCTATACCATATATGTTTGCTGATGAAGGAATCCATCATGTCGTGAATTCTAATCCCTGCAGGTCCCATGGACATTATCTCATGCTTCTGGTACTCGTTGATTTTTCTGTGGGACCAAAGAAAAGGTACCTCGTCCAGTCCTGCCAACATATGGCTATGCTTGTCCTCAAAACTTTCAACATACCAAACCCCACGCTTTTGGTCAAGCTTGACGGTCAGGTGTGCTTCACAAAAGCAGCGTGTCTCGGGTCTGAGCCTACAGCTGTGTCCTTCCTCTGTTAGCAACTTGCTGTCACGTTTTCCTTGTCTGGAACAAACAAACCACCTATAACGCATATGAAGTGACACGGTTTTGCTATACTTGACCTTATTCTTTCTAATGCTGAAACCAGTAACTCTGGCATAGCTGTTGTAGAAATCATACGCAGCATCGTGAGACATAAAAGTCATTTCCATTATCTGCCTCAACTTATCCCTCTTATCATCTGCACTGGCAGTATCTTGGACATTCTTTGCCCCATCAACTTCTGTCACCTACACAATCAAAACATATTCATGAAAACAACTTTCTATGGTTTAACATTACTTCCATAGAACATTGATTACACAAATACCTCACTCATGATGACCGACGACTGCCCATCCCCAGGATCAGGTGCATGTAATGATTCATCGTTAAGGCTTGTCTCCGCGTCGGATTCACCGTAATAGTCATACGCATTATAAAATTCAGAAATGAACTGAAAAATACAACACAAAAACATAATTACTTATCATATAATATTCCAGAATGAATTCAATTTGCATGCCAACAAATTTTTTCACTTACGTACCTGACTAATGTAATCTTGATTCGAGAGCTCCGAATTGTTTTCCTGACCATCATCATGCTCATCCATCTATAAAATTTCAACACAAAAATATAATGTTGTCGGATGGCACCAAAAAATTACAACATGATAATGCCACTCACATTAAAATCTTCCCATTCGTTCCCATTCTCTGACTGATCTCCAAGATCTGAATTTTCATCATCTGACCAATCTTCAATCCAGTCTTTCATCAGTTCTCCAAACTCCATGTCTACCATCATATCAGTTAACTCCTCGTCCGCCATTTCCTACAACAAATAATATGTATCATCACATATGCAAACATTATCAATGCTGACATATACAACACCTAGCGCATGATCACAGATATTAAATAAACTACCCCAACCGGAGAGTGCACCAACCGAGGGCGTTCAGATCATGCACACAACCGACGCCAACGACCTCTGACCACCCATGGATCCTCCCCCCTCTCCACACCGGTCATTGGCGTTAAGGTAAGGTTAAGTTAACCCTAGAAAGAAGAAACCCACTTTAGCCCGCGTGATCACTGTATATAGCACGACGAGCAGCACTAGCAGACACTAGTAGAAAAAGCGCCTATAGTCCCAGTTGGTGAGGGCCTTTAGTCCCGGTTCATGAACCGGGACTAAAGGGTCGGTACTAATACCCTCACCCTTTAGTCGGTTCTATCGAACCGGGACAGATCAATCCTCCACGTGGCCTGTCCGCTGAGCCCAGCGGGAGGGCCTTTGGTCCCGGTTGGTGGCACCAACCGGGACCAATAGGCATCCACGCACAAGCATTTCTTTGGCTCTGGTTTTGTTTTTTTTTCAAAAGAGGGGGGTTTGGGGGTTTTGGGGGTTAATTTAGGTGTTTCATATATTGTGCCATAGCTAGCTAATTAATAGAGAAAAGTGTCCTTTCTTTTGTCCGTGCTTGGTCGACGCTACGTACTATACATACGTATAGAGAGGACTAACTAGACATGCTAGCTAGCTAGTAATTAAGAAAACAGAAGATCGTCATGAACATATATATGCATACAGAGAGAAGTGATATCGACCACCTCTCCTTCTCCGAGAGATTGGTCGAACAACAAGTTCTCGTATATCTATCCGACACTACCGGCTACATATATACAATAATTATCTTTTACAATACGGACGCGTGGTCCACATGGTATTCTCCGTCTTCAGCGATCACATAGTCAAGAAAGAATGCCGCCAATTCCTCTTGAATTGCTCGCATGCGATCTGGTGCTAGGAGTTCATCCCGCTGCCGAAACATCTAATTTTAAGAAAGGGGTCAATATATATATATATATATATGAATGAATGAAACTCAACACAAATGATGGTAATAAAATAAAATTGTGAATATTTTATTTACGCACTTCAAATTGTTTGTCGGAGTAGCCCCTCTCACAGGTCGTGTGGCGGATGGACTCGCAAACGTAGTATCCACAGAAATCATTCCCTTGTTCCTGCCACAACCACTTTACAAGAAACAGAGGTCAATCAAACTGATAATTAGCAAGCACATGCTAAAAGGTATTGATGAAACTAGCGCTTGAATCACTAGGAGATGCGCGTGGAATATGCTACTATATAGTACTTACTTTGGTGTCTAAATTGCAGCTTCTTGGTAGTCCGGAGCTTTTTGGTGAATTTTCCCAAGCCCTGCCATACAAAGAAAACAATTACTTGATATCAGAAATGAACAAAGTTGCTGATATGGTGGATAATGATCGATTTAACTTACTTCTCGAGCATTTCAGTCATTTCAGCGTACTCCTTGGGATCTTTTCGTCTCGAGTCTAAGACAGTTACTACTCCCTGCTCAAGCTTAATCTCTAGGAGAATATAGTGGAACCTGCGCATGCGCATGCATAACTCATCAATATTACATTTCTATAACCTGGACTAAATAAGGAAACCGAATATGCCACAAGACAGTAACACTCACGTGTAGTTGTAAGGAAAGAGTATTGTATTTTTGTGTTCATTTATTTCCAACGATCGTAGCAAGTTGGCCTCGGTTTCATTGGCACGATATTTAACCTCATTTGCATCGATGAGATATGTGTTAATGAACCCAATATCACCCACTTGTTTTTTCTTCATTTCTACGATCTTCAATCTGCATAATATAGTGAGGATATTTATAAATACATGCAATGAAAGAGCTGAGTTATATAGAGATACTTAATGATAGAAGTAGTACTACTTACAGACAGTAGCAGGTGACCGTTGCTTTATCGAGGGCCAATTGATTGAAAAACTGATAGAACTCCTCAAATGGAATAGGCAACAGTTCAATTCCAAGGAGGTCATGCTCCTTTTTAACTCTCAAATACAAAGTATTCCTCCCCTCAGACTCTTTGCAGGTTTTCATGTACCAATCATGCAATCTTCGCATCATCGTTGTTAGAGAGCTTTCATCTTTGACGAGAGGCTTCCCGTACTCGTATCTTTGTATCTGCACCTCCAAGAAATCAAATTGTACATCGTCGGGCAGGTAATCTTCAGGATTGCCATAACCGGGCACCATCCTCGGATCGACGATGTCGCTAGCAGGCACCTTGAGCGGGGGGCACGATTCCTTCGCTTGTTCGCCGAGCTGGGCAATTTGTTTCCCAGCTCGTCGTTCTTGCATCCTTTGATCACTGACAGTACTTCCCGATCTCTCCGCCTGGGAAAATGCCTTTCCAATAATGCGCTCATAGTTGCCTTTCGGCGGAGACTTGGGTGGTTTTGTCAGGGCAGCCAGAGTGCGCTTCGCTTTGACCGGATCTACCTTCTCCTCCGGAGGTGGATGTCTCTTTGCTTTCAACCCTTGAAACCAGTCATCCACTTGGTCTGCGCGATCTTCGCGTTTTCCTCCTCGCCTCTCGACGGTAACTTCTCCGAGTCTTGAGAGAAGGACCGAATCAGTATCTCCTCCCGCCTTTGGCTGTCTGCTAGACGCCGGCAGAGCAGACGGAGCGGATGTCTTCTTTCCTTGCTTACGAGGCGGAGGAGAAGGACTACGACGCGTCGGAGCAGCCGGAGCGGCGGCGGGTCTCTTCCGCCCTTGCTGACGAGGCGGAGAAGGAGGAGGCTGGCTGCCCGGACGCGCCGGTGCAGGCGGAGAAGGAGACGGAGTGCCGCCACGCGCCGGAGAAGGAGCCGGCCGAGTGCCCTGATCGTCACTCGCCGGAGGAGGAGGCGGTGGAGGAGGCGGAGTGCCCGACTCGCCGGAGGAGGAGGAGGAGGCGGGCGCCCAGTTCGGAAGGTTGATGAGATCCTTCCGCCATAGGCATGGAGTCTTGAGCGAGAACCCAGCGATACTCCCTTCACCGGTAGGGTGGTCAAGCCGGAGCTCCTCAAATCCCTCCGTTATTTCATCGACCATCACCTTAGCATATCCTTCTGGAATCGGCCGGCAGTGAAAAGTTGAGTCGGGTTTAGTGGGATAAACAGAGCCAACAGCCGCCTTGACCTTTAAATTGCTCCATTGCGCCATAAGGTGGCAACTTTCAGCATCCGTGATAGCATCCACGGGATAGCTGGCAGGAGCCGTCAAGGCATGCTGCTCTGGCTGAAGCAGCTCGGTGGAAGCCACGCTGCTTCTCCGCTGAGATGGCGGGGTAGCTTCGGGGGAAGCTTCGGCAGGTCGTTTGTTGTGATCGGCTGCTTCTCGTTCCTCTTCTCGTTCCTCTAGCCCCATTACCCTTTCGTGCAGCGCTGCATTAGGCTCTGCTCCAGTTTCTTCCTCCTCTCATGGGTTTTTAACCCCTGCGTCCGAAATCCAGCCTTCCACGAAAGGGAGCCTGGCGTGCCTCGTGTCCGTCCAGGGTGCTCTGGATTCCCGAGGGCCATTGTGAGCTCGTCCTTCTCCCTGTCTGGAATGAACTTCCCTTGCTGCCCTGCTTCGATATAATGCTTAAGCCTCTTGACTGGTATGTCCAATTGTTCGTCCGTCCAAATGCACTTCCCGTTATAGGGTCCAAGGATCCGCCGCCCCAAGAACCAAGTCCGCAACGGTCTGGCCAGTTCATTGTCTCGGTTCGATCCCTTTATCAAGCAGATCATTCTCAGCCTTGGCCCACTTAGGCGGGCTATGAGGTAGCCACGACCCGTGCGATGATGAAGCTTCTTCTTCGCAGCATTTCTCTTGTTTGTCGCTGACATCTTTTTACTCTTTTCCGATGTCTTGTAGGCCACAAATGCGGGCCGATCATCTCGATCTTCTCATATTTGCCCGTGAATTCTGGTGTCTCATTTTTTCGACATACGTATTGAGGTCTTTCTTCCAATTCCTGAATAGTTCTGCCATCTTCTTAAGAGCAAAAGACTTGATTAATGGCTCTATTCTGGCTTCTCCGGATCATCCTCTGGCGGTAGGGTAAAATTTGACTTCAGCTCGGTCCAAAGATCATTTTTCTGCATATCATTGACACAAGACACCTCGTGGTCTTCGTTCTTAGGCTTATACCATTGGTGGATGCTGATCGGGATCTTGTCCCTAACCGAACCCTGACCGAGCAACAAATGCCTTCTTTGTCCGGTAGGGTTCAATCGGTTGGCCGTCGCGATTTGTATGATCTCAAACTTTTCATCCGAGCTCAACTTTTTCTTGGGCCTCGTCTCTTTACCGAAGTTGTGCTCGATCCGGAGGGCTAGAAAAAGAACAAAGACGAGAGTTAATTAATATGTGTACATATATACCAAAACAAAGGCGAGAGCTAGTCAGCACAGGCTTAACTAATATATATACCTGGCGGACTCGGTTTGGTGATCACCGAGCCGTCCTCACGGTCTACTTCTTCACCCTCTCCTTCTTGCACCGACATTGGGTCATCAGACCATGTAAATCATAGCCAGCTGCTTCTTCACCCTCTCCTTCCAGACCATCGTTGTCGGCGTTGAGAAACATCATCGAGGAGACGGCATCACTTCGTGTGCGATTATGTCCCTCAACAAGCGCTTCTTGTGCTTCGTCTCGGGGTGTCCATAGTTTCTACAAATATTTACAACATGGCAATTATTATTCAAACATGACAGATATGGATATATTAGTGCCAACGTAGAACTAGCTAGCTAATCACAATAAGGAATCATATTAGTGGCCTCGACGCTGCTTCTCTAGGGTTTGTGGTGGCCTCGACAACGCTTCAAGGGTTAGGGGGTGGCCTCGAGAACGCTTCAAGCTAGGAGGGGGTACGTAATATCGACCCCCCCCCCACGTGTTGAAGCTATCGGGACGTGGGCATCTATGTCCCACAAGTGACGTGAACAGTACATCTATGTCCCACAAGTGACGTGGGCATCGACGCCCGCGGTAGGGTAGAGGGTCGTGGATCGCCGAGTGGTCGAGGGTCAAGGGGTCGAAGATCGCCGAGGGGTCGGGAGGTTGCCTAGTGTCAAAGGATTCAACAAAACCATGTCTTCATCATTAGGCGAAAGTAACAGGTGCATGATGGTATGAAGCTCTCCAAAGTTGTTTTGGAATGGAGTCCCAGATAGGATAATTCGCTTTTTGGTACAAAGTTCAGCAAAAAGGCAAATTATCCTATCCGGGACTCCATTCCAGAACAACTTTGGAGGACTTCGTACCATCATGCCATGGTTACTTCCGGCTAATGATGAAGCCATAATTTCTTCAATACTTTGACACTATCGGTACCCCTATCGGAAAAGGAAGAAAGAGGAAGAAGGAAGAAGGAAGAAGAAGAAGAAAAAGAAGAAAAAAAAAGGAGAAGAAGAAAGAATAGAGGAGAAGAAGAAAAATAGAAAAAATTCTATTTTTCTTCTTCTCCTATTCCTTTCTTCTTCTCCTCTTCTTTTCTTCTTTTCCTCTCATTCTTTTCTTCTTCTTCTTCCTTCTTCCTTCGGATCCTAGAACCCTCGAACCTCGACCCTAGAACCCTCGACCCTAGAACCCTCGAACCTCGACCCTAGAACCCTCGAACCTCAAACCCTTGTGCCTCGAAACCTCGACCGGCCTCGGCGACCCTCGACCCTCAAAACATTGACCCTCGACCGGCCTCGACGACCCTCGACCCCTCTGTGACCCTCTCGACCCTCTAGCCTAGTTCCCCACCGTCGACCCCTCAGCGATCCTCGACATCCTCCTTCCCGATAAAAAAAAGAAGAAGAAGAAGAAGAAGAAGAAGAAGAAGAAGAAGAAGAAGAAGAAGAAGAAGAAATGAGAAGAAGAAAAAAAGAAGAAGAAGAAAGAATAAGAAAAATAGAAGAAAAAAAAGAGGAGAAGAAGAAGGAAAGAGGAGAAGAAGAAAAATAGAATTTTTTTCTTCTTCTCCTCTATTCCTTCTTCTTCTCCTTTTTCTTCTACTTCCTCTTCTTATTTTTTCTCCTCTTCTTCTCCTTCTTCCTTCTTCCTCTTTTATTCTTTTCCTTATTTTCCTTCTTCCTCCATTCGACCCTAACTCTAAACGGTACAACTTCCTCGACGCCCCCCTCTCTCTAATGAACAAAATAAAATCTATGAATAAAAAACATCATATTCTATGAACAAAAAACATCATATTCCATCCACATCGATCCATGCATACATCATATATATGATCATATCTATGAACAAAATAAATTCATATGATCATCTATGAACAAAAAAACATCACATATATATGCAGAAAAAAAAACATTAGATCAACACATATGCAAAAAAGCATCATACATATATCCATATACATCAATATATATACATGAACATTTATGAAAAAAAAATCATGGCGGCGGCGGGGGGGGGGCAGGCAGGCTTGCTGGGGCTCTTGTGGGCGGAGGCGACGGCGAGGTCGCGACGACGGGGCGGCGGGGAGGCGGAGGCGACGGCGAGGTCGGGAGGCGGAGGCGACGACGAGGTCGGGAGGCAGGGCGGCGACGGCGAGGTCGGCGAGGTCGGCGAGTTCGCGGAGGCAGGGGCGGCGACGGCGAGGGCGCGCGACGGGCGGGACGGCGACGACGAGGCAGCGGCGGCGTTAGAAGCGAATCGGTGCGGCGGCGACGACGGCGGGGCAGACGGCGGCGACGACGGCGCGGCGACGGCGGCGATAACGGGCGCGGCGACGGCGATGGTGACGACAGGCGTGGCGACGGCGACGGCGTCGGGTGGCGTCGGGCAACTGGCGGCGTCGGGGAGGTTGAGGGGCAAATGGGCGATGAATCTGAAATATCCCAAGTGTTTTCTTATATAGCAAGGGCATTAGTCGGTTCGTGGCTCCAACCGGGACTAATGCCCCCTTTAGTCCCGATTGGTGCCACCAACCGGGACCAAAGGCCAAATTTCAGCAGCCCAGAGGGCGGAAGCGGCGACCTTTGGTCCCGGTTGGTGGCACCAACCGGGACTAAAGGGGCGATAGTCCCGGTCGTGGCACCAACCGGGACTAAACCCTTTAGTCCCGGTTGGTGCCACCAACGGGACCAAAGGCCTTGTGCTGCCAGCGCCAAATGTTTAGTCCCACCTCGCTAGTTGAAGGCGCCGACACTGGTTTATAAGCTGGTGTGCCTCCCTTTCGAGCTCCTCTCTAATGCAGGCTTTGGGCCTAATCTTGCTCTTGCTGTCAGGCCTATTGGGCCTCTGCGGGCCTGAATCTGGCCCATGTAGGGTTTCTAGTCGTATTCAGGCCGTGGGGGCCCGAGAGGTGGCACTTTTTTTGCTTTATATTTTATTTCTTTTTGCTTTTAGTTTTAGAAAAATATAAACTTTCTATTAGTGCCATTAGTTTTAAAATTTGAAGACACTTTTTGTTTTCTTTGTTGCTTTATTTATTTTATTTTGTTTCTACTTACAACAAAATACTTATTGTTGCTATTTTTATTTTTTCAAGTTTTTTGTTTTGTTTTCTGCATTATTTATTTTCTTTTGGTTTTTGCTTTATTTTTAATTCTTTTTGCTTTTAGGTCAGCAAAATTATAAACTTTCTGTTGGTGCTTTTAGTTTTAGAAAAATATAAACTTTCTGTTTGTGCCATTAGTTTTAAAATTGAAAACACTTTTTTTGTTTTCTTTGTTGCTTTATTTATTTTATTTTGTTTCTACTTACAACAAAATGCTTATTGTTGCTATTTTTATTTTTATTTTCAAGTTTTTTTGTTTTGTTTTCTGCATTATTTATTTTCTTTTGGTTTTTGCTTTATTTTTAATTCGTTTTGCTTTTAGGTCAGCAAAATTATAAACTTTCTGTTAGTGCCATTTGTTTTAGAACAATTATAAACTTTCTGTTTGTGCCATTTGTTTTATAAAATTTGAATTCTTTGAAATTTGTGTGAATCACAAGTTTGTGAGCTCAACAAGGCGTAGAGGGACGGGCTTATAAACGGTGTGAGCGCCTTCAGTTGGCGAGGTTTTCAAATTCATAGTTTTCAAATGAACTCTGAAAAAGTTGGCATAGCATGTTCATGAACAAAACGGACAATGGTATCATACTCGTGTGTTACAAAGTTGGCATGGCATCATCATAATAGTTGCGGAGAAAGTCTTCACTTTTTCTTCGCTTGTGTCGTTTGCTTATTGCGCCGTAACCATGGATAATCTTCATCGTTTATCGGGATGCTTGGGTCAGCCTTGACTTTGAAGGGGGAATTTCATGAAACTTTTCATACTCTTGAGACATGTCATCTTGCCCTCCACTCCCTGGATGTCCCTTTTCCTGAAAGAACTATGTGGCGCTTTGGCTCATTGTATGATGTATTCGCTTCCTTATCTTTTCTTTTCCTCGGTCTGGTAGACATGTCCTTCACATAGATAACCTGTGCCACATCATTGGCTAGGACGAACGGTTCGTCGGTGTACCCAAGATTTTTCAGATCCTTGTTGTCATTCATGCGATGGGTCTACACATACCCGCCTCTGACAGATTGACCCACTTGCACTTAAACAAAGGGACCTTAAAATCTACTCCGTAGTCAAGTTCCCATATGTCTAGTATGTAACCATAATATGTGTCATTTCCTTGTCGGTTGCTGCATCAAAGCGGACACCGCTGTTTTGGTTGGTGCTCTTTTCATCTTGGTCAATCGTGTAAAATGTATTCCCATTTATCTCGTATCCTTTCCAAATCATTACAATCGAAGATGGTCCCTCGGACAACAAGTACAACTCATCACAAACAGTGCTGTCACCTCGAGGCGTGTTTCCAACCAACTGCTGAAAGTCTGATGTGTTCACATGTAATCCGATCGTCGCCTTTGCTCCGGGTGTTTGGAGCGCAGATTGTTGTTGTGTTCATCGACATACTGGGGTCACCAAGGTAGAGTTACAGTAGAAGCTGTAGTGTGCTTGAGACCAAGAATATCCGTCCCTGCATATTATTGAGTCTCTTCCAAGCGTGTTTTTTCGGTCAGTCTCCCCTCATACCGCGATTTAGGGAGACCTATCTTATTAAGGCCAGGAATGAAGTCAACACAAAACCCGATGACATCCTCTCGTTTGATGGCCCATGGAGATGCTTCCTTCGGCCTAGCACGATTCTGAACATATTTCTTTAGGACTCCCATGAACCTCTCAAAGGGGTACATATTGTGTAGAAATATGGGCCCCAGAATGACAATCTCGTCGACTAGATGAACTAGGGCGTGCGTCATGATATTGAAGAAGGATGGTGGGAACACCAGCTCGAAGCCCGACAAGACATTGCGCCACATCACTCCTTAGCGTTGCTACGATTTCTGGATCGATCACCTTCGAGATATTGCATTGAGGAATGCACATAGCTTCACAATGGCTAATCGGACGTTTTCGGTAGAAGCCCCTCAATGCAACCGGAAGCGATTGCGTCATAATCACTGGCAGTCATGAGACTTTAGGTTCGGAACTTTTTCTCGACATATTTATTATTCCCTTTATATTCGACGAGAAGCCGGTCGGGACCTTCATACTGAGCAGGCATTGAAAGAATATTTCTTTCTCTTCTTTCGTAAGAGCGTAGCTGGCAGGACCTTCATACTGCTTCAGAGGCATGCCCTCTTTTTCGTGCAAGCGTTGCAGGTCCTCTCGTGCCTCAGGTGTATCTTTTGTGCTCATCCCACGTACGTACACCGTTTCCATTCCACAGCTGTAAAAGTTCCTCAACTAATGGCCTTAGGTACACATCAATGTCGTTGCCGGGTTGCTTAGGGCCTTGGATGAGAACTGGCATCATAATGAACTTCCGCTTCATGCACATCCAAGGAGGAAGGTTATACATACATAGAGTCACGGGCCAGGTGCTGTGATTGCTGCTCTGCTCCCCGAAAGGATTAATGCCATCCGCGCTTAAAGCAAACCATACGTTCCTTGGGTCCTTTGCAAACTCATCCCAGTACTTTCTCTCGATTTTTCTCCATCTGCGACCCGTCGTGGGTGCTCTCAACTTCCGTCTTTCTTACGGTCCTCCTTGTGCCATCGCATCAACTTGGCATGCTCTCCGTTTCGAACAGACGTTTCAACCGTGGTATTATAGGAGCATACCACATCACCTTCGCAGAACCCTCTTCACGGGAGGCTCGCCGTCAACATCACCGAGGTCATCTCGTCGATCTTATACGCAATGCACCGCATACCGGGCATGCGTTCAGATCCTTGTAGGCACCACGGTAGAGGATGCAGTCATTAGGGCATGCATGTATCTTCTCCACCTCCAATCCTAGAGGGCATCGACCTTCTTTGCTGCGTATGTACTGTCGGGCAATTCGTTATCCTTTGGAAGCTTCTTCTTCATTATTTTCAGTAGCTTCTCAAATCCTTTATCGAGCACAGCATTCTCTGCCTTCCACTGCAGCAATTCGAGTACGGTACCGAGCTTTGTGTTGCCATCTTCGCAATTGGGGTACAACCCTTTTGTGATCCTCTAACATGCGATCGAACTTCAGCTTCTCCTTTTGACTTTCGCATTGTGTCCTTGCATCGACAATGACCGGCGGAGATCATCATCATGGGGCACATCGTCGGTTCCTCTTGATCTTCAGCAGCTTCGCCCGTTGCAGCACCATCGTGCACATCGTGCAGTGCAACTTGATGTTCAGTAGCATCACCGTATTCAGGGGCACATAGTTGTCATCGTACTCTTCTTCCTCGCCGTCTTCCATCATAACCCCTATTTCTCCGTGCCTCGTCCAAACATTATAGTGTGGCATGAAACCCTTGTAAAGCAGGTGGGTGTGAAGGATTTTCCGGTCAGAGTAAGACTTTGTATTCCCACATATTGGGCATGGACAACACATAAAACCATTCTGCTTGTTTGCCTCAGCCACTTCGAGAAAAGCATGCACGCCCTTAATGTACTCGGAGGTGTGTCTTTCACCGTACATCCATTGCCGGTTCATCTGCGTGCATTATATATAATTAAGTGTGTCAAAAATCATTACAGAACATCATGAATAGATAATTAAGTGACCAAATTAATAGAAGTTCATCATCACATAAAAACCAAAGTACATACATAGTTCTCATATAACAACATAAAGCTCTGCAAAGCATCTAAATTAATTAAACCATACATTGAAACTATGTAAAACATTTCAATGTGAAAACAAATACGATCATAATCGCAACCAAGGTAACAACTGATCCAACGGCATAATGATACCAAGCCTCGGTATGAATGGCATATTTTCTAATCTTTCTCATCTTCAAGCGCATTGCATCCATCTTGATCTTGTGATCATCGACGACATCCGCAACATTCAACTCCAATATCATCTTCTCCTCCTCAAGTTTTTTTATTTTTTCCTTCAAGAAATTGTTTTCTTCTTCAACTAAATTTAACCTCTCGACAATAGGGTCGGTTGGAATTTCGGTTCAACAACCTCCTAGATAAATAAAATCTATGTCACGTTGGTGGCATAATTTTCATAAACAATAAATGAACCAATAGTTATGAAAAGATAATATATACCACATCCGAATCATAGACATGACGAGGGCCGACGGGGGCGGATACCAAAACCATCGCACTATATAAGATGCAATAATAAAAGTAAGAAAATAATACAAGTAAGAATATTTTTCCTTTCAGAAAGAAGATAAGAACAAGAGGCTCACCACGGTGGTGCTGGCGATGAGATCGGCGCGGGTGATCGACGACGGTGAAGACGGGGTCGGGGCGTGACGGACCGCTAAACCTAGACAAATATTGAGGAAAATAGAGGTTAGAGGCCAAGCTTGGAGAGGAGAAAGCTTAAGTAGTGTGGCTCGGGCATTCCATCGAACACCTTGTGTTCATAGGAGGTGAGCTAGAGCACCACCAAGCCCTCTCCCCCTCGGCCAGAAAAAACAGAGCAGTGTGCTCTGCTCTTGCGCGAGGGGCTATATATAGGCAGCACCATTGGTCCCGGTTCGTGGCATGAACCGGGACTAAAGGGAAGCCTTTGGTCCCGGTTCATGCCACCAACCGGGACCAATAGTGGTGGGCCAGGAGCGAGGCCCATTGGTCCCGGTTCGTCCCACCAACCGGGACCAAAAGGTCCGGACGAACCGGGACCAATGGCCCACGTGGCCCGGCCGGCCCCCTGGGCTCACGAACCGGGGCAAATAGCTCCATTGGTCCCGGTTCTAGATTAAACCGGGACTAATGGGCTAAACTGCCCTTGACGATAGCCCATTTTTCTACTAGTGAGAACAAGATCTGCGATGGCCTGGACCGCCGGAAAGCTAGGTTACCCGCCCCGCTAGGTTAACCACTATGACGAAAACAGCGGCAGTTCTTTTGATGCTGCCGCGAGCGAGACAAACGTGGGGAAACAGAATGTGGTACCTGTGAGCGCTGGAGATTCACAACAGTGCCGCGCGCGCTCTCGGACGAGATCGCCGGCGATGAGATCGCCGCCGCCGATAATCCTACAGAATCTCAACAGAATGATGGTGGAGCTGCGTGAATGATTGACCTGCGTGATTGATGGATCGGCCGTTGGCAGGTCGTACCTGGTCGTGGGGCCGTCGGCAGGTCGTACCTTTTTTTCTCGGGATGTCACTGTGTACATACGTATGGGGTATACGGGTTATACGGGGCTTGGATATGGGCTACGGAGCTTGGATATGGGTAGTGGCGGGCCCGAGAAAAAATAAAAGGCGGGGGTCAAGAATACCCCTAGGAAATTGAGTTAGGGGGTGCACCGGAGCAGGCCTCGCATAGTAATAGTATCACCACAAAGATAAATCGGCGAGAGAAGTTGTAACTTTGATGCATATATATACTTACATTGCACGATGGTGGCCGAGCACAGGAGATGCAGAGACAGCAGGGCTAGCGCAAGGATGCGGATCGTGTGCTTGTCCATGGTCGTCGATCGATGAAAATCTATCTGTGTGTTTCAACAAGATTGCTTGCTGTGAACGAGAGCTCGTGTGTGTTTATATATACATATCTATGGGGGTTTTGAGAGGAGGGAGAGCCAGCGCTATAACTCGTCCCGATCCCGTGCGGGAAAGAAAGATCAGACGATAGAATTAGGAAAGATTATGTATTTCTTTCCATGTGCGCTAGGCAGATGGATTGGCTTCTTATTTTTCTCTCCTTCTAATGACATTTATCACCGGTTTTTAGAAGTGCGTGTTTTCCGTCTGTGATATGGAAATTATCACCTAACTTCTACGTCTTCTACTGTTCTACATCAAGCTTGCATGCTGATACAGATGCATCTCTCAATCCAAGCGTTGACCCCATGGCACAACGGCCTGCGAGTATGCACCAGCGGGTGGTTTGTAGATGCTCGAAGCCGGCCACTCGGGTGCTGCGTGCCGGCCGCCTGACTGCACCGCTCGCGTCCGCTAGGCACGCCGCCGTTGAAGCTGCGTTTGCCGTCGCTCGTCGTTCCACGTCACAACCATTTTGGAGGAGCATCGGCGTCCATGGCTGCCGCCTTCTCGAGCCGAGACGCAACAACATATATTGCAACGTAATTTGTGTTACAATAAAATTTCTGCAACATAACCATTATTGCAAAAAAAAATGTAGACGTTTTTACAACATGATCTTGTGCAAAAACATGATGCAACAAGACCTCTGTTGCAAAGGTTTCTGTAAGAAAAACCTTGTGTTGCAACGGTTTCTGCAACATTACCTTTGTTGCAATGGTTGAGGGTGCTGATAGCCACTTGATGACGCCAGATCTGACGGCTTGCGACCCAACTGAGCTCTTAAAAAGATCAGCCGGCAGACGCGTAGCAATCCCCCCCCCCCCCCCCCAAAGAAAGGGGAATTGATGCTAATCAGCTGGCAGACGTAGCACGGGGCATCTGTCGCCTACCTTGCTTGACACGTGTCCTATTTAACCACGCACGCCTCTCTCCCTCATCTTTTCTTGCAACAACATCGTTGCTGCAGAACGGTGGCAGCGAACAATGGTTGCACGAGTGTGCGACGCAGCTGGAGATGTGTTACAATTTTTGCAACATGCGCCTTGTTGTAGAAAATCCGGTGCGACAGTGATGTTGTTGCAATTTTTGCAACAAGGGTCTTGTTGCAGAAAAATAGGGAAGAAGAGGTTGTGCAGCATGGTTCTTGTTGCAGGAGATTAGAGAAGAAAAGGTTTCGCAACAAGGGTTTTGTTGCAGAAAATTAGAAGATAGAACCTTTTGCAACAAAGGCCTTGTTACAAGAGGAACAACGATTAGAATCACCCGACTGACCACGACTATAGTTGCACCACACGCGCAGCCGTCAAATACAAGTTTAATCAGACGACATGCAGCCTCTATCAGCTGCCCAAGACCTACATCACTGGACGCGTGCCTCTGCCATTTTTCTGCAACATCATCTGGGTTGCAGAAGTCATCCCGCAACAACGTCCATGTTACAAAAACGTTAAGATGAGAAAAAAATTTAATCCAAAAAATAGACCAGAAAGATATCTGTCCGCAATGACACACATGTTTCAAAAAATTTAATGCGAAAAAAAATCTACAACAAAATCTCAACAAGAGATATGTGCAAACGGTTCCGCAACACTGCCTTTGTTGCAATTGTGAGGAAAGAGCTAGGCCGATGGAGCTTGCGCTTTACCGTACGAACTTGCCCATTATGGTTGAGCTTGACTGTGCCGAAGCGGTGTCTATGCTGCTAGCACGTACTGGAGATAGATCGCAGTACCGTGTGCTCATTGAGGAGATTCGATGACTAGCACAAGATGTCCGTAGGAAGATTTCTTTTACTCTTATTAGTCGCTCGCAGAATAAGGTTAGTCATGCACTGCAGTTTGGATGTGCTCGGGGCTGGACTTTGTTTTAAACATTTCAAAGGCTGATATGCCTCCTTGAGTAATGAAACCTTCCTTTACCCCACAAAAAGAAAGAGCTAGGCCGATGGATGCGCCAGATCAAATGGCTGTGAAGGTGGCCGACCATTGAAAATAATCCGCCGGCGGATGCGCAGCGTCGCCCAAAAAAAATAAGTGTCTCAACTTTAACGACAATGAGTTTTCGAACAGTGGTGGTGCGCGAGCTTGAAGGTCTGGTGGGTCTGGAGGTGCATGTATGGTTGGGAGAAAGAAAATGATGTGTGCGAAGAGCAATAATACTACACCGAAATTGCTTCACGGACGACACCATATGCACGATCTGCAGCCGATATTTCCTTCGCAACTGCCTAAAAGCTACTCGCAAGCCCATTGGACAGTCTGTGGATTTAGAGCGTTTTCCTTGTGCAATTTACACCACTCCGAGTATTTCTCAAGAAAAAAAAAACACCACTCCGTGTCCTGATGCGCGTCCAGTAGCTAGGAAAGAATTAGAAGAAGAGACAGCTCCTATAGTAATCTTCCTGTGAGTACGCGCTCATGAACCATGGAATACACGTCTTCTTGCTCATGGCAGTTCCTTGCTCGAGTCCTTACTGCACATTGCATACATATAGGAATATGAGGTACTAGGGAAAATTAAGGTCTTTTCTTGTGATAGAAAGCCTGGTGAATCAAAATTAAGTTGTCATTAGTGTTGTGCGCATCACAATCGTGCGGTTGTAATCGCCTTCCAGTCAGATCAGGTGCGTCATAGCAATATTCGAGCTAGCATTGATCAAACTTGATAATGTTTGGATCTTGTTTTTTGCGAATGGAAAGGGTTGTATTAATCAAGGTGGATCATTACAATCCTGCTGACATACTGTGCCAATCTCATCATGTCTGTTCCGCAACCAAACAGCAGTTCGAGGAATCGAAAGTCCCATTTGTGCTAACATATGACTAACTTTATTTCTAGAGAGAAGCATCTTTATCTCGCCAACTAGAGCTGCTATAGCTGATCTGTTGTAGTCCATCTCCATGATCATGTTGGCTGCAGTGGTGCTATCAGCTTCCAGTATGAATGGCTTATTGCTCCACTCCAGGGCTAGGGCAATTCCCCCCCTACACGCTTCTACCTCCGCCTCAAGTGGGCTAGCGCAAGAAGTAATGAACCTGCATGACGAATAGATGATTACCCCAGTATGGTCGCGAAGGATCATCCCAGCACCTTCAGTACTGTCCTCCTCCCTCCAAGCTCCATCAACATTCAGTTTAGTCCATCCAACTGGAGGCTTTGTCCACAGCTCTAGCGGCCTTGTGCAGGAGGCTGACGTGGTTCTCGCCATGGATTGTAGCCGGCGTTGTCCTTGAGTTACAACCATTTTCCCTTTAGCCAGATCGCCATGGGGGTGCTGCTCAATGCACATAAGGCTGTCGATGTAACTGCATAAAAATCTGCGAGAAGCTTCAATAGTTGGCGCCGGCTTGTCATGGGTAATCTCATTGCGAACATGCCATGTACGCCAAAAGGTCATGAGTATTGGCAGCCGATGCTCTTCCAGGCACTCGTCCAGAAGAAGCAAAGCCCATTCAGAACCAGTCTTTGCAATATTCTCAAGTTGTGGCATGTTGAATGAGGTGGCCATCTCTTCCCATAGAATACGAGCGAGCGAACCTGCACATAGCACCCCCCACACTGCCTTCAAGACCACACTATCAGAACCAAGCAGCTGGCCTGACGCCTGTCAAAATAGAGTTGTCATGGTCGAGCCGCTCCTCACTTTTAGATCGTGCGGCAACCTTATCCGCACCAACGCCGATCGAGATTCTGCACACGTGGCACACTCATGAATGATCAAGCTACACCACACGCCCCCACCTTGCCATGCAAAAATATATAGATGAAAGTTAAACACGAATTCAAGTAATCGGTTTGTAGAATGCAATCAGTGTATTTTCACTCGGCAGCAACAACACCTCCTAGCATTCTTGGCATGTGGATCTATAGCTGTCTCAGGGGCCTCTTCTCACCAAAACTATTGGTGTGTTGCAGAGCTACATCTTCCCACCGCAAGATAATGAGTTCAATAGCAAGAAAGCAACATGCCGCATGTATGAAGAAGAGAAATAATGCAAGCTGGTCCTCCCGATCCCCTCCCTCTTCGACCCCTCTCCTTGAGCCGCCGCTGCCCCTCTCCTCGACCTCCTTCCTCCCAATCTTCTCCCTCCTGATCCGATCTAGGGCTTCAAGCCGCCGCCCCTCTCCTCCCGTCGCCGGAGCTCCGTGCTCCAAAACCCGGACCATGGATGATGGGTGATGGCAGTGGCGGGGCCTTCCTCTTCCACGGCTCCGGGATGCGGTTGCGGTGGAGATCCACACGGGTGTCCAGGACGTGTGCCTCGTCCGGCGTCGACGGCGCAGTGGTGACAGCCCCTCCGCCATCGATGGCTCACCAAGACAGGGACGTGATTTTGGGTGGTGGTGCGACTCCGTTCGTGCGTTTGCTCGTAGCAGACGTCACCCATGGGCATGCTGGATGACGGAGGCGGTCGATGGGCTAGCTAGGGATTGGCACGAATTTGCCAGCGAAAGTTTGGTTTGGCCTCGGGCAGAACCGTCAACGACGGCTCCCGCTGGCATAGTTACCTAGTTACCTAGTTGGTGGCATTGTGGGGGCGATTCGTGTTCCATGTGTGCCCTGTGGGAAACCCTAGATTTGGGCTTTCTGGATCGGATGATGGCGAAGTTCCTGGGTCGTCACCCCCATGGAGGCATCATCTTTGGGGTTGTACATCGGCTGGAGGGACAAATATTTGGCTTGGTGGCTGGGCGCATGTCTCCGTATGCTTCTCGTGTGGTGACCAAGATGGAGCGGCGTGCCATCTATAGTATCGATGGTGGCGAGTCTTGGCAGCAAGGTGCATGGGGGTCTCAGTGCTGCATACCGTTTGATGGGCGTGATCAGGGGGCTGGCGCTGTCCGGCGTCGTGTGCGTTGACGACAAAAGGGTCTGGCAAGATCAGTGCATTGATTGCTCCTGAAGAGGGGACTGTGGAAGAAGGCTGCAACGGATTCTACAACATGTGCAACGCTGAGGGTCTATTTGACCGGTTGATGCTCTCAGCCAGCCGTCGGGTGGCTTGGTGAAGCCACCGGAATTCTTGGTGTGCATGGCGTGAGGTCAGGGCATATCATCAACCTTGTAGGTAGGGCGACAATTTTCGCCAGGAAGGTGGCTTTGGGTTAAAGTATTTATTTTTTAAGGCCTTGTTGAAAAATACAATGAAGATTGTTGTGTGAATAACTCGATGCAGAGAGTGGGGGTAATCTGTCTTTTCGAAAAAATGAAGAAGAAGGACAAATCAAGGAATAAACAATGAAAATACAAGAATGAACAATATGAAGAAAGGTCCTAGTTCGCACAAATCTAGAATGATTTCTTGTTCAACATACAAAGTTAACCCCAACCAAGTTTTTTTCTACATCAAAGCATGATCAAGAGGCAAAACAGCCATGACCACTGCATTGCGACGTAGGAGGATTGCTGGTCTATGTCAATATAACTTGAGATCCCTCACTTCGTTCCGAATCATAGTCCCTAACTAAGACCTTTGGCAAAAGATAAAAAAAGGGAAATTTTACGATGCATCATAATACACCAAATCACGTGTATTATATGGGCGATCTAACGGATTAGAATAACTGGGCCTTTTAGAGCCCAAGGGTATTTTCGACCTAATTTTTTTATACCTTTAATCGGCCCAATTAAGTCCAGGGGTATTCTCGTCCAAAAATTTTCAATTAAATCAATTGAATTAATAAAACACTTCATTATAGAGGCCCAATCATCGTGTGTACTCTTTTGAAATTTGGTTCGAGCGGTTCGTCCTCTCTCGAGAGGAGGCCTAACCTCGGCGCCCTCGATCGCCGCCGATCGCCTCCAGCGCCCTTGATCGCCGCCGATCGCCCCCGGCTCCCTCGATCGCCGCCGATCGCACTCGTCGTGTCACTCTTTCCTCCTGCTCCTACTCCCCCCTCCCCCCTCCATCGGAAGTCACCCCACTCGGGTCGCGGTGCCAGATCTTCCGACGAGCCTCCCCTCCTTCCCCGAGCGGACGCCACCTTCCCCGACCTGAGAGGCCACATCATCCTCATCGACGTGCATCAACTTTTTCACGCTGGATCTTCGCTGTAAGTGCCTAGCCATCTCAAATCTTTGCTGGTCCCTTATGCTTATAATACCAATAAGGGTCGGATTTGATTAGGGTTTAGGATATGTCATGTGAGGTTTAGGGTTTATGGTTTCAGAAAGTTGTGACGAGATTTCTATTGAAAGGGAGTGTAAGTTGGATTTAGCTAGGACATGTTGATGTAGTTAGTTAGGGTTTATGGTTTCAGAAAGTTGTGAAATGATTTTTTTTCAAAGGAAGTGTAAGTCGGATTTAGCTAGGACATATTAAAGCACTTAGTTAGGGTTGTGTGCCCTGAGAATTTGTCAGCAGATTTGGATTCAAAGAAAGTTATTTTGGATTTAGTTAGGAGATGCTTTTGAATTGAGTTTCCAAATGTTTTGGATTTAGTTAGGAGATAATTATTTTTGTATGGAGTTTGGAGATATTTTCGACTTAGTGACAAGATAATTTGGATTTAGTTAGGTGATAATTTTGGATTCAGTTAGGACACAATTTTGAATGGAGTTTGCAGATAATTGATCTATCAGGGTGGATCTATCAGGGGACTTGAAAGATTCGTGCACTTTGGATTTTGTTAGGAGATCATCAGTTACAACAAGTACAATCAATTAAATATTCCTGGATTTAGTCAGGGAATATTTTATACTTACTTACATCTTTTGAAGGACTGAGTTTGGTACATGAATCCGATATGAAAAATTAAATTGATTATTTAAGCAGAGTATTGCATAATTATTATGTATGCTATCCATCCGTAACATTGACTATCTGTTTTCGTTGGCAGCATAACGACATGGATGATAAAGGCAACGATGGCAAAAACTTGGGGAATACAGGCAAGGATGACAAGGACATGGGTGATAGACGAAACGAAGGCAAAGGAATGGATGGTATGCGCACGGATGATAACGATAATGAGGATGCAGGCAAAGATGGCATAGACCTGGATGATGTACACATGCAAGGTAAAGGAGTTGATATTAAAGGCATGGCTGGTTCAGATCTGAATGAGTGTATGGAATACACAGAGATTGTGAAGAAGACTTTCAGGATTGAGGAAGAAGCCTACATGTTCTACATAGGCTATGCGAGAAAAAAAGGGTTTGGTGTTAGAAAGGATGATCTGAAGTACAGGGGTCCGGGTCCGAAACAAAATGCATACAGAAGGACATACAAGTGCTGCAAACAAGGCTGGCGGGCCCTTAAGCACCTTAACAGAGATGATAGAAAAAGAACACCGAGGGGTATTTCTCGGTGTGGGTGTCCCGCTCTTTTTCAGGTTGAGCTACAAGATAGTAGTGGCCTCTGGTTCGTCAAGAATTTTGTGGACAAGCATAACCATCTGTTTGTCCTCGCTGACTGACTCCTACTTATCGGCTCATCGTAGAATGGTGACGACAAAAGGCCGATGTCATCGAGTATGCTATTGGTGGACTTGAACACATCAGATTATGAATGTAATGGAGAAGAATGCCGGAGGTCCCGACAAGCTTGGATTTATAGATCGAGACCTATACAACCATGTTTCAATCCAGAAGAAGCGGAAGATAGAAGGCAGTGACGCTAGATATTTGCTTACCTATATGATTGCATAGAAAGGCAGACCCGAAATTCTTTTTCAAATACACAAAAGACAAAGAAGGCCATTTGAGGAACATATTCTGGGCTGATTCACAATCCCGGATTGACTATGTTGCCTTTGGTGGTGTCGTGGTGTTCGACAGTACATACCGGTCTAACAAGTACAGGCTTCCGTTTGTTCCATTTGTTGGTCTGAACCATCACCGCAGCACAGTTTTATTTTGGGTCAGTCTAGTGTCAGACGAGACAGTTGCATCATACCAGTGGCTTCTTCATGTATTTTTGGAGGCAATGTCCAAGAGGGCACCCATTTCAGCAATCACCGATGGGGACGGTTCAATGGCTAAAGCAATAGCTACTGTCTGGACTAGAACAGATCATCATTTGTGCACGTGGCATATCGAGGAGAATATGGTGATGCACCTCCGCAAGAAAAAGCTTGAGGAATTTAGGGAATTCATTTACCATCGTTGGGATGTTGATGAGTTTGAGAAAAGATGGGAGGCTTATAAGGTTCGGTTCAAAATAAAACCAACGGGAAAGAGGTCGTCATGGGTTAACAGGATGTACGAGCTGCGACACAAATGGGATGCTGAGTACACAGAGGGTAGATATTTCCTAGGCATGATGAGTAATCAGAGGAGTGAGTCTCTTAACTCAAGGCTTCATGTGCACCTGAACAGGAAGATGCAGCTTGTTGATTTGTTGCAGCATGTTGAGCACTATGTATCCATAATGCGTAAGAATGAAGCAGCATTAGACGCAGTAGCAACACATATGATACCCTTCACTAAGCTGAATGCACACCCTCTGGAGATTGCTGCCTCTTATATTTATACAACTGTGATGTTTCCAAAGGTAAAGCGTCAGATTGTCGAAGGGACAAATTGGCAGGTCACGGACCGGGTAGCATGTGACGGTTTGGTCGTGTTTGGAGTTTTGCGCAAAGGCCCATATGATAAAGTCCCATATGGCAGGGATGCTATAGAATTGCAAGGTAAGGAAGGTAAGGATGCTGAGGACTTGCATGCAAAAAAATTGGATGCTGAGGATCCCAATGACTTGTAAGGTAAGGATCTTTGAGGACTTGCATGCAAAAACTTGGATCTTGAGGATCCCAATGACTTGGAAGGTAAGGATCTTGAGGACTTGCATGCAAAAAACTTGGATCTGAGGATCCCAATGACTTGGAAGGCAAGGATGGTGTGGACTTGCATGCCAAAAACCTGGATGCTAAGGATCCCAATGACTTGGAAGGTAAGGACAGTGAGGAGTTGGATGCAAAAAAGTTGGATGCACAAGGTGTGGATGCTAAGCCTGTGGATTTTATATATCACGTGACTTGTCTGTTTACAGGAGCAAGACTGGATGATGCAGCTTGTAAATGTAAAAAGTTGGAAAGTCAGGATTACCCATGGGCACATATATTCTGCGTTCTGGATCATCTTGGTGTACGCCCATTTCCAAAAAATTTTGTCAAGAAAAGATGGACAATGCATGCCAAGCTAGCGTTCCCTTCTTCGAGGACTGCGAATACTCATGTATGGTCTGATCACATGAATAAGTATCATCAACTACGCAACATGGCTAGTGACACTTTATTCACAGCCGCAACTAGCGATTCACAGTCAGAACATGTGACGGAGCTCCTCCGGAGTATATTGGTAGATGGAGAAAAAACTGATTTCGATGAAGGTCATAAATCGTTTGTTTCTTTGCCGGCATACTTCTCTGCTGATCGCGAATGCTGCACTGATGACATGGAAAATCCAATCAAAATAGTTCCAAAAGGGAGACCAACTACCGAAGAATCGAACAAGAGGATTAAATCCAGGCGCGAGCGGATGAGAGGAAAAAAAAGCAACAAAGTTTGTGCACATGTTTATCTCATTGTTCATTTCCATACATGCTTACTATGTTAATATGTTCTCTCTTTTTCTTCAATTTACTCAGGAGCAAATCGGGGAAATCAAAGGTCAGAAGGAGGAAGAAGCGAAAAGAGAAAGACTCAGTGTAGCGACCAGATCCGAATGGATCCAGTCTCTGTGCTTTCGATGTCATCCTGGATCGATAATGCCGACACGCATAAAGATTCGAAGGATTTATTGCAGAGTAGCAATCACACACTTATTACATCGTTGTCCACAAGGGAACTTATTACAATAATATGGCTTAAGGCCATCTAATAATAACAGCGGAAGGCTTGGAAGATAAGCGAGTCCATCAACTCCAACGGCATCACTGAGTATAGAACCACGACCTAACACCTTACTCGTCGTCTGAAAAGTCTGCAACGTGAAAGTTGCAGCCCGAAAACGGGTCAGCACATGGAATATGCTGGCAATGTAACACATAAGAGCAATGAAGGAATAAGCCTATACTACATGCATATATGGCTGGTGGTAAGGCTCTACGGTTACATTTGCATAAAGCTGATTTTTCCCTACATCAAAGGAATAGTTTTTATTTAACTATCATGGTGGTTGTTAAACATTGAGAATGGTTGACAGCATCCTCAATCCCAATTAAAAGTACTCATCAAAACCCAACAACTTTTATTAGAGGTAACATGTTGAGATTCACATGATATTCAATTACCAGATACTCAAAATGTCCATAACCGGGGACACGGCTAATCATGATTAGTTTATACACTCTGCAGAGGTTTGCGCACTTTTCCCCACAAGACTCGATCGCCTCCGCTTGGTTCTCGCACTACATGGTGTTTGAGAAACGGATGACCGAGACATAGTCTTTCAGAAGCGCTAGCACCTTACATGTGGGTAGACCGTACCAACCTACATCCCCTACATCAGCTAGCCTACCCGTAAGAGTTCGCACAACTTAGTCAACTACGCCAGAGCCCATAATTGGCTTGTGGCTGCACACGGAAGTTTCCAGTTTGAATAATCTTATGATCCCTTAGAGCACAGGTGGCGGTCCAAGAAATACAGCAAGTCTGATAGAAACCAGGTGCCTCAATCCACCCAGATGTGTGTTTAGGTTGCCACCTTAGATAAACCATTAATTAACAAACTCACATCTGTCATGGATATTCACTCACCAATCCACGTCTACTAGCATAGCATGGCATAAACAAGCAAACGTAGAAGTAACTCCCAAGGTTTCATAAGTAAAACAGGTAATAGGTACTACCTCAATCTACTTCCCATCCCACAATTTAATTAGATCCTAATCATGCAAGTGTTTGAGGAATAGATCTAATGCATAAAACTGGGTATGAGAAGAGTATGATCAAAGTGTTACTTGCCTTGCTGATGATCCACGAGACCTAGAGATTCAAGTAACAAGCGGCGACCGGGTGATCTAACGCAGACAAACAACAAGCATACAATAAGTACTCATCTAATGCACGGGGAAATCTCGAATAAAAGATCTAACCAGAAAGTTCAACTTAAGAACCCTGGTTGCAAAAGATTCGAATCAAATAAACATCGAAAGTCGAAACTCGAGAGAGAATGACTCGGTTTTGCAAATCTGAAACTAGGTCAAAATTTCACAGTAGCAAAACTCTGTGAAAGTAGGTTAGTCGGAACGGCGGTTTCGTTACGAAACTCCAGGCGCTTGAATCACCTGATTCCGATAAACGAGCGAGAAATAAAACAGATTTGAAAATCGGATCTGAAATCGAATCAGAAAAATAACGGATTAAATCCGACTAAAAGAAAACGACGAACGGTTTAAATAACGGACGTTCGTTAACAGAACTAATCCAACGAACACGTTCATTGAAACGAACGGTTCGGTGAACGTTCGTTAAATAAGAAAACCGAAAAAAATAAAACCAATCTAGGGTTTTTTTAAAAACCGAACATCTCTTTTTTTAAAAACCGGATCGGTTTTAGGGAAAACCGGATCGGGAGGGCGGGCGGCTACCTCCGTGATCGCCGCGGGTCGAGGGCGGGGTCGGGGGGGGACGGGGCGGGGGGGTCGGGATGGGCGGCGAGGGCGGCGGGGCTCAAGAACGGCGAGAAACGGTGGCGGGCGGCTTCCTCATGGCGGCGGGTCGGCTTGGGGAGGCGGCGGCGGTGAGGTGAGAGGGGGGCCGGGCGGCTATTTATGGGAGGGGGAGGCGCGCTTGGGAGGGGGGCAGGCGCTGGTCGGAGCCGGACTCGGGAGGCGTCTGGTGTGGGCACATGGGCGGCGGCATGCGTCTGAGGGAGAGGGAGGAGGCTGGGCCCTGCCTGGCTGGCTGGCTGGGCCTGGGCCTTGGGGAAGTAAGTAGCGTTTTTTTAAAATAAACCAAAACGAATTAAAAAAATATCAAATGAATTCTGATTTAAATAAAACAAATTTTCCCGACTCCTAAAAATGAGTCGAACAAAATGAACTTTTAAACGGCAAACATGCATATATTTTTTAAAATGCTCATTTTTACCTAAACAAATAAATCTTCCAAAACCAAATTTGATTTATTTATAAAATCTTCATTTTCCTAATTGTTGGGAAAGTCATATTATTCCCTCTCTTAATTTTCATAGGAAAAACTTTATGAAGATAATTTAAATAAATCCAAATGATCCTATTTTCAAATTTTGAGAAAACCCAAATATGCAAATAAAAAATAATGAAACTTCCAACTCTCTCGAGGGTCCTTGAGTTGCGTGAAATTTCTAGGATCGGAAAATGCGAAAAATATGATATGCATGATGACCTAATGTATAACATTCCAAATTGAAAATTTGGGATGTTACAAACCTACCTCTTAAGATGAATCTCGCCCTCGAGATTCGGGTTAACTAGAAAATAGGTGAGGTGGTCCTTAGCAAAACTTCCTCTCTTTCCCGGTGGCTTCATCCTCGGTGTGGTGGCTCCTTGAACTTTGCAAAACTTGATAACCTTGCTGCGGGTAACTCTGCTGGCATAATCGAGAATCTTAACCGGTTTTTCCTCATATGTCAAGTCATCCTTCAACTGAATTGCTTTCAGTGGCACTGTGTCTCTTAACGGTACCTCTGCTATCTCGGGTGACATTTCTTCAATCGAGAAACATGGAATACATCATGAACTCCTGACAGTCCTTCCGCAATTCCAACTTATCGCAACTTCTCCCATGCGTTGCAAAATCTTATATGGTCCAACAAGCGGGTGCTAACTTTCCTTTAACTCCAAAACGCTTAACTCCTCAAGCGGGATACTCGAGATATACTCTGTCTCCAACTTCATACTCAATCGCTTTGCGCTTTGAATCGGCATAGCTCTTCTGTCTGGACTGGGCTACCTTGAGCCTGTCTCGAATTAACTTAACCTTCTGTTCAGATTCCTTAATTAAATCTGGTCCAAACAAGCGGCGATCTCGGTTTAGTCCCATGACAACGGTGTCCTGCACCTTCTTCCATCTGAGCCTCGAAGGTGCCATCTTTAAGCTGGTTTGGTAACTGTTATTGTAGGAAAATTCTGCATACGGCAAATTATCATCCCAACTAGATCCATAATCTAGTGCACAAGCTCTCAAACATGTCCTCCAAAATCTGATTGACTCTCTCGGTCATCCATCGGTCTGTGGGTGGAAAGCTGTACTGAATTCCAATCGGGTTCCCAATGTTTCGTGCAACTGGTTCCAAAATTTTGAAGCAAACTGGGTTCCTCTATCCGATACGATGCTCCTCGGAACTCCGTGTAAACACACAATTCTGGTCATGTATATCTTCGCCAGCTTAGCACTGCTATAGGTAGTCTTGACTGGAATGAAATGAGCTACCTTCGTCAATCGATCGACTATGACCCAAATCGAGTCATATCCTGAACGGGTCTTTGGCAAACCTGTGATGAAATCCATGCCTAGTTTATCCCACTTCCATTCGGGTATCGGCAACGGTTGTAACAATCCTGCTGGCTTCTGATGCTCTGCCTTTACTTTCTGACATACGTCGCAAACTGCTACATACTCCGCAATATCCTTCTTCATTCCGGTCCACCAGAAAATATTCTTCAAATCCAAATACATCTTGGTATTTCCTGGGTGAATCGAATAGGGTGAATCATGGGCTTCTTGCAAAATCAACTTCCTGATCTCTGGGTCATTGGGCACATAAACACGGTCTTCAAACCATAGGGTATCGTGCTCATCCTCACGAAATCCTTTAGCTTTTCCTTTGCTCATTTTCTCCTTTATAGAGGCAACTTCCTTATCTGCCTTTTGGGCTTCTCTGATTTTGTCCATTAGTGTCGACTGAATCTCCAATGCTGCTACATAGCCTCTCGGAACTATTTCCAAACATAGCTCTCGAAGGTCCTCGGCTAACTCATTGGGTATTCCTCCCATCATTAGGGTATTGACTTGGCTCTTACGGCTCAATGCGTCAGCTACAACATTAGCCTTTCCGGGGTGATAATGCAATCTCATATCATAATCCTTGATTAGCTCTAACCATCTCCTTTGTCTGAGATTCAATTCCTTCTGTGTGAAGATGTACTTCAAACTCTTGTGATCCGTATATACTTCACAATGATTTCCAATGAGAAAATGTCTCCACGTCTTCAAGGCATGCACAACGGCTGCTAACTCCAAATCATGAGTGGCATAATTCAACTCATGAGGCTTAAGTTGTCGTGAAGCATCTGAAACAACTCTTCCTTCCTGCATAAGCACGGCTCCAAGTCCTCGGCGTGAAGCGCCGCAATACACCTCATAATCCTTAGTCGATCCGCAATACCAAAACTGGTGAGGTAACCAATCTTTTCTTCAACTCTTGAAAACTTGCCTCACAGTCCTCAGTCCATATGAATTTGTTTTCCTTCTTCAACAATTCTGTCATAGGCTTTGCAATTCTTGAGAAATTCTCAATGAATCTTCGGTAGTATCCTGCGAGTCCAAGGAAACTCCGAATCTCTCCAACTGTCGTTGGTGCTTCCCATTTGGTTACGGTCTCAACTTTTGTGGGGTCAACTGCTATCCCTTCTCCGGATATAACATGTCCGAGAAATCCAACTTCCTTTAGCCAAAACTCACATTTGCTGAACTTGGCATACAACTGGTGTTCCTCGGTTTCTCCAAAACCAATCGCAAATGTTCCTTGTGTTCCTCTTCATTCTTGAGAAAATTAAAATGTCATCAATAAACACCACGACGAACTTATCCAAAACTCCATAAACACTTTGTTCATCAGGTTCATGAAATAGGCTGGTGCGTTAGTCAGTCAAATGACATAACGGTATACTCGTCAGATCCATATCTCGTAGTAAACGCTGTCTTGGGTATGTCCTGCTCCCGAATCTTCAATCGATGGTACCACGATCGCAAGTCGATCTTAGAAAACACTTTGGCCCCTTGCAAGCGATCAAACAGATCATTTATCATAGGTAGTGGGTACTTGTTCTTGATTGTTACTTCATTCAATCCACGGTAATCAACAACCATTCTCAACGATCCATCCTTCTTCTCCACTAACAAAGCGGGTGATCCCCAAGGTGAAGAACTTGGGCGAATAAAACCTTTATCCAATAGTTCCTTAATCGCTTCTTGATTTCGCCAAATCCTTTGCGGGCATCCATGACGGTCGCTTCGATATCGGGCCTGTTCACGGCAACAGCTCGATCAAAAATTCAATGTCTCTATCCGGCGGCATTCACAGCAACTCTTCCGAAATACATCGGGATAATCCTTCACCTGGTACTTCTTCTGTACCACTCGATAAGCAATTTACTTGTGCTCTCCTCGGCTCGTGCCGTGATATGCATATAATCCTCCTTCCTTCGGTGTGGTGAGCAAAATTGACCTTGTGGTACAATCTATGTTTCCTCCATACTTTGATAACCAATCCATTCCTAATATCACATCCAATCCTTGGGATTCCGAACTATTAGGTGCGAGGGGAAAACATAGTGTCCAATCCTTAGTGGCAATCGATCACACCATTTACTAGCCATGTACTCTGCTCGGGTGAGGTTACTAGCATGGGTGACCTAAGGGCTTGGGTCGGTAACTTGTACTTATCCACAAATCCCTTGATATGTATGAATGCGATGCACCAAGATCGAAAAGAACAACCTGCGATAAATGACTTAACCAAAACTTACCGATTCTTGCATCGGGCTGATCTTCAACCTCCTCCACATCAATGTGGTTCACATGTCCCCTGTTGAAAGGGTTTGGCTTCTTTCGAGCTTCCATTGCCATTTCCATTCGCCTTACGGACAGTCATTTGCATAGTGCCCAGTCTTGCGGCACTTAAAGCAAGTAATGTGACTCAGGTCTACCTTGGATGGTGTTGACGGGTTGGTGCGGTTCTGTCCATTGCTTCCTCCATTCCCGTTCCCATTCTTGTTGCCATTATGGTTATGCGAATTACCTCCTCCATGGGTATGCTGAAACTGAATTCCTGATTTAGGGGTATAACGAGGCTTCTGCTGGGATCCAGAGTTATACTTCCCTTGTCCATACTTCCGCTTGCGGTTCTCAATTTGCTGCTGCTTTCCTTCAATCATGAGAGCTCGGTCTACTAACTCCTGGTAGTTGTTGAAACTTGCTACCATCAACGGCATGCTGAACTCATCATTCAGTCCTTCTAGAAACTTCTCTGTTTAGCTGCATCGTAGTAGCGTCATCCGGGGCATAACGTGCTAATTTGCTAAAATCATCCACGCATCGCCAACAGTCCTTCCTCCTTGGCGTAAGTTGCGAAACTCACGCTTCTTCATGGCCATGGCTCCTGCTGAAACATGGGCGGTCTGAAAGCTTCTTGGAACTGGTCCCATGTGGCGGTGTCTCACGGGTAAGTGGCTGTGAAATTCTCCTACCATCTTTGCTGCGGGTCCTTCAAGCTGGTGTGTTGCAAACTTCACTCGTTCATCATCTGTGCATCCTGCAGTGGTCAGCTCCCTTCCTATCTTGCGGAGCCAGTCATCTGCCGCAATCGGCTCGGTGCTACTGGAATACACGGCGGGTTCGATCTAAGGAAGCGAGTCGATGATCCGCATGGTGGTGGTGGTGGCGGTGGGTTGTTGTTGTTGTTGTTCTGCACCAATGTTCGAATCAGGGTATTCTGCTGCTGGATCAATTGGGTGATCTCTGGCGGGAAAACGAATCCGGGGTCGCGTCTCGGAGGCATCTGATGGGTTTAGAAAAGGAGAGAAATGTAGAATAGAGTGAGGTCTAAGGAATCACTACCCAAATGCACATGAGCAAAAACACACAAAATCACTTCATTCAATCAAACAAGGGCTTACAAAGATCTAACTATCGCAAAAGTCGTGTACTATAATGTTTACATGGAGGAAATACTACTAATATGTGGGGACTTCTACTAATTTGAACCGGTGGAAGACTCCATGATGTCTGCTCCAGCTTCGTCTTCAAAGTCGGGTTCACTTGGATCCGAATCGGTGTCGTCGATGTTAATGTAGTCGCTTGGGTATTCGACATACTGGTCTTCATTCCTGGCGCCAACTTCTTCTTGAGTTCTTGATCTCGTACTTAAGATCGTTATTGTGTCTTGCCAGAGCTACAATCTCGTCCATGTAGTCCTTGCGTGTAGTCTTTAGTTCTTCTTCCAGTTCGATGATCCTTCCCTTTGTCTTCTGCAACTCCAACATGTCATTGCACATTTGGTTCTCCTGGCGTCGAATGTGCTGGTTTAACTCTGGATGAAAGCTGCAATGGATCTATCCTTCTTGGTGCCGACGACGCCCCGCTTGTCATCTCGGCGTCCGCAAATCTGGTAGATGGTATCCTTGAGGTCTTCTTGATAAACTTCCCCAATCGTCCCATGGTGATGTGAGCTGCCATGCTCTTTCCTGCACTCCAAGTTGGTGCACTGAAAACACTATCTATAGGCTTGGTGATTGGGGCGAATGTCCTTCCTGGAACGTGAGCATGAATCTTCCAGCGCTCCTCTTCAGGCAGAGTGGCGTTGAAAGTTCCGGTGAAGCTTGGTAGTCCAATGTTCAGGTACTTAGTAACTTCCTTCAAGTGAAATCCAAAAGGTGTGCCTTCATCCGGTTGGGTGTACTTGATCTTCGCGTCCGTCATCCTAAAGAGAGTAGAAAAGATGAGGAGTTAGAAAATGGGAAGAGAGTAGTGGTCTATGGCTTTAACTTAGTGGTCGTGTCCTACAGTCAGCGTGTGCTCTGATACCATTCTCTCAGAGCGATCGGACCGAATGGATCGATCTACGTGCTCGGTGTCATCCTGGATCGAGAATGCCGACACCACACTGATGCTTGAAGGATTTATTGCAGAGTAGCAATCACACACTTATTACATCGTTGTCCACAAGGGAACTTATTACAATAATATGGCTTAAGGCCATCTAATAATAACAGCGGAAGGCTTGGAAGATAAGCGAGTCCATCAACTCCAACGGCATCACCGAGTATAGAACCACGACCTAACACCTTACTCGTCGTCTGAAAAGTCTGCAACGTGAAAGTTGCAGCCCGAAAACGGGTCAGCACATGGAATATGCTGGCAATGTAACACATAAGAGCAATGAAGGAATAAGCCTATACTACATGCATATATGGCTGGTGGTAAGGCTCTACGGTTACATTTGCATAAAGCTGATTTTTCCCTACATCAAAGGAATAGTTTTTATTTAACTATCATGGTGGTTGTTAAACATTGAGAATGGTTGACAGCATCCTCAATCCCAATTAAAAGTACTAATCAAAACCCAACAACTTTTATTAGAGGTAACATGTTGAGATTCACATGATATTCAATTACGGATACTCAAAATGTCCATAACGGGGACACGGCTAATCATGATTAGTTTATACACTCGAAGAGGTTTTGCACTTTTCCCCACAAGACTCGATCGCCTCCGCTTGGTTCTCGCACTACATGGTGTTTGAGAAACGGATGACCGAGACATAGTCTTTCAGAAGCGCTAGCACCTTACATGTGGGTAGACCGTACCAACCTACATCCCCTACATCAGCTAGCCTACCCGTAAGAGTTCGCACAACTTAGTCAACTACGCCAGAGCCCATAATTGGCTTGTGGCTACACACGGAAGTTTCCAGTTTGAATAATCTTATGATCCCTTAGAGCACAGGTGGCGGTCAGAAGAAATACAGCAAGTCTGATAGAAACCAGTGCCTCAATCCACCCAGATGTGTGTTTAGGTTGCCACCTTAGATAAACCATTAATTAACAAACTCACATCTGTCATGGATATTCACTCACCCAATCCACGTCTACTAGCATAGCATGGCATAAACAAGCAAACGTAGAAGTAACTCCCAAGGTTTCATAAGTAAAACAGGTAATAGGTACTACCTCAATCTACTTCCCATCCCACAATTTAATTAGATCCTAATCATGCAAGTGTTTGAGGAATAGATCTAATGCATAAAAATGGGTATGAGAAGAGTATGATCAAAGTGTTACTTGCCTTGCTGATGATCCGCGAGACCTAGAGATTCGAAGTAACAAGCGGCGCACTCCGGGTGATCTAACGCAGACAAACAACAAGCATACAATAAGTACTCATCTAATGCACGGGGAAATCTCGAATAAAAGATCTAACCAGAAAGTTCAACTTAAGAACCCTGGTTGCAAAAGATTCGAATCAAAATAAACATCGAAAGTCGAAACTCGAGAGAGAATGACTCGGTTTTGCAAATCTGAAACTAGGTCAAAATTTCACAGTAGCAAAACTCTGTGAAAGTAGGTTAGTCGAACGAGCGGTTTAATTCTGAAACTCGGCGCTTGAATCACCTGATTCCGATAAACGAGCGAGAAATAAAACAGATTTGAAAATCGGATCTGAAATCGAATCAGAAAAATAACAGATTAAATCCGATTAAAAGAAAACGACGAACGGATTAAATAACGGACGTTCGTTAACAGAACTAATTCAACGAACACGTTCATTGAAACGAGCGGTTCGGTGAACGTTCGTTAAATAAGAAAACCGAAAAAAATAAAACCAATCTAGGTTTTTTAAAAAAAACCGAACGTCTCTTTTTTTTAAAAAAAAAACCGGATCGGTTTTTTTTAGGGAAAACCGGATCGGGCGGGCGGGCGGCTACCTCCGTGATCGCCCGGCGGGTCAGCGAGGCTCGGGGCGACGGGGCGGCGGGGTCGGGAGGGGGCGGCGAGGGCGGCGGGGCTCGACAACGGCAGAAACGGCGGCGGCGGCGGGCGGCCAAGGCATGGCGGGTCGGCTTGGGGAGGCGGTGAGGTGAGGTGAGGGGGGGGCGGCTATTTATGGGAGGGGGGAGACGCGCTTTGGGAGGGGGCAGGGGTGCGGGTCGGAGCCGGACTCGGAGGCGTCTGTGCAGGGGCATCACATGGGCGGCGGCGTCTTGTGAGGGAGAGGGAATCGGGGGCTGGGCCGGGCTGGCTGGCTGGGCCGGCTGGGCCTTGGCCAGAAGGTAGCGTTTTTTTAAATAAACCAAAACGAATTAGAAAAAATATCAAATGAATTCTGATTTAAATAAAACAAATTTTCCCCGACTCCTAAAAATGAGTCGAACAAAATGAACTTTTAAAACGGCAAACATGCATATATTTTTTTAAAATGCTCATTTTTACCTAAACAAATAAATCTTCCAAAAACCAAATTTGATTTATTTATAAAATCTTCATTTTTCCTAATTGTTGGGAAAGTCATATTATTCCCTCTCTTAATTTTCATAGGAAAAACTTTATGAAGATAATTTAAATAAATCCAAATGATCTTATTTTCAAATTTTGAGAAAACCCAAATATGAAAATAAAAAAATAATGAAACTTCCAACTCTCTCCGAGGGTCCTTGAGTTGCGTGAAATTTCTAGGATCGGAAAAATGCGAGAAAAATATGATATGCATGATGACCTAATGTATAACATTCCAAATTGAAAATTTGGGATGTTACACTCAGAGACAAAAGAAGACACAGATTCAGATACAGAAGAAGAGGAAGATTCAAAAAAAGCAACGAAGTTAGTGCACATGTTAATCTCATTGTTCATTTCCATACATGCTTACAGTGTTAATATGTTCTCCCGGAGAGTGTTCACATGTTTTTCTTCAATTTACGCAGGAAAAAATCGGGGAAATCAAATAGCACAAGAAGGAAGAAGCAAAAAGAAGAGACAGAGTCAGATACAGAAGAAGAGACAGAGGAAGATACAGAAGAAGAGACAGAGGCAGATACAGAAGAAGAGGAATATTCAGATGCAGAAGAAGAGGGAGATTCAGATGCAGAAGAAGAGGGAGATTCAGATGCAGAAGATGGTAGGCTGAGGAGGGCTAGGAAGAGACCATTGGAGGTTGCAGAAGAGGATTACGCAAAACCAAACAAGTGGGCATCAGCACAATTGTGCGTACTTAAACATGTTTTCGAATGCTGGCGGCAGATTCATCTATTTTATTTTTTGCAGGAAACGCAAGGGCGCTCCAAATGTCAATGCTGGGAGGAAGAAAAAGAACGATGACAGGGGTGCACGAGGAAAACCAGTGAAGTTAGTGTTTGTACTTACATGTCCGCTCTAGAAGTTGGGTATTTGCTAGTACTGTGTTGACGTTTGTTAACTTTTCCAGGATAGACTCTACGAAGGGCGGTAAAGAACAGGCCAAAGGGGTGATGAAGACAAAAAGGCCTGCTAGGAATGTACCACAGGCTGAGCGAATAAGAGCTGTCAAATTAGCTTCTGTAGCTATGACGAGAAAATCAGTGAAGTTAGTGTCTTTTCTGTTACAGTGTACTGTACATGCTCAAATATTCTTTGCTATCCTATTAACAAATGTTGTCTCATGCAGGAAAGCTATAGTGAAGTAGAGACAGGATGTTTAGATGCACAGGGTCAAGCAGAGAAAACAAAAGGATTTCTGGGGTCGAAAAATTGAGAACGAACTAAAATAGACAGTTTTCCATGCCGTGATCCACCTTGTTTCTGATGTATTAGACCTATTTGATGGACTGCCACTATTTTTCTGAATTCCTCGTTTGCTTGATACACCCTCATTTTATTATGGATAGGACGACATGGTAGGCTAGTTATGATTTATCAACATCGATGAAACAATGCATTTTTAGTGAAGTTTGTTTTCTGTATTTTTTTCATTTTTTTACATAATATATTGCTGAATTTTGTTCAAGTGTAGTCAATTTTCATACTTGAAATATAAAATAGAAACCAAAAATATATATATATATATATATAAGAAAATAGAACGTTAATAGAAACCTCGTTTTCAAATAACCTTGAAAATTGTTTATTTTCAAATAGAAAATAAGCATACTGATATTTTAAAAATAGCATGCTCATTTGAAAAAGCATGTTCAATTGAAAATAAAATAGAATGAATATGCGGATTTAAAAATAGCATGCTGCTTTGAATATACTGTTTTTAAAATACCATGCTATTTTAAAAATAGCATGCTGATTTTAAAATATGATTTCAAAAATAGCATGCTACTTTTAAAATTATAATGCTCTTTTAATATGCTATTTCAAAATAACATGCTGATTTCAAAATATCATGCTACTTTTAAAAATAGCATGCTACTTGGAAAAATATAATGCTTTTTTAATATGCTACTTTTAAAGTAGCATGCTATTTTCAAAAATATCATGCTTATTTTAAAATAGCATGCTTATTTTAAAAATAGCATGCTCTTTTCAATATGCTACTTTTAAAATAGCATGCTGATTTAAAAAATCATGTCCTTTTGAATTTGATATTTTAAAAATAGCATGCTAATTTCAAAATAACAGCCTCATTCTAAAATATAACACAGTTTTTAAAAATAGCATGGTGATTTCAAAATAACAGCCTCATTCTAAAAATATAACGCTGTTTTTAAAAATATAACACTATTTTTAAAATGGCATGCTGATTTCAAAAATTACATGCTTTTTGAAATATGCTGTTTTGAAAGATAGCATGTTTTTTAGTATACTGTTTTTCAAATAAAAGAAAACATGCTGGTTTGCTCTGTTTTTGAATATAGCATGCCATGCCATTTCGAAAGTAACAGAAACATCATTTTTTCCATTGCATTTTGACCCGCAAGTTTTTGTTTTGCATTGCATATTTTTGTGCAACACACATACAAACCGCATTTTCAAAAGAACTCGTACTAAACAACACAAAAACCTCGTTCAAAAATGAAAGTATTGTCCAATCCATTTGAAACCCGGTTAGATTTGATTCTAAAAATACTAGCATCACTGTGGCAAAAAAAGGAAAATAATTGCAGTCCATAGAGATAATTATATCAAGGAGGGTACTAGGGTGCGTTATATATATAGACTTGCATAGCAAGTACATTACGCCACATAGGGTACCACCAAGTTACTGCCAAGTTCCACTTACTGGACGATCTTCATACCCAGTCGGACCCAAAAGTTATACCACCAAAGTACCAGTTACTACCAAGTACGAATTACTACTAAGTTGCACTTACTGGACCCAAAAGCTGATACTACCAACTTGCAGTTACTAGCTACTACATACAGATTATAAAACTAGCGTCAAACTACTACCATGGGTCAACGAATCCTCATGCCACTAACCATATTCACCCTAAGCCTACCTCCACTCCTTTCCATGAACCTAAAGATAGCCATTTGATCTTCTTTCATTCTGGCTCCCTCAACGACTTCTCTCCAGTTCTTCGTCATGATCGCACACCCGTCCTTCTTTCCCATCTTGAACAAGACCTTTTTATTACCTTCAAAATGTTCATTGGTGACACGCACAACCATGGGCTTTCGCAGATAATCTTTGAGGCAGGCCTCACTGTAATCCTTTGAGAACATCTGATTGCACAGGGAAATAAATAATGTTACATAAAAAATTAAGTATGATTTGCACACAAAAAAGTAAGTATGATTTGCACAACCACGCCCGTCCTCCTCTCTGTCTCTACATGATGGCATTTTCATTAGTGATGTATGATTTGCAAAAGAAAAGTCCAAGTGTTTACCATCTTGTTCTTCCCTGTGATGACTGTCGAGCGAGTGACGGTGCTGACATAGTATGGTATGGGAGGTTGGCACTGCTTTACTATGGATTTGAGACAGTCCCATCGATCCTCGTTTAGCGATACATGGTTGCCGTAGAAGATGAGATCCTCGAAAGTTCCTTTTCTCACAATGATTCCCGGACCTGTATAAAAAAATTAAGATGACAGAGTAGTAAATAATTTCATACGTAAGATCTAGAACATCAGCACTGGGTTAATGATCAATGCCTACTCCAATGATCAAGAAATGAATGACATAGATAACCCAATCACATCCACCCAGCAATATCTCGTAGAAACATGGGCAAATTGAATATTTGATTTTTTTAAACTAACAACTAAACACTCCTCTATGTAAGCTCTAGTTCAGTCAATGTTGATTTGGAAGGTCATCTAGAACCCAAACAGAGTAATGTGTGGTAATCAAGTGTCACTCAAACATCAACTTTTGATATTTCACGGTTCATTTAATATCTGACCAGCCATATAGAACTTTACCCCGTAGTGCCAAGATAGGATCGTGGTCCACATCTCCAACTCCATCAAAACTATCATCAGTGTCATAGTCGCTAGAGGTGTCTCCATCAATGCTATAGCCGTCACTCCCACGTGAAGTGCCATCTGAAGCATCATCTGAGGTGGTCCGGTGATCACTCTCTTCACTGCTGATGAGGATGGTTTCCCTTGCCATTCAAACCTGTTGCATGCATTGCAATGAACAAATGTTAGTTATCAATGAAATCAGTCTTCCATTAGGACTTGTTAGCACCATATACAATGTGAATAATCTTTTCGCATACTTCTCGCCAAGTACGTAGTTCATGTATAAACATCTACACAAAAAAGCTAGTCGACAACTATTCGCACGACTAGTCAAGACTAGTGGTTAGACTCATAATCATTGGGCAGACATAACCAATTAGGATATTTCAAGGTTACAATTTTGTGAGCTGGACAAGAAAACTTGGTAACCAACCAATTAGTAGCCATGTACAAATGAACCATGATTGACTGCTCTCATCAAGCAATACGTGAAACTATAACTGATCTGCCTTTGATCACTGCAAATTTCCTGATGGGCTGTTGTGTGGTACCATCAGGTAATAAATATAATGTCTTTAAATTGTCCCAACAAAACAAATAATGCATTTGCTACTGTACATACCATTTTTAGAGGTAGCTGTGGAGGTTAATTTTCCAATTTCTAGTGAGAATAAGGACATGATAGAATCTCTCAAGCAAGATGACAACATAGTGAAGGCTATGAGAACGAGCAAGGTATGCTGACCAATACTCACCCTTTTGTATACTTTCTATTTATTTACTCATTACTACCCATACCAACAAGTAAAATCATGATTATGAAGTATAATGGCAAAAAATCCAAAAGTGAGAAAATCCAACAGCAAATTTTCATTGACCCCAACAAGCCCATACCATATCTTGGAGATAGGCTGACATAATTCAAGTAAGCAGTAACAACAATCAGCAAAAATATGCACCAACCAAAAATATTACATATGTGCACATATCATCAAAAACATGCACCAATCAAGAGCAATCTATACTTGACAAATCCTTCAAAATATGCACTAATCATCATACTACGATCGAGTAATACATGAAACTATAACCGATCCTCATTCCATCATTACAAATTTCCTCATGGACTGCTTCTGTGCTCACCTTTTTAGTTTTTTATAACTAAGCATCAGCAAATACATATACACAGTCTTCAAACTATCCCAACAAACCAAAACATGTGTATGCTCCTGTGAATGTACTTTTTCTATATCTAGCAGTGGGGGGTCATTTTCCAGAGTGAAAAACTACTTGATAGCATCTGTCAAGCAAGATGATAGCATAGTGAAGGCTATGTCGACGAGCAAGTTATGCTGGCCAACACCCACCTTTTTCTCTTACTTGCACAAAAGTGTTTACCCATTACTACCCATACAAACAAGTAAAACCATGATTATGCAGTACATTGTCAGATTATCTTGCTGTAAAATTACTTGTTGCAATATGACCTACTAGTTGACAGTAAATTTGCGAATACCCGAAATATGCACACAAGCAAGTGTAAGATTTAAACATGGGCGGAGCTACCAGATCGACATTCGAAGGGCAGGGAAGATCAATCTTACCTTGGAGTGGACTTGTTTGAATCTGGCACCACCGGAGCTTCGGGCGGCGCGACCAGGATTGGGGATGAAAAGTTGCGGTTGTCTGACGTTGCTGTCGACGAAGCAGTGCAGAATCATGGCCGGAGCAGGGGGAGTGGGTGGCCTCGCGGATCCGGCAGATTTGACGACCATGGGGCGGCTAAGGTGATGGCTTGGCAAACCCTAGCCGGCGCCTTCCGCGTCGCCTCTCTGTCTCTGCAAAGAACAAAGTGGAACGAAGTGGGTGGGATTGGGATGGGGGTGAGGTTTGGGTTGGGGCCATCGCCCACTTTTCGCTCTGCCTCCCACTTGTGCAGGCCCACAAAAGGAACAAAGTGTTGGGCCGGATCAGATGCAGATTTGGCAGCTTTACCAGTTCTGGCCAAACAGAAAAGATCAAGCATGACCACAGTGTTCTTTTGAAGAAACCCTAAAATACACTGTTGTTCATATTGCATGTGGATGAGTCTTTCAAGACACCAATTGATCTTGAATAATTTCAAGCACTCCACAGTATATATATATATATATATATATATATATATATATATATATATATATATATATATATATATATATATATATATATATATATATGTGAAAATAATGGTTAACCAATAAAATGGTAAACTATTAGATGCAAGGTTACAAATATTTGAAAAAATCAATAATTGAATTGTATGCAATTTTATGATTAAATATAATAAATATAACATTTGTGCAAAAACTATGATAATTAATATTCATTGGTATTTTCAAAAAAAAAAACAACAACCGCAAATGACTATTTATGCCAACCAGAACTCCTTCAGGGTTTCGTTTATTTATCTATTCTTTGGCATGCTGGTTCTCATAACGCCTTCTTCGGTCCTTCTCTTTGTCCGACAAATTCCTGAGATATTGGGCTAGCGCCTTGTGTTTCGCCCTCACACCATGCTTCATTTGGTATCCTTTGGCAACTCCTTTAGCGTGCTCAAGAATACTAACGAAAGCCGGGTCCAGATATTTGCCACAGAACGCGCAACGATACGCCATACGCTTAAGCACGTTGCACTGTCCATTCTCCAATTCTCACTAGTAGAAAAAGGGCCTATAGTCCCGGTTGGTGAGGGCCTTTAGTCCCGGTTCATGAACCGGGACTAAAGGTTCGATACTAATACCCTCGCCCTTTAGTCCGGTTCTATCCGAACCGGGACAGATGGGCCTCCACGTGGCCTGTCCGCTGAGCCCAGCGGGAGGGCCTTTGGTCCCGGTTGGTGGCACCAACCGGGACCAATAGGCATCCACGCGTCAGCATTTCTTTGGCTCTGGTTTTGTTTTTTTCAAAGGGGGGTTTGGGGGTTTTGGGGGTTAATTTAGATGTTTCATATATTGTGCTATAGCTAGCTAATTAATAGAGAAAAGTGTCCTTTCTTTTGTCCGTGCTTGGTCGACGCTACGTACTATACATACGTATAGAGAGGACTAACTAGACATGCTAGCTAACTAGTAATTAAGCAAACATAAGATCGTCATGAACATATATGCATACAGAGAGAAGTGATATCGACCACCTCTCCTTCTCCGAGAGTTTGGTCGAACAACAAGTTCTCGTATATCTATCCGACACTACCGGCTACATATATACAATAATTATCTTTTACAATACGGACGCGTGGTCCACATAGTATTCCCCGTCTTCAGCGATCACATGGTCAAGAAAGAATGCCGCCAATTCCTCTTGAATTGCTGCATGCGATCTGGTGCTAGGAGTTCATCCCGCTCAAACATCTAATTTTAAGAAAGGGTCAATACATATATATATATATATATATATATATATATATATATATATATATATATATATATATATATATATATATATATATATATATATATATATATATATATATATATATATATATGAATGAATGAAACTCAACACAAATGATGGTAATAAAATAAAATTGTGAATATTTTTATTTACGCACTTCAAATTGTTTGTCGGAGTAGCCCCTCTCACAGGTCATGTGGCGGATGGACTCGCAAACTTAGTATTCACAGAAATCATTCCCTTGTTCCTGCCACAACCACTTTACAAGAAACAGAGGTCAATCAAACTGATAATTAGCAAGCACATGCTAAATGGTATTGATGAAACTAGCGCTTGAATCACTAGGAGATGCGCGTGGAATATGCTACTATATAGCACTGACTTTCGGGTGTCTAAATTGCAGCTTCTTCGGTAGTCCCGGAGCTTTTTTGGTGAATTTTCCCCAAGCCCTGCCATACAAAGAAAACAATTACTTGATATCAGAAATGGACAAAGTTGCTGATATGGTGGATAATGATCGATTTAACTTACTTCTCGAGCATTTCAGTCATTTTCGCATACTCCTTGGGATCTTTTCGTCTTGAGTCTAAGACAGTTAATACTCCCTGCTCAAGCTTAATCTCTAGGAGAATATAGTGGAACCTGCATGCGCATGCATAACTCATCAATATTACATTTCTATAACCTGGACTAAATAAGGAAACCGAATATGCCACAAGACAGTAACACTCACGTGTAGTTGTAAGGAAAGAGTATTGTATTTTGTGTTCATTTATTTCCAACGATCGTAGCAAGTTGGCCTCGGTTTCAATGGCACGATATTTAACCTCATTTGCATCTATGAGATATGTGTTAATGAACCCAATATCACCCACTTGTTTTTTCTTCATTTCTGCGATCTTCAATCTGCATAATATAGTGAGGATATTTATAAATACATGCAATGAAAGAGCTGAGTTATATAGAGATACTTAATGACAGAAGTAGTACTACTTACAGACAGTAGCAGGTGACCGTTGCTTTATCGAGGGCCAATTGATTGAAAAACTGATAGAACTCCTCAAATGGAATAAGCAACAGTTCAATTCCAAGGAGGTCATGCTCCGTTTTAACTCTCACATACAAAGTATTCCTCCCCTCAGACTCTTTGCAGGTTTTCATGTACCAATCATGCAATCTTCGCATCATCGTTGTTAGAGAGCTTTCATCTTTGACGAGAGGCTTCCCGTACTCGTATCTTTGTATCTGCACCTCCAAGAAATCAAATTGTACATCGTCGGGCAGGTAATCTTCAGGATTGCCATAACCGGGCACCATTCTCGGATCGACGATGTCGCTAGCAGGCACCTTGAGCGGGGGCACGATTGCTTCGCTTGTTCGCCGAGCTGGGCAATTTGTTTCCCAGCTCGTCGTTCTTTCATCCTTTGATCACTCACAGTTGCCTTTCCAATAATGCGCTCATAGTTGCCTTTCGGCGGAGACTTGGGTGGTTTTGTCAGGGCAGCCAGAGTGCGCTTCGCTTTGACCGGATCTACCTTCTCCTCCGGAGGTGGATGTCTCTTTGCTTTCAACCCTTGAAACCAGTCATCCACTTCGGTCTGCGCGATCTTCGCGTTTTCCTCCTCGCTCCTCTCGTACGGTAACTTCTCCGGAGTCTTCAGAGAAGGACCGAATCTGTATCTCCTCCCGCCTTTGGCTGTACTGCTAGACGCCGGCAGAGCATACGGAGCGGATGTCTTCTTTCCTTGCTTACGAGGCGGAGGAGAAGTACTACGACGCGCCGGAGCAGCCGGAGCGGCGGCGGGTCTCTTCCGCCCTTGCTGACGAGGCGGAGAAGGAGGAGGCTGGCTGCCCGGACGCGCCGGTGCAGGCGGAGAAGGAGACGGAGTGCCGCCACGCGCCGGAGAAGGAGCCGGCCGAGTGCCCTGATCGTCACTCGCCGGAGGAGGAGGCGGTGGAGGAGGCGGAGTGCCTGACTCACGGAGGAGGAGGAGGAGGCGGAGGCGTCCAGTTCGGAAGGTTGATGAGATCCTTCCGCCATAGGCATGGAGTCTTCAGAGCAGAACCCAGCCGATACTCCCCTTCACCGGTAGGGTGGTCAAGCCGGAGGTCCTCAAATCCCTCCGTTATTTCATCGACCATCACCTTAGCATATCCTTCTGGAATTATTAGTGCCAACGTAGAACTAGCTAGCTAATCACAATAAGGAATCATATTAGTGGCCTCGACGCTGCTTCTCTAGGGTTTGGGGTGGCCGCGACAACGCTTCAAGGGTTAGGGAGTGGCCTCGAGAACGCTTCAAGCTAGGAGGGGGTACGTAATATCAACCCCCCCCCCCCACGTGTTGAAGCTATCGGGAGGGGGTAGGCGTTGAACAGTACATCTATGTCCCACAAGTGACGTGGGCATCGACGCCATGTAGGGTAGAGGTCGTGGATCGCCGGCGGTCGAGGTCAAGGGTCGAAGATCGCCGAGGGGTCGGGAGGTTGACTAGTGTCAAAGGATTCAACAAAACCATGTCTTCATCATTAGGCGAAAGTAACAGGTGCATGATGGTACGAAGCTCTCCAAAGTTGTTTTGGAACGGAGTCCCAGATAGGATAATTCGCTTTTTGGTACAAAGTTCAGCAAAAAGGCAAATTATCCTATCCGGGACTCCATTCCAGAACAACTTTGAGGACTTCACCATCATGCCATGGTTACCGGCTAATGATGAAGCCATGGATTTCTTCAATACTTTGACACTATAGGAACCTCGACCTGAAACCTTCGACCCTTGACCCCTTAACGACCCTCGACCCTCTACCCTAGTTCCCGACCCTCGACCCCTCGGCGATCCTCGACACCCTCGTTATATCGACAACGATGCAATATACATATACATGGGAAAATAATGTTATCGGGGAGGGGGTATCGGTACCCCCCCCCCTCGTGTCAAAGTTTCTTCTTTCTCCTCTATTCCTTTCTTTCTTCTTCTCCTCTTCTTTTCTTCTTATCCTCAAGAAAGGAAAATAAGGAAAAGGAAGAAAAGAGGAAGAAGGAAGAAGGAAGAAGAAGAAGAAAAAGAATGAGAGGAAAAAAGAAGAAAAAAGAGGAGAAGAAAGAAAAGAATTTTCTATTTTTCTTCTTCTCTATTCCTTTCTTCTTCTCCTCTTCTTTTTCTTCTTTTTCCTCTCATTCTTTTTCTTCTTCTTCTTCCTTCTTCCTTCTTCCTCTTTTCTTCCTTTTCCTTATTTTACTTTTTCCTCTACACTAACCTAATTAAAATGCCCCGGTTACTTCCGGCTAATGATGAAGCCATGGGTTTCTTCAATACTTTGACAATAGGCAACCTCTCGACCCTTCGGTGATCCTCGACCCCGACGACCTCGACCTCGAATCCTCGGCCCCTCGATGACCCTTGAACACTCGAACCATCGACCCTAGAACCCTCGAATCCTCGACCCTCGACCCTCGACCCTAGAACCCTCGAACCTTCGACCCTCGAACCCTCGACCCCTCGACCCTCGAACCCTCGGCCCCTCGATGACCATCGACCCTCGAACCCTAGAACCCTCGAACCCTCGACCCTAGAACCCTCGAACCCTCAAACCCTTGTGCCTCGAAACCTCGACCGGCCTCGACGACCCTCGACCCCTCTGTGACCCTCGCGACCCTCTAGCCTAGTTCCCGACCGTCGACCCCTCAGCGATCCTCGACACCCTCGTTCCCGATAAAAAGAAGAAGAAGAAGAAGAAGAAGAAGAAGAAGAAGAAGAAGAAGAAGAAGAAGAAGAAGAAGAAGAAGAAGAAGAAGAAGAAGAAGAAATGAGAAGAAGAAAAAAGAGAAGAAGAAGAAGAAGAAAGAAGAAGAAGGAATAGAGGAGAAGAAGAAAAATAGAATTTTTTCTTCTTCTCCTCTATTCCTTCTTCTTCTTCTTTTTCTTCTACTTCCTCTTCTTATTTTTTCTCCTCTTCTTCTCCTTCTTCTTCTCCTTCTTCCTTCTTCCTCTTTATTCTTTTCCTTATTTTCCTTCTTCCTCGACGACCCTAACTCTAAACAGTACAACTTCCTCGACGTCCCCGCCTCTCTCATGAACAAAATAAAATCTATGAATAAAAAAACATCATATTCTATGAACAAAAAAACATCATATTCCATCCACATCGATCCATGCATACATCATATATATGATCATATCTATGAACAAAAAAAATTCATATGATCATCTATGAACAAAAAAACATCATATATATATGCAGAAAAAAAAACATTAGATCAACACATATGCAAAAAAGCATCATACATATATCCATACATCAATATATATACATGAACATTTATGAAAGAAAGCATCACATCTATGAACAAAAAAACATCATGGCGGCGGCGGCAGGGGGGCAGGGCAGGTGCGCGGGGGCTCACTGTGGGCGGCGTCGGCAACGGCGATGTCGGGGCCGGCCTGATGCAGAGGTGGCACGTGCGGGGCAGGGCAGGGGCTGATGCGAGGAGGCGAATGCGAGGTCGGGGAGGCGGAGGCGACGGCGAGGTCGGGGAGGCGTTGGACTACGGCGAGGTCGCGCAGCAGGGGCGGGACGGCGAGGGCGCGCGACGGGCGGGACGGCGACGACGAGGCAGGCGACGTCGGGGCGATCTTGAAGCTGGCGGCGACGACGGCTGGGGCAGACGGCGGCGACGACGGGCGCGGGCGACGGCGATGGTGACGACGGCGGCGATAACGGGCGCGGGCGACGGCGATGGTGACGACGAAGGCGTGGGACGGCGGCGGCGGCAAAGCGGCGTCGGGCAGCTCTGGCGCGCCGGGAGGTTGGGGCGGTCGGGGCAAATGCGCGATGAATCTGAAATTTCCCAAGTGTTTTCTTATATAGCAAGAGCATTAGTCCCGGTTCGTGGCTCCAACGGGACTAATGCACCTTTAGTCCCGGTTGGTGCCACCAACCGACCAAAGGCCAAATTTAAGCAGCCTAAAGGGCGGAAGCGGCGGCCTTTGTCCCGGTTGGTGGCACCAACCGGGACTAAGGGGCATTAGTCCCGGTCGTGGCACCAACCGGGACTAAACCCCTTTAGTCCCGGTTGGTGCCACCAACCGGGACCAAAGGCCATGTGCTGACCAGCGCCAAATGTTTAGTCCCACCTCGCTAGTTGAGAGGAGCCGCACCAGTTTATAAGGTGCGGTGCGGCTCCCTCTCGAGCTCCTCTCTAAAGCAGGCTTTGGGCCTAACTCGCCATCTCTGCTGTGGGCTGCTGGCCTTCAAGGGCCTGAATCTCGCCCATAGGGTTTCTAGTCGTATTCAGGCCGTGGGGGCCTAGTAGGTGGCACTTTTTTTGCTTTATATTTTATTTCTTTTTGCTTTTAGTTTTAGAAAAATATAAACTTTCTATTAGTGCCATTAGTTTTAAAATTTGAAAACACTTTTTTGTTTTCTTTGTTGCTTTATTTATTTTATTTTGTTTCTACTTACAACAAAATACTTATTGTTGCTATTTTTATTTTTTCAAGTTTTTTGTTTTGTTTTCTGCATTATTTATTTTCTTTTGGTTTTTGCTTTATTTTTAATTCTTTTTGCTTTTAGGTCAGCAAAATTATAAACTTTCTGTTAGTGCTTTTAGTTTTAGAAAAATATAAACTTTCTATTTGTGCCATTAGTTTTAAAATTCGAAAACACTTTTTTGTTTTCTTTGTTGCTTTATTTATTTTATTTTGTTTCTACTTACAACAAAATGCTTATTGTTGCTATTATTATTTTTTTTTCAAGTTTTTTTGTTTTGTTTTCTGCATTATTTATTTTCTTTTTGTTTTTTGCTTTATTTTTTAATTCTTTTTGCTTTTAGGTAAGAAAAATTATAAACTTTCTGTTAGTGCCATTTGTTTTAGAACAATTATAAACTTTCTGTTTGTGCCATTACTTTTATAAAATTTGAATTCTTTGAAATTTGTGTGAATCACAAGTTTGTGAGCTCAACAAGGCGTAGAGGGACGGGCTTATAAACCGGTGTGAGCGCCCTTCGGTTGGCGAGGTTTTCAAATTCATAGTTTTCAAATGAACTCTGAAAAAGTTGGCATAGCATGTTCATGAACAAAACGGACAATGGTATCATACTCGTGTGTTACAAAGTTGGCATGGTATCATCATAATAGTTGCGGGAGAAAGTCTTCACTTTTTCTTTGCTTGTGTCGTTTGCTTATTGCGCCGTAACCATGGATAATCTTCATCGTTTATCAGGATGCTTGGGTCAGCCTTGACTTTGAAGGGGGGAATTTCATGAAACTTTTCATACTCTTCAGACATGTCTGTCTTGCCCTCCACTCCCAGGATGTCCCTTTTTCCTGAAAGAACTATGTGGCGCTTTGGCTCATTGTATGATGTATTCGCTTCCTTATCTTTTCTTTTCCTCGGTCTGGTAGACATGTCCTTCACATAGATAACCTGTGCCACATCATTGGCTAGGACGAACGGTTCGTCAGTGTACCCAAGATTTTTCAGATCCACTGTTGTCATTCCGTACTGTGGGTCTACCTGTACCCCGCCTCCTGACAGATTGACCCACTTGCACTTAAACAAAGGGACCTTAAAATCTACTCCGTAGTCAAGTTCCCATATGTCTACTATGTAACCATAATATGTGTCATTTCCCTTGTCGGTTGCTGCATCAAAGCGGACACCGCTGTTTTGGTTGGTGCTCTTTTCATCTTGGTCAATCATGTAAAATGTATTCCCATTTATCTCAGATCCTTTCCAAATCATTACAGTCGAAGATGGTCCCTGGACAACAAGTACAACTCATCACAAACAGTGATGTCACCTCGAGACGTGTTTCCAACCAACTGCTGAAAGTCCCGATGTGTTCACATGTAATCCGATCGTCGACCGCTCCGGGTGTTTGGAGCGCAGATCGTTCTTGTGTTCATCGACATACGGGTCACCAAGGTAGAGTTCAGTAGAACTGTGTAGTGTGCTTGAGACCAAGAATATCCGTCCTGCATATTATTGAGTCTCTTCCAAGCGTGTTTTTCCAGTCAGTCTCCCCTCATACCGCGATTTAGGGAGACCTATCTTATTAAGGCCAGGAATGAAGTCAACACAAAACCCGATGACATCCTCTGTTTGATGGCCCATGGAGATGCTTCCTTCGGCCTAGCACGGTTCTGAACATATTTCTTTAGGACTCCCATGAACCTCTCAAAGGGGTACATATTTTGTAGAAATACGGGCCCCGAATGATAATCTCGCCGACTAGATGAACTAGGACGTGCGTCATGATATTGAAGAAGGATGGTGGGAACACCAGCTCAAACCGACAAGACATTGCGCCACATCACTCCTTAGCGTTACTACGATTTCTGGATCGATCACCTTCGAGATATTGCATTGAGGAATGCACATAGCTTCACAATGGCTAATCGGACGTTTTCGGTAGAAGCCCCTCAATGCAACCGGAAGCAGTTGCGTCATAATCACGTGGCAGTCATGAGACTTTAGGTTCGGAACTTTTCTCCGCATATTTATTATTCCCTTTATATTCGACGAGAAGCCAGTCGGGACCTTCATCTTGAGCAGGCATTGAAAGAATATTTCTTTCTCTTCTTTCGAAGAGCGTAGCTGGCAGGACCTTCATCTTGCTTCGGAGGCATGCCCTCTTTTTCGTGCAAGCGTTGCAGGTCCTCTCGTGCCTCAGGTGTATCTTTTGTTTTCCCATACATGCCCAAGAAGCCTAGCAGGTTCACGCAAAGGTTCTTCGTCACGTGCATCACGTCGATCGAAGAGCGGACCTCTAGGTCTTTCCAGTAGGGTAGGTCCCAAAATATAGATTTCTTCTTCCACATGGGTGTGTGATTCTCAGCGTTATTCGGAACAGCTAGTCCGCCGGGACCCTTTCCAAAGATTACGTGTAAATCATTGACCATAGCAAGTACGTGATCACCGGTACGCATGGCGGGCTTCTTCCGGTGATCTGCCTCGCCTTTGAAATGCTTGCCTTTCTTTCGACATTGATGGTTGGTCGGAAGAAATCGACGATGGCCGGTACACATTCTTCCCGCAGCTTCCGGTATATACTATCGGTGTCAAGTAAACAGTGCGTGCATGCGTGGTATCCCTTGTTTGTCTGTCCCGAAAGGTTATCGAGAGCGGGCCAATCGTTGATGGTCACGAACAGCAACGCCTTTAGGTCAAATTCCTCCTTTTGTGCTCATCCCACGACGTACACCGCTTCCATTCCACAGCTGTAAAAGTTCTTCAACTAATGGCCTTAGGTACACATCAATGTCGTTGCCGGGTTGCTTAGGGCCTTGGATGAGAACTGGCATCATAATGAACTTCCGCTTCATGCACATCCAAGGAGGAAGGTTATACATACATAGAGTCACGGGCCAGTGCTGTGATTGCTGCTCTGCTCCCGAAAGGATTAATGCCATCCGCGCTTAAAGCAAACCATACGTTCCTTGGGTCCTTTGCAAACTCATCCCAGTACTTTCTCTTGATTTTTCTCCACTGCGACCCGTCAGCGGGTGCTCTCAACTTCCCATCTTTCTTACGGTCCTCACTGTGCCATCGCATCAACTTGGCATGCTCTCCGTTTCGAACAGACGTTTCAACCATGGTATTATAGGAGCATACCACATCACCTTCGAGAACCCTCTTCTGGGAGGCTCGCCGCCAACATCACCGTGGTCATCTCGTCTAATCTTATACGCAATGCACCGTGACACGGGCATGCGTTCAGATCCTTGTAGGCACCACGGTAGAGGATGCAGTCATTAGGGCATGCATGTATCTTCTCCACCTCCAATCCTAGAGGGCATACGACCTTCTTTGCTGCGTATGTACTGTCGGGCAATTCGTTATCCTTTGGAAGCTTCTTCTTCATTATTTTCAGTAGCTTCTCAAATCCTTTATCAGGCACAGCATTCTCTGCCTTCCACTGCAGCAATTCGAGTACGGCACCGAGCTTTGTGTTGCCATCTTCGCAATTGGGGTACAACCCTTTTTTGTGATCCTCTAACATGCGATCGAACTTCAGCTTCTCCTTTTGACTTTCGCATTGTGTCCTTGCATCGACAATGACCCGCGGAGATCATCATCATGGGGCACATCGTCTGGTTCCTCTTGATCTTCAGCAGCTTCGCCCGTTGCAGCACCATCGTGCACATCGTCAGTGCATCTTGATGTTCAGTAGCATCACCGTATTCAGGGGCACATAGTTGTCATCGTACTCTTCTTCCTCGCCGTCTTCCATCATAACCCCTATTTCTCCGTGCCTCGTCCAAACATTATAGTGTGGCATGAAACCCTTGTAAAGCAGGTGGGTGTGAAGGATTTTCCGGTCGAGTAAGACTTCAGATTCCACATATAGGGCATGGACAACACATAAAACCATTCCGCTTGTTTGCCTCAGCCACTTCGAGAAAAGCATGCACGCCTTAATGAACTCGGAGGTGTGTCTGTCACCGTACATCCATTGCGGTTCATCTGCGTGCATTATATATAATTAAGTGTGTCAAAAATCATTACAGAACATCATGAATAGATAATTAAGTGACCAAATTAATAGAAGTTCATCATCACATAAAACCAAAGTACATACATAGTTCTCATCTAACAACATAAAGCTCTGCAGAGCATCTAAATTAATTAAACCATACATTGAAACTATGTAAAACATTTCAATGTGAAAACAAATACGATCATAATCGCAACCAAGGTAACAACTGATCCAACGGCATAATGATATCAAGCCTCGGTATGAATGACATATTTTCTAATCTTTCTCATCTTCAAGCGCATTGCATCCATCTTGATCTTGTGATCATCGACGACATCCGCAACATGCAACTCCAATATCATCTTCTCCTCCTCAAGTTTTTTATTTTTCCTTCAAGAAATTGTTTTCTTCTTCAACTAAATTTAACCTCTCGACAATAGGGTCGGTTGGAATTTCCGTTCAACAACCTCCTAGATAAATAAAATCTATGTCACGTTGGTCGGCATAATTTTCATAAACAATAAATGAACCAATAGTTATGAAAAGATAATATATACCACATCCGAATCATAGACATGACGAGGGCCGACGGGGGCGGATACCAAAACCATCGCACTATATAAGATGCAATAATAAAAGTAAGAAAATAATACAAGTAAGAATATTTTTCCTTTCGAAAGAAGATAAAAACAAGAGGCTCACCACGGTGGTGCTGGCGATGAGATCGGCGCTGGTGATCGACGGCGGTGAAGACGGGACGGGCGTGACGGACCGCTAAACCTAGACAAATATTAAGGAAAATGGAGGTTGGATGTCGAGCTTGAGAGGAGAAAGCTTAAGTAGTGTGGCTCGGGCATTTCATCGAACACCTCATGTGCATAGGAGGTGAGCTAGAGCACCACAATGCCCCCTCTCCCGGCAAGAGAAAAACAGAGCAATGGAGTGCTCGTCATGAGCGAGGGGTATATATAAACAGCACTATTGGTCCGGTTCGTGGCATGAGCCGGGACTAAAGGAAGCCTTTGTCCCGTGCATGCCACGAACCGGGACCAATAGTGGTGGGCCAGAGCCAGGACCATTGGTCCCGGTTCGTCCCACCAACCGGGACAAAAGGTCCGGATGAACGGGACCAATGGCCCACGTGGCCCGGCCGCCCCCAGGCTCACGAACCGGGCAATAGCTCCATTGGTCCCGGTTTCGATTGAACCGGAACGGGCTAAACTGCCCTGGACGAAAGCCCCTTTTTCTACTAGTGTCTACAAGGGTTTTCTAAGTGTGTGCATCCATCTCTCCTTGGAAAATGTCCGCATAATCATGAGAATAAGGCTGCAAGTTTAAATTATGTATGATATAAGCTGCACCATTGTTTACAGTACCTAATATTCCCTAAGTTTCATACTGTAATGCCTATAAATTACTTTTCAAGTAAATATTTATTAACTTTGAAAATTTAAGGAGAAAAAAGCAATATCAAATCCATATGAAAGCATAAATCATATGATGTACTTCTAAAAAATTGTCAATAAACATGCACAACCTTTATGATGTCTGAATTTTGGCATAATTCCAAAACGCACTAAATTGTGGAGTGGATGAACCATTAATTTCTCAAAGATTGATTGAATAAATAATGATCATTACGTACTGATGATCAACATTATATTTAGAGCTAGATTCCATTATGCCAATTCAACAATGTATTGATGGTTTAATGATTAACCTCTAACCTAAAACTTGAAGACAGATCTAGGGTTAAAAAATTAAAATTACCGTAACAGAATTCCAGTCCATGCCGTGCATGTGCTGCTGCTTGTGATCGACGACGGAGTACTGCACCTCGTTGACATGATGCTTCTCTTGGTCGGACACTGAGTAGTCCAAAGCTTTCTCGTGGGGATCCTGATCCATGAGATGGACGATGACGTCGGTGGTTAGCCCCGCAAGTCCACGATCTGTCACGACGCCGTCCATGACAGGCCCCTCACGTCCATGGCCACGATCTGTCACGACGGCCAATCGACCTCCATGAGTGGATTTCATATTCGGCGGCAGGGAGGCGGGCGTGTGAGCGGCGGCGATGGTTTTAGAGCGTAACCTAGGGGGAGAGATGCGGGGAGTAATTGGTAGTTACCTACTATAGCGGAAATACTTATGAGAAAAATTGATTGGTCGGCGTTGGGCACCTTCAATGTAGCAGCGCTTATTTAGGCGCTTAATTAGGATCCTAGAAAAAAAATCACAAGCGTAGGCGCTTGGGGCAGGAGCTAGGAACTGGATTTTGTACATCTACGTGATGCTATCCAAAAATCGTGTCCGGGGTGGATGGGTTGGGGATTGAAAATTGTGTACACAAACCCTAATGCTCAAGACTTGTGATAACATCAGATCAAATTTTCATCAAGTGATCTAGTATTACTTGGATCGAGACTTTGTGATCATCATGTAGCCACGCCACAAACACGATGGTTCTAGTATAACTTGGATCAACACCTTAGGCAGCAAACTAGTGCATTTCCTTTTTGAGTCACCATCTTCCTTCTTGAAAACCACATGTACACACTCATCATATATACCATAACACATCAGAATCTGTTAACGAGCGCTCACAAGCTTAACTAGCTTCAAGCGAACCTAGCCAATCAGGGTTTTATGCTACTTAATCTAAAGGAGCCGATGATTAATGAGCACGAATTTAACAAGCAGAGATTCCAAACCACACACCAATTAACATAGTTCTACCTTAGTTCAACGCTTCCATATATACAAAAGCAAGCACCGCTTAGAAGTACTGGTGCACATAGTTCGATCATCTTCCCTATATACAAAAGCAAGCACCACTTAGTAGTACTGGTGCACATACTTCGACCATAAACCTTCACCAACAAAGTATAGCATAGGGTAGTACTTAGCATAGTTAAAACCAAAAGAGCATCAGTTCTAGCTGGGAGGGTGCGCACTTCCCTAAAGCCTCAAAGAAACCTGATCAAGTAGTCGGCATACGCGTCATGCTTCACCCTGAAAGCGTAGCCATTCTTGGTGCTGCCTTGGGATGTTCCGACTGCATGGTTGATGGTACTCGATAGGTCGCCTTTCATCACCTTGTTGTATAAAGGGCATCCGTTGCCGTTTCTGAATCTAGTCCTCACAGCTTTCTCGAGCTCACCACTCTCCAGCTGCCTCACCTTCTGTCTCCTAAAGATCCTCTGGGTTTCTGGATCGCTGCCAACGTCGTCACTTAGGACCTACATGTAGTACAAAATGCTGCGTAAGTATATTTAATATGATAATTCAGCAGGCACATAGTCTATGAAACATAATGCAATTGATGACAACGTAAAATATCTACAAATGACGTTGAAAAAATAAATGCATAACTTATTAGTTGCTACATAAGCAATTAAATGGGATAGTACCATATAATAAAAAAATGAAGGAGCAACCATACATGTCGAAGAGAGCACTAGCATTGCCACATTTTGCCACACATTTTTCCCAAGCTTGCCTAAGGTTAATTCATCAAAATGAGAGCCACAAGTTGGCAAGCCTAAGGGAACCTTGCCACACTTTTTGTGTGTAGGCCATATGGGACCCAAGTGTGGCTTGCCTAAGGTGTGGCTGGAACCAAACACTCACTTAAGTAGGTCAAACTTGCCTAACCTTAGGTATGGAAATCTTTGGCAAAGTTAGTCACAAACCAAACAACCCTTTAGTGCAACAAAATTCACTTGTTACGTAAAAATGCATGAACTGATGATGTAACATGGCAGAGTAGCATACAGATGTACTAATGCAAATAAAGACTTATAACTTACATGCATGACTAGATAAAATAGCTCGTGAGCTGTATCTATTTAGGGTTAGAATTTTGTGTGCTTATGATGATGGATATTGAAAGTCCCCATGTTATCGTCGTGGAAGTTTCCCTTGTTGATCGATACCCCACCCATCAATGTTCCTCAACCATTCAACGTTCTAGGTAAAGTAGTTAATTATTATGAATTCTGACAATAAGTGATCCCAAATGTTGTACTTACAAAAAAGGGTTTTTATCACTTATGCCACCAGTTGTGTCCCACAACTAAGTATCACCTATAGGAATTTCTACTGCTAAAAAAAGCCATCGCTTCGTTAGACACATGCTAAAAAATGATACTACACATCATTATTGTGATATAAATTCTATCTTGACATGCTATAATGGCATAAATACCTATGGACCAACATGCCAGCTCTCCCTCTATCTCACTACAATAAAGTGTGGGCCCACTTGATCCCAACAGCGTTCTTATTTTCCTGTAAAATTATTCGCTTACTTACTCCTCACAAGTGGGGCCACACTTATCATTGTGAGATAGAGAGAACTGAAATGTGGGTCTGGGCTTTTTTTTGTCACATTGGATGGTCAACAAGATTTACATGAAAATAACAATGTCTAATGGCATTATTGAGCAAACATCTAACAGAACGATGGCATTTTTGATATATCTAATGGCATTTTTGAGTAAGCATCTCACGAACCGATGGAATTTTTGAGCGACTGTAACTTCTAAGGGAAAAACTGAGTAGTGGGATACAACTGGTGGCATAAATGATAAAAACCCTACAAAAGAACTAATTAAAACAACTCAAGTAAAACATTGATGATATCCAATTTCTTTCTAAAATAGCCATTGCTTAGAGATAATCAATGTTTGAAATAATTGCCACAACCACTTATGGAACATGTAAACCAAAGATCGATCAAGTGCAACCACACATGTACTCAAAATTTTAATACCTTATTTGCCTTGTACTGACCAGGGAAAACCTAGGATATTACAAAATAAATAAATAAATAAATAAAGGGGATAGATGACTAACCTCTTCTTCGTTCTCGTCGGCGACGACCACAGGTGGGGGCAGGGGAGGCAACAACCATGCGCATTTAACACCCGACTGAGGCTGAGGAGCCACCACCTGCTCCGGCAGAGAAGCCAGAGGAGCTACCTGTTCCGGATTATTAGCAGAATAATTATATAGGTCAAAAACTGACATATACATACCTCAATAAATGTAATCTAGCTACACAGCTGCGGATCTAGGATTTCATACATGGGTGTTCAAAAATTTATATTGCAAACCTAAACCACAACAATATTTTTCAAATGGAGGGAGTAATATGTAAAATTTTCATGTGAAAAGATTATTTGTCCATCGTAATGATGGTACTGACACGAATGACAGAAAATGAAGATTATTTACTTCCTGACCATAGAATATGACATTTTCATAAACAAGGCATGGTGTTGTTATCGTTAAGTTGCAGAAAATATTTTCACAATCACCTACGTAGGCAATTCAATTCCAAGGTCAAGCTACGTATTTGTATTAGCACAGTCACCAAACCTAGGTGGATTTATTAGCAGAATAATTTTATCTAGATCAAAATATTGCCTATACAGGGCGCAACACATGTAACCTAGCTAGTTGCCTAACACATCAACAAAATATTGACATGGAGTCCATCGATCAAAGATAAAAGTAAACCCTGGCCTTCACCAAAAATAGACAAAAGGACTGACCAGAGCACACCTAGGATTTTAGAAAAATTTAAAGGAGATAGATGACTAACGTTTTCTTTGTTGACATTGCCGACGACCACAGGCTCGGGCACAGGAGGCGTCACCCGCGGCAGAGGAGACACCTGCTCCGTCTGAGGAGCCAGAGCAGCTACCTGGTCCCACATAAATAGCAGAATATTTTATATAGGTCAAAAACTGACATATACATGCCTCAATAAATGTAATCCAGCTACACAGCTACAGATCCAGGATTTCATACTTGGGTGTTCAAAAATTTATATTGCAAACTAAAACCACAACAATATTTTTCAAATGGAGGGAGTAATATCTAAAATTTTCATGTGAAAAGATTCTTTGTCCATCGTAATGACAGTACTGACATGAATGACAGAAAATGAAGATTATTTACTTCATGACCATAGAATATGACATTTTCATAAACAAGGCATGGTGTTGTTATCCTTAAGTTGCAGAAAATATTTTCACAATCACCTACGTAGGCAATTCAATTCCAAGGTCAAACTACGTATTTGTATTAACGTATTTGTATTAGCACAATCACCAAACCTAGGTGGATTTATTAGCAGAATAATTTATCTATATCAAAATATTGCCTATACAGGGCGCAACACATGTAACCTAGCTAGTTACCTAACACATCTACAGAATATTGATATGGAGTCCATCGATCAAAGATAAAAATAAATCCTGGCCTTCACCAAAAATAGACAAAAGGACTGACCAGAGCACACCTAGGATTTAAAAAAATTAAAGGAGATAGATGACTAACGTCTTCTTTGTTGACATCGCCGACGACCACAGGCTCGGGCACAGGAGGCGTCACCCGCGGCAGAGGAGACACCTGCTCCGTCTGAGGAGCCAGAGCAGCTACCTGGTCCCACATAAATAGCAGAATATTTTATATAGATCAAAAAATGTCATATACATGCCTAAACTAATGCAACCTAGCAACACAGCTTCGGACCCATGATTTCAAAGTTGGGTGTTCAAAAATTTATATTGCAAACCGAAACCACAACAATATTTTTCAAACGGCTGAGATCAAGTTGGCTTTTGAGTCCAGAAGGCATTCTTCTCACTGTGCTTCTGTTACTCAAGAAATTAAAGAGTTAAGAGTAATATCTAAAATGTTCATGTGAAAATATTATTTTTCCATCATACGGACAGTACACATATGAATGACAGAAAATGAAGATTATTTACTATGACATTTTCGTAAAGAAGGCATGGTGTTGTTATCCTTTACTTGCAGAAAATATTATGCTGAAAATAAGCAAACAAATAATATATTTCAAGTAGGGATGATAACAAGTCTACAAAATTAAAGCCTATGGTAATTGGACTCCAGGAATCAAGCAATTGGCGTTGAGAAAATTGAATGACAAAAAATGTGTCTGCTGGATTAAGCGTGAGAGGCTAGTTTTATACAAATTGACATGCGGTTTAGTGCACAAACTACACCACTTTTAGTCAATTTAGATAAAAGAACCATATATAAGAAATTTTGGGCAAAAAAATTCAGGTGGTTGGTAGATCTATCTTAAAATTTGGCATCAACACATTTTGGATGCAGGAGAGCCATGGATCGGAGTGGTTGGTAGATCTTAAAAACAAGATAACCTATACAATGAGGAGCCGATCCCCACAGCCATGCGCCCATGTGGAATTGCCCTTGAAACCTACCGGATCTAACGCATCTAGGTACGGATTTCATAGATGGACTAAAAGCAGAAACCCTAGCCATGCCCAAAAATAGATAAGGGACTGAACAAGGAAACCTAGGATATTTCCTAAAATAGGACTGACCTCTTCTTCATCGTCATCGCCGTCGACGTTGACCAAGGGCTGCGGTAGAGGAGGCAGATGGCGTGGCAGAGGAGGCAGATGGCGTGGTAGAGGAGTCACCTGCTCCGGCGGAGGAGCCACCTGCTCCGGCGTAGGTGACACCTGCACCAGAGCCTGGACGTGTTCGACGACATCAAGGCCGCCCTACTGCCGCTGGACCCCTCGCCGGCGGGGAGGGGTTTCTCCATGTGCGGCTTCGCATGGCGCTTGGATGCTTCATGCGCCATGGCGTCGGCCCCGGCGTCGGCCCTCCCTCCCATGGTCCGCTTGGGCATCTCGACGGCAGAGGTGCAACGGGGAAGGGAGCAGCAGCGGGATGGGCAGGTGAGTGGTGAGGCGTGGGAGGAGAAAACCCTCTTTCTGGATTTGTGGATGGAGAAGAGGAAGGGAAGAGGGGGGCGGCGATGAGATAAATGCTATGGGGAAGCGGAGCATGCTATGGGGAAGCGGAGCCGCCGATTTGGTCCTGGGCAGTCAAAAGGAGTTGTTGCCACGTTCACACCTCCCCGTGCGTTGTTCACACCACCACGTCCTGGCACGTCAAAACACAACTTCTAACTTCTCACTAAAATGAATAGCCCGATCGTGCACAACCATGATTTAGGAGTAATGCAACTTCCCTTCAAAAAATTGTGTAATGCACCTGCTCACTCATTACACAGAACAAAATCATACAGTGGGGCAACTGAATTTGTAGGCTTGTTCATTTGCACGTGTCATGTTTCATATTTGTCCTAAAATATGTTGTAAAACTTTACAAACAATGGAATGGCAAATGGATGTGAAAAAACTTCGTCAGCAACCGCGCGGATTCGTCTGCCATATATCCGATGTCCGGTACCGAGGAGGTGAATGTTGATCCACGCGATGCCATGTGTTTCGTCTGGACCCATATCATGCACCCCGAGCCAACCGGGCCAAAACATGCACCACTAGCCTTCTCGATCCAAACAACGAGCTAGTGTCCACCATGCGCAGAGATGCTCATGTGGACAGGTTTGCTAGCACTAGTGAATGACGTCGGATCTCGGTGTGCAATATGTGTAACCGCGTGTCTCTTTGGCATGCCTACCATACCAAAGGGACTCGTCGAAGGTCCAACGAACCGCGGTGGGGTCAATGCTGGATGTATGGTGTGGGTCAACCTGGCTAACGGTGCATGGTTTGAGTTTAGGTGGCTAGGTTTGCATGGCTGGGGGGTTAGATGGCTAATGAGTGCGCATGCGTTATCTGTACATTGTCAAGGTTGAATGGTGGTTGTCTATGTGGCCATGCGTGCATCCATGCTGTGGGTCCAGTTTGCGTGCGGCGCACGGGATGTGCCTTGGTGGGTAGGGCCCACAACTTGCGGCACAGAGTTCTCAAGTAGATGAAGGGGCGGGCCCCGGTCTTCGTCCACAAGAAGGAATTGTTCCCTCTCGATGGCTAGCTCCGGGATGCGTTTTGGTCTCGTTTACACACAACCTATGTGAAGGCTTATGCGTGTCGCTCTCGATGTTCGACCACACCCACACCGCAAAGGTCCCAAGAAATTTGGATCCCTCATGAATTTGCACGGATTATAGCGGCGACCGACGAGACCCGACATTTTTTGCCCTTAACAATGGCTCTAAGTCGACCCTGCCAATTGGTCGCACATGGCACATATATGGACCAGAGCTTAGCATGGAACTGTCACCCCCAATCCCTGCTGTGATTTCATGTGGCCGCGGTATAGATCTTGAATTTCCGAGGATACTGCCCTAGAAATGCGGCAAATGTCCCGAATATGGCATGCGCGGTCTCCGAGAAAGGGCGGGACCTTGCATGCGCTTTTGGATTGTTCTCCGTTGACCCGAGAGAAAGAACCGATGAGAACGGAGGAACGGGCCCGCACCCAATGCGCAAACCGGATGTGTTACCTCAAGGTAGCTAGATCCAAACCATGCACCCCCGCCGTCTAGACCCACGTGGTGCACCATTTAGACACTAGACCCACATCACTTAGCCGGCCCCCAAGCCAACCATTCCCCATGTAGACTCATATGCCGCACCCCGCAAAATAGCTTAGCACAAGACTTCCACCCCGATTTCCACAACATGCACCACTACACGTAAGTGTCCAAAAAATGGACTATCGCATTATCAACATTTTTTTGCCAAAACAAGTAAGTTGTTTTTAAATTTCTTGAAAATAGCAAGGTTTCTGTTAAATTATAATTTCATTAATTACACATTATAACGTGCATTTTTTTGTCCCTCAAAAAGGGGTGCATTCCTTTTTTGTAAACCCACAAAATTACTTCCTTTCCCTCGAAAAAATGGATCCTTCTTCACCCTCTCACGATCACGTTCACGTTCACGGTGGCCTCGCCCTATAATCTAGGAGTGGTCGATCCAATCTCCCCACGGGTGACAACTTCCACGCACTATCTATCTTGGTTGGTTGCAACCATCTCGCCATCACGGTTTTTTATGGGAAAATCACATTCTTTTGTTTTTCCTTCCAAAGATATGTGGCGAAAAAACATGGAACAAAAATTGTAGAAGGCATGGTGGGATACGTGCACATGTTGTCTTTTTGTACTACAAGTGCACTTGTTGGCAAGTTGCATGTGCACGTGTCATGTTTCGTTATTTTTGAAAATTATGTTGTACACCTTTACATAGACGCTTGAATTATTGTTTTCGTATGTTAATAATTCCTAAATATTGAAATTCAGCATGCACATAACACATGGCTTTCAAGCTTCGTCATCGACTGCTTGGATTTGTCTGGTATATGCCCGTTGTCTGGTATTGGACGGGGGAATGTGGATCCATGCGATGCCATGCGTTTCATCTGGACCCATGTCATGCACCCCCGACCAATCGGGCCGACATCATGTGCCGCTAGGCTTCTCGATCCTTACCATGCGCTAGTGTCCAGTACGGGTAGAGATGCTCAGGTGCACAGGCTTGCTGGCACTAGTGAATGACATCGTATCTCGGTGTGCAATATGTGTAGTCGCGTGTTGCTTTGACATACCTGGCATGCCGAGGGAAGGGACTCGTGTCGGAGGTCCAACGAACCAAGGTGGGGTCAATAATGGATGGATGGTGTGGGTGAACCTGGCAAACGGTGCACGGTTTGAGTGAAGCTGCCTAGGTGTGCATGGCTGGGGGCTAGATGGCTAATGAGTGCGCATGCATCTTGTGTACATTGTCAAGGTTGACCAGTGAGTGTCTACTTGGCCGCGCGTGCATGCGTGGTGTGGGTCCAATTGGCGTGCGGCACATAGGACGAGCCTTGGTTGCTAGGGTCCACATCTTGCGGCACAGAGTTCTGAAGCAGATGAAGGGCCAGGCCCCGCACACCGTTCATAGGCCAGACTCGTTTCCTCTCAATGGACAATGGCTCCAAGGCGGCCCTTCTCTTTGGTGGCAAATGGCCCATATATATGGACTAAAGAGCTTAGCATGTGATTGTAACCCCATTCCCTGCTATGATTTCATGTGGCCGCGGTATAGATCGTGAATTCCCGATGATACTACCCTAGAAATGCGGCAACTGTCCCGAATATGGCACGCGGGACCCAAGAAAGGCCGGGACCTAGCATGCGCGTTTGGATTGTTCTCCGTTGACCCGAGAGAAAGCACCGATGAAAACGGAGGAACGGGCCCGCACCCAGTGCGCAAACCGGATGTGTTACCTCAAGGTACCTAGATCCAAACCATGCACCCCCGCCGTCTAGAATCACGTGGCGCACCACTTACACAGTAGACCCACACCACTTACACCGGCCCCCAAGCCAACCATTCCCCATGTAGACTCATATGCCGCACTCCGCAAAATAGCTTAGCACAAGACTTCCACCCCAATTTCCACAACCTGCACCACTACACGTAAGTGTCCAAAAAATGGACTATCGCATTATCAACATTTTTTTGCCAAAACAAGTAAGTTGTTTTTAAATTGCTTGAAAATAGCAAGGTTTCTGTTGAATTATAATTTCATTAATTACGCATTATAACATGCATTTTTTTTCCCTCAAAAAGGGGTTCATTCCTTTTTTGTAAACCCACAAAATTACTTCCTTTCCCTCGAAAAAACGAATCCTTCTTCACCCTCTCACGATCACGTTCACGGTGGCCTCGCCCTATAATCTAGGAGTGGTCGATCCAATTTCCCCACGGGGGACAACTTCCACGCACTATCTATCTTGGTTGGTTGCAACCATCTCGCCATCACGGTTTTTATAGGAAAATCACATTCTTTTGTTTTTCCTTCCAAAGATATGTGGCGAAAAAACAAGGAACAAAAATTGTAGAAGGCATGGTGGGATACGTGCACATGTTGTGTTTTTGTACTACAAGTGCACTTGTTGGCAAGTTGCATGTGCACGTGTCATGTTTCGTTATTTTATTGAAAATTATGTTGTACACATTTACATAGATGCTTGAATTATTGTTTTCGTATGTTAATAATTCCTAAATATTGAAATTCAGCATGCACATAACACATGGCTTCCAAGCTTCGTCAGTGACCGCTTGGATTCGTCTGGTATATGCCCGTTGTCTGGTATTGGGCGGGGGAATGTGGATCCATATGATGCCATGCGTTTCATCTGGACCCATGTCATGCACCCCCAGCCAATCGGGCCGACATCATGTGCCTCTAGGCTTCTCGACACTAACCATGCGCTAGTGTCCACCATGGGTAGAGATGCTCAGGTGCATAGGCTTGCTGGCACTAGTGAATGACGTCGTATCTCGGTGTGCAATATGTGTAGTCGCGTGTTGCTTTGACATACCTGGCATGCCGAGGGAAGGGACTCATGTCGGAGGTCCAATGAACCGAGGTGGGGTCAATAATGGATGGATGGTGTGGGTGAACCTAGCAAACGGTGCACGGTTTGAGTGAAGCTGGCTAGGTGTGCATGGCTGGGGGCTAGATGGCTAATGAGTGCGCATGCGTCTTGTGTACATTGTCAAGGTTGACCGGTGAGTGTCTACTTGGCCGCGTGTGCATGAATGGTGTGGGTCCAGTTGGCGTGCGGCGCACGGGACGAGCCTTGGTTGCTAGGGTCCACATCTTGCGGCACAGAGTTCTGAAGCAGATGAAGGGGCAGGCCCTGCACACCGTTCATAGGCCAGTCTCGTTTCCTCTCAATGGACAATGGCTCCGAGGCGGCTCTTCTCTTTGGTGGCACGTGGCCCATATATATGGACCAAAGATCTTAGCTTGTGATTGTTATCCCATTCCCTGCTATGATTTCATGTGGCCGCGGTATAGATCGTTAATTCCCGATGATACTACCCTAGAAATGCGGCAACTGTCCCGAATATGGCACGAGGGACCCAAGAAAGGCCGGGACCTAGCATGCGTGTTTGGATTGTTCTCCGTTGACCCGAGAGAAAGCACCGATGAAAATGGAGGAACGGGCCTTCACCCAGTGCGCAAACCGGATGCGTTACCTGAAAGTAGCTAGATCCAAACCATGCACCCCCACCGTCTAGACTCACGTGGCGCACCACTTACGCAGTAGACCCACACCACTTACACCGCCCCCCAAGCCAACCATTCCCCCTGGGTAGATTCATATGTCGCACACCACAAAATAACAAGGTTTCTGTTAAATAATAATTTCCTTAATTACAATAAGGTCCATTTTGTAACCACACAAAATTCCTACCTTCCCTCGAAAAAAAGAATTCTTCTCTCATGATCACGATGGCCTCACCCTATAATCTAGGAGTCGATCCAATTAATCTCCCCACGGGGGCGAAGTTGCACGGAGTAGATATTTTTGGTTAGTTGGAAATTTCTCTCCAAAACGGTTTATTATGAGAAAATTATCTTATATATTTTTACTTCCGAATACATGTGGAGACAAAAGCATGGAACAAAATCGTAGGAGGCATGGTTGGATACGTGCACATGCCGTCTTTCTCTACTACAACTGGACTTGTTGGAAAATTGCATGTGCACGTGTCATGTTTCAATTTATCTTGAAAATTATGTTGTACACATTTACATAGGCGATTGAATTGTTGTTTTCATGAATTAATAATCCCTAAATATTGACCACGTGACACATGTGGTAAGCAATCCAAACAATTCGAAAAAATCCCTAAATATTGAATTTAAGCATGCACCTAGAAATTATCAGTCATACAACCAACATCTCTTTTGTAGAGATTAAGGTACTTCCACATTAAATCTAATATAATAAATTCAAAGGATCAACTTAATACATTAACAACACATAAGGATGTAGCCCAGGAATCCAACGATTTGAGAGAAAAGGAGGAATAAGAGCTGGAAGAAGAAGGATCAGCCAGTAGCAGCGCCATCAGCCTCCTAGCCTCACAACTCCAGGTCTCCAGCCTTGTGAACTCCAGTTTTTTTCTGCGAAATTCGAATGGCAAAGTTGCTGTTACAGTTTAGGACTTAGTGAAAATTACAGTTATCCTGAAAGAGTTATAATGACAAACAATGTTGACCTGATGGTTAAAATAAGCAAACAAAACCAACCTCACAAGTGCAACTTACTTTTAACATCAAACAATTATATTAACATGGCCACTTTAGAGCAAGATTTTACCATGCAACATAAACTTGTCATAGCAACAAAAGGCATGGCATGAAAGTATCGACAACATAATGCAAATAATTTTTAGGAAGCATGGCCATAGGAGTTATATTTTTAGTGGCAACCTTCAAGCAAAGTTGCATAGTTCTATAACAGAAAGGGTTGCTGTTATTGGTAGAGACACACTGAGGTTGGCTAGCCATCGAGGATAACCAGTGGGCCAAGGGCCACATGACTGGGAGCATTTGTGTGTGCGTGACTGCCGTGGGACCCGGATGTCAGTGGCTTACTTTGAAAACAAAAGGGGGTTTTATAGTTTAGTGGGAACCATCAAGCAAATTTGCAAAGTTTTATAGCTGACAAAATAATACTTGCTGAGATGCACAGAGTAAAATGATGGCATGTTGGAGGCAATAAATAAATATGCTACATGGCTTGTCATGGCATCTAATTGCACAGAATGGTAGTACAAATCATGGAGAACAAGACATACAACATGAGCATCTCCATAATAGCTGGTAGCTCTATCAAAAAGCAATCAACAACTCAAAAAAAAGGTTCAAATATAGTATCAAGCACTAAATAATAGAAAGACACATAAATTTTTTTTGGAGTAGAAGTGCAGGTGAACATCAAATACTACCACTACAACAGTACAAATTTAGCCTAGGGTTCATATACATCATAATCCAGCCCCCAAAAGCATGTACCCAATCACTACCACCACAATTGTAAGCACGAGCAGTAGGAAGATTAGGAGTGGGCAAGCTTACTCTAAACAATGGTACCGCCGCCGTTCAGATGAGAGGAGCGACAAGGGAAGCATGGAGAACGGCGGGGAAGCGATGTCGCGACCACTGTTCTCATCCTCTTGCGCTTCGGAGTCATCTCCGACTCGGTTGGAGGCTCCACAATCTACAACGGCACCTCGTGCACCGTGGGTTCCTGATCCAGTGGATGCTCTACCCTGGATCTGAACGCCCACCACTTGCGCCTGTCCCACGGGCTGGACGAATTGGCCCGCTCCATCGCCCACATGAGGATCTCGATGTGGTGCCTCGGTTGTGCGGGCGGGGGGAAAAGCTTTTTCTTCTCCCTAGGTGTCATTTCCCTCAAAGTGGCCATTGTTGTCCAGTTCAACTGCCTTATGTTGTTAAACCAAGAACGGATCTCCATCAACCTGGCCATCTTGGCCTGGTCGCCGCCGAAGATCTCGCCGCCGGTGATCTTCTCCTCCATTGAGGTTCTTGCGTGGATGGAAGAAGTGGGTGGGATGTGGAAGAGGAGACGAGCAAAGTTGCGGCCGCGAGAAGGAGGAGAAGGAGAGGGAGGAGATGTCGCGGTTGTAATGGCGATGGGTGAGGGGAAGGACAATGGCGGCGGCGGTTCTGCATTGGATGAGAGGGGCGGCGCGTGATTGTTTTCTTCCTATGACTTTTTTTTGAGACAATTTTTTCCTATGACTAAAATGCCAAAGATTAAAACGGTTCCAAAAAAGCCCAACCACTGTAAAACTTTGTATAATAAATATAGATAATTCGGGCCAACCAAAGCCCACGACATGAATTAATAGTACGCTTACAACTTAAATAACACCAAGACAAATATAGATAGATAGATTTTTTAGCTAAAAAAGATATATAGATAGATAGATGGCCGCCGCTTCTCCACCAGGCTCCTCCTTGCTCCTCCTCCGGGCGCCCTTCACTGCTCCTCCGCGGTGTTGTTGATGGGGTACGGCAGAGTGTGCATGCGCTCGTCGGTGGGGAAGACGTTGTCGTAGTCCGTGAAGATGTTATGGGTGGTGAAAGCTATGAACTTGCAGCCACACCAGAGCACGCGGCCGAGGAGGTAGAACGCGTCGAAGGGGTTGGTGAAGTGGGCAAGGATAGCAACCACAACCCCGTTGTGGATGACCTCCTCGACTCGGTACATCCTTGGAGATCCCCGAGGGAGGTGCCCGTAGCCGGCCCCAAAGAAGAAGTCGGTGACCCCCCTTGCGCCCCTCCACCTTGATATCGCCCACACATGAAGGGTGCTCTCGACGTACACCCCGGCGGGGTAGAGCATCTCCGGCACGGTGGGGGGGGGGGAAGTGGTAGGTTGGCCCGGTGTATTGCATGGCTGCGGAGGGTTGGTTCTTGGGGCTCTTTGTGGTGAAGAAGAAGAAGGGCAGGCGCAAAATGCAGGTGGGAGAGTATGGGAGATGGATGAAGGGTGTGAGAGGAAGAGGAACATGATAGGTGGCTTAAATAGCCACCGTGGCAGTAATGCGGTCAAATGTGAACAAATTTTCCACCCACCGCAGCATCGGGAGTGTACACGCGTGGGAAACTGTAGTGTGAATCTAAACGCGAAGTTTAAGTTCTGCCCTATGTGCCGTCGGTCGGTCAACCGGGGACGGCTCTGAGGCGCGTGCTCCTTCATGTATGTGCACACATGCAACGTAGGCTGAAGCGGACGCATGCATGCAACCGCATGCAACGTAGGCTCGCTCGGGCGCATGCAACGGCGGCGGATATCACTCGGTCCAACGGGTGGGCTTCTTTACACAGCCCAACGACACGCACGCATGGCAGCCCACCCTCGAGCACAGAGAAGAAAAACAGGCGCAGAAAAAAACGTAAGTATTATATGATTTATCGACGCGAAAGCCCTAGATAATCCTTACAACGTCAAAAAGCTATGAAACTTGGCAATGATGCTAGTCATGTAGCTACAAGGTTGTTGGTCCACTTCAAGGATGTCGACAAAAACATGCTTCAAGACGGACCCTTCCCGTCCCGAAAGGCCTCCCATGAAGCAGGTTTAGAATGACATCGAATTTGTCAGGATGTAAGTCCAATGAGATCAACACTTGTTCATGTTGGCTAATGTGGCACTGACCGTCAAAGGAGATAAAGATTGATACTTGTCATGTGGGCCCATATATTTTTTACATTTGGTGTCGATAGAACACACAAAACAAACATGACTATATGCTTTTAGGTCTTCACCCTCCCCAATTTGTTGGCCAATTCAGCAGGTTTTGTCTTAAGATGCCACCTCTTTCTGTAAGCTGCAATTGCTGTGGTTTTGGAATGCTGGTTCTCTTTCCTACAGAGCAGGCATTTATAGCGACCGTTACGCCGGTACACAATCTTTGCAGCCATGAGCCACTTGAAGATTTTCTTTCTGAAAGATTCCCTCAGCTGTAGGTAGTTCTCCCATTCTTCCAAATCTGCAATCTGGTATTAGAAGAAAAACAATCTCATGCCAGCGAATTGTACATTATATCAAAGGCAGGCATAAATGGATTGTTTTTTCTTTGTATTGGTTTTCTAAAACTTTGGTTATATGAAAGACAGACATAAAATGGAATAGAAATGATCCATTCATCTAAATTTGCAAACCCTAAGACTGATAACTGTACGATTAATCAAAAAAAGGCGGACAGTACGATTGTCTATACGAATAGCGATTAATAACAAGAGAGCAATTTGTGGGGTTAACCTCGAGAAGGAAAATTCTAGTGTTAATATCTGCAGAAAGTAACCGATTCGTCGTCGTTGGTGCTGTGTTGGACCAGCTACGGCTGCGAATCGGCGGCGACGACGTCCTTGTCGACCAGTTCCTTCATGGGGTCCACATCCGCCGCACGGAGCGCACTAGCCACGCCCCTCCCCCAGCAGGTAGGATCATCCTCGCCCTCAAGAATGTGGGCTTTTTGGCGGCGGCGAGTAGTGGGCGGCGACGAAGACGTGGGTGGATAGGCAGAGGCGATCAGGCTGCTGGTACTTTTTTTAGCTAACTAAAGTCCAACTTCCTTTGCCGAAAGAGGATGAAACGGATCAGCCGATTCAACTTTCCC